>JARQOC010000006.1:106608467-107102608 GCA_033576535.1 Allobates femoralis
GTGCAGAATTATTAGGCAAGTTGTATTTTAGAGGACTATTTTTATTGAGATTCCCATCTCACTTGTTTATTTTCACCAATTAAACTAATATAACTGCACAAAATTTAGAAAAAAAACATTTCTGACATGCAAAAACAAAACTCCCAAAAAATTAGTGACCAATATAGCCACCTTTCTTTATGATGACACTCAACAGCCTTCCATTCATAGATTCTGTCAGTTGCTTGATCTGTTTACAATCATCATTGCGTGCAGCAGCCACCACAGCCTCCCAGACACTGTTCCGAGAGGTGTACTGTTTTCCCTCCCTGTAGATCTCACATTTTAGGAAGGACCACAGGTTCACTATGGGGTTCAGATCAGGTGAACAAGGGGGCCATGTCATTATTTTTTCTTCTTTTAGATCTTTACTGGCCAGCCACGCTGTGGAGTAGTTGGATGCATGTGATGGAGCATTGTCCTGCATGAAAATCATGTTTTTCTTGAACGATACCGACTTCTTCCTGTACCACTGCTCAGAGTGGAGCCCTCTGCCCTTTACTTATCCAACCTCTGGCCCATCAAGAGTCACTCTCATTTCATCAGTCCATAAAACCTTTGAAAAATCAGTCTTAAGATATTTCTTGGCCCAGTCTTGACGTTTTATCCTATGTTTCTTGTTCAAAGGTGGTCGTTTTTCAGCCTTTCTTACCTTGGCCATGTCCCTGAATATGGCACACCTTGTGCTTTTTGATACTCCAGTAATATTGCAACTCTGAAACATTGCAAAACTGGTGGCAAATGGCATCTTGGCAGCTTCATGCTTGATTTTCCTCAATTCATGGGCAGTTATTTTGCACTTTTTTGCCCAACACGCTTCTTGTGACCCTGTTGGCTATTTGCCATGAAACGCTTGATTGTTCGGTGATCACGCTTCAAAAGTTTGGCAATTTCAAGTCTGCTGCATCCCTCTGCAAGACATCTCACAATTTTGGACTTTCCAGAGCCCGTCAAATCTCTCTTCTGACCCATTTTCCCTAAGGAATTGCATTTGCCTAATAATTAAGCACACCTTATATAGGGTGTTGATGTCATCACACCACACCCCTACTCATTACAGAGATGCACATCACCTGATTTACTTAATTGGTAGTTGGCTCTCAAGCCTATACAGCTTGGAGTAGGACATAATGTATAAAAAGTACCTATCATGTGATCAAAATACTCATTTGCCTAATAATTCTGCACACAGTGTATGTGGTGTGTATGAATATGTATTTGTGGACACATATAATGCATTACATGTGGTCAATTACAATCTACAACATGCTCCACTAAAACATATGCTGATACCATATTAACAAATGAAATTATTGATGATTGTAACCTCCGTATTCTTATGTGATTGACCAGTGAAATGCACCAGATGGCAACTTGCAAATCAAATAAATAATTCCCTCTATATAAGTGGTCATATCTCCCCTAGTTTTGAGAGTAAAGGCCCATTTGCACTTGCCCACTGTGAACATTAACACTAGAAGTCCCAGAGAGGGGTCATTAAACATTTCTACACTTTGGAACCCAGAGACGGGTCGAATGACCTGAAGGATTTTAGGCCACATTTACAAATGAAAGGATGCTAATTGGAGCCATCAGAGCTGTCAGTTTGGACTAAGGGTCATTTGACCCTCTTTCGGGACTTCAGGGGGGAGCTCGAAATTCCTGGGACTTCTAGTGTTAAACAACTGTCGATTGGCCATATGGGAGCTGACCAGTAGTCATATAATATCCTATTTAGTTCCCCAAGGACCTTTTCTTTACACATTTTATTTTTACAAGAATAAGAAATCAGAGAGGGGGCAAACACTTTTTCACACCACTTTATGTACACACACACATATACATGCCCACACGTACATATCAGGGCAGTGGAGTCTGTGTCCATTTTGGTGGATCGGAGTTAGAATTGGAATCTGTGGACCGAATCCGACTCCTAAAATAAAAAATTGTTTTATTTCTATCCAAAATTATACAAAATGTATAATTTAAACATGAGACACGGACGAGGGAGTCTGAGTCAGTATTGGAAGTCAAAGTCAGAGAAACTAATGATACTTACCCCACACACGTATGTATACATGTACACACACGCATATACATATGCACACACATGAATGTACACAAGTACATACATAAATGTACACAAGTACATGCACACACATATATATATGCACATGCATGAATGTACACATATACTTACACACATGCTGTATATACATATGCATACACATGTTCCCACAGACTTGCAACCTCGAAATTTGTTCAGAAAGTCATACTGTGTACTCGGCATGTCTGTGAATTGACATGATTAGCAATTAGTTGTAGACACTTCTTCAGGTGCTGGAGTAAAGTGTACAGCAGATGTCGGTGAGCAGTATGTCATCTCTGCCAGTTTGCAGCACTTAGGAGGCATTAATTACTTGATGAGAGATTTAGTAGAAGGAAGAATTTAGGCACCAGTTAATGAACTACTGACTGAAAGCGATCTCTGCAGGGAGAGGAGACGACACGGGCGTCCATTAGCGCACCTTCACACTTGCTGAAAGTCATCGTCTTTTTGCTGTATGAACAATTAGTTTTTTGGTGCAGAACCTCTACATGTGAAGTGTGTTCATTTAAATGGGAACTATACGTTCAATAAACACTGCATAAATTAATAATACTGGCGAATATTAGAAACTTTGTAATTAGTGATGAGTGAGCAGTACCATGATCAGGTGCTCGGCACTCGAAACAAGCAGTTCGGATGATCGGACGGGAGCAACTCGAGTAACAAGTACAATGGAAGCCGATGGGGGAAAATCAAGCATTTTTCAAGTAGACCTTCCTGAAAAATGCTCGATTTTTCCCAATGATTTCCATTATACTCTGTACTCAATTCCGACCTGCTTTATTCAGTATTGAGCACCTGATCACGGTAATGTTCACTCATCACTTTTTGTAATATATCTTATCACAAAAATCTGATTATTTCTCACTTTCGAGCCCTTTCTCTTAACCTAAATCTGTGTTGCTCAAGGCAAGGTGGTCTGCCAGCTCAGTAAGGTGTAATGTTACTCATTATATTATACTTTTGGAGAGGGCATGTGGAAGGACAGAGAGAAACGGAGACACATATTGTACAGACTCTAGCTAGCTTATCTCAGTGCTAGATTCATGTCTACACTACTCTTACTGCTGTATAATTTCTTCCTATGTTTTTTTAATGTGCAACCAAATGCAAAAGAGCAGGAATCCCTTTTTGTGGGTTTGGAGTATGGGGCAAGTCATAGCAGCCATCCGCTAGCTCAGAGTCGATTGCAAAGTCGAGTTGTAGGGGTATAGACTAGTACTGGACACACCAGTGTTAATGAAGGGCTTGCTGGAGGATGATGCATCAACGTCATTAAGAAGCGTATGCCACTTAAAGAATTCAGGGCATCTTCTCCATGTCACGTGCCCATGTTTGCAGTTGGACTTGCATTTCTGACGTAAGAAATGGTGTAAGTTTAATACATTTGACAGGCAGGTATACCATGTATCGCCCCAGCCCCTCCCCAGGTGGCTATTTTATTAGGGCCAAACAAATTTGATGTGAAAATGACAAAAGTAGACAATTTTTTGTGCAACATTTGGAACCTTTTCATGTCGAAAAGATGGCACCATGCGACATACTGTATGTGAAAATGTCATTGAAATGGACACTTTACATTTCCCCATCAGCACAGTAGACTTTTTAAGTCTGTATCTTCTAATCTTTTATCACGCCTAAGGCACAAAGACGTCTTTATTTAATCACTACATTGGTGACATCACATCAATAGTAATCCTAATCCCTGCAGCCAATCACTGTTCTCAGCGGAAGTGCTGATAGGTTCATTGATTGGCTGCAGCAACGTTGATGTGCTGTCACCGCTGCAGCCGACGACAATAAAGTCTGGAATAATGGTGGAGAGACGGTACTTTTTTTTTTTTTTTATGTTTTTATTTGCCATCACTGAGCCAGTAAGGTAGGAGGAGGACAACCTCTGTAAATGGAGCAGCCGCATTCATGTTCCACCTGTGCTACAGTGAAAAAGAGCTATTCTATTCACTAGTAAAGGATGCATGGGTTTAACCCTGTGATCAAATATTCATAACCTAAATTATCTTGTGAATAGGTAACATGTAGTTTGTAAAGAAGTCACTTTAATAAGGACCTGTAGGTCTGAGTGACTAGATTAATAAATCCATCTCCAAAACACATTGCTGCTTGATGGTCCAGACAACCTCAACCTCCAATGGTCACAGCCTGGAGGGCAGCAGTCTGTGTTATTGAGTGACAGCGCCAGCTTTGTAAATGTGGCTATACTTGGTACTGCAAACCATTCCCAATCATTTGCTTTTCTGCAAAGAATCTCATGGATCCAACTCTCACTGATGCACTTAAGTATCAAACAATAAAATGTTTCTGCATTGAGTCTCATTTGCCAGAAAACAGAAGTAGTAAATCCAGCTTCCGGCACTTTAAAACTGTAATCTATATTTCATCTTCAGAATTTCATTAAAACAACGTGATATATCATAAGGAATTCATATTGCAAAACTAGAGAGCCATCCAAGGCAACACATTTGGAACACTGACCGCATTCTTTATCAATCCTTAGGGTGGTTTCACACTTGCGTATGTAAACGCAGCGTACTGAACGCAGCCAAACGCATGCGCACTGTGTTCCTATGTTTAACATGGGAACACATAGTACCTGCGTTTGGCTTCATTCGGTTGCGGTTGCATTCGGATGCGCGTAATTTATGCGCCCTCCTCCATACTCCGAACGCAGCCTGTTGCATTTTATGTGCGTTTGAAGGAGCTTGTTCTATCTGCAAGCTCCCGCAAGCGCACAAACAATGCATGGGGGTCAATGGATCTGCAGTGTCCTCCACATGACAGCGCAGGAGAACACTGCGGATCTCATTGAAATCTCTCCCGGTGGCCACCGCTGATCTCCCGGGAGATCAGCGGCGGCCATCGGGAAATCAGCTGGAGCAGCTGCTGATCTCCTCTCCTGGCCGCTGCTAATCTCACGGCGGTGTTGGCGGGAAGAAACAGCTGATCTGACAGCTGGTTAAATCTCCTTTGCCGCCATCTCCTCTTCAGTGTTGGCGCGGGAGATTTAAACAGCTGTCAGATCAGCTGTTTCTCCCCACTGACACTGGCAGGAGACCAGTGGCGGCCGGGAGGAGAAGATCTCTGCCCCTGATCTCCGCCTCCCAGCCACCACCGAGACAGCTGATTGGCTGGCCGGCCTGCATACTGATGTGAACATATGCGGAGATTCTCCGCTGCGTTCACATCAGTATGGCTTCGTTTGCAATGCGTTCACATCTGCATGCCCTCCACATGCAGACACAAACACAGATGTGAAATCAGCCTACTACCCAGTGTGACGAGATGCAATAATAGATGAAGGGGTTAGGTAACAGGGTGGAAGTAACAGGCAAAAGGTACTCAGGGGAGCTAGTCTGACCCCTAGACTGGGGGTTCCTGGCTGACGCTATTCCCAAAAGTACCTCTAAAGGGGAGGACGTCTAGGCCGCCACCCTTGCCCTGCTCATCAACCAGTCCTAGGCTATAACCCCCTCGCCTCCACTCAGGGACCGGGATAAGCACAGCAACTCCTAAAAGATGGCAATGTCCACGCAGCTACAAACTAAGCTTCAGCACACTGTGTCTACACAGCACACGATCTTTGCAGAGAGTAATCTCTTTCACCGACACCAGCTAATGGATAATGGGATTATTTAAAGACTGGGGGGAGTGGACAATTGCATCACCTGACATACACAACAGCAGCTCACCTGGAAAGCCATAGAAGTTAAACCTTAATAGACTAAAGGAAATTACCATAACTCAATGTAACTACTGCAGAGCAGTTCAGACACTGCAGAGCAGTCTACACGTGACACCTGGGCGTGTAACTTCTTTTGGGCATGAGTGTTTTTTCCATTGGCAAGCTTTGGTGGAGAGAAAGCAAATGCCCACAGAAAAGGTCTGTAGTATATTCCCAGTTGACTATTTGCACCTTTGTGTGTGTGTGTGGGGGGGTGTTATGGAGAGACGTATATTTGCAATGGAGGGGCAAGCCGGTCCAGAATCAGTAGGGCTGCACCAAATTGGAGATGCTGCTCGACATAAATTAAAGAGAATCATTTGCTGGATGTTTTAATAAGAAATCTCTGACTACAAATTTCTGCCTTCTGTTAGCAAAACCCGCATCGCTAATGTTTTCTAAAGGTCACAAATCTAATTGTAGATCTGGGATGTAGGAACGCATTGTGAATAGTGCAGTTTGCAGATGGCCGTAATATGTGACTCTGCTGGGTAATCGCTTTTATCTCTGTTATATAAGTCCTGACTCAGCATCTTGGGGGAAAATACAAGACTTTTATTACTCACACAGAACATGTACGTAAGCGCAGATTTGCCACTTGTATTTTTAACGTTTCCATATTCTCCACATTAGCCTTTCCTGTTACAAAAGAGGCAAGTTGGCTATGGTTAAAAAAAAACGATGTTTACTCCAAAGTCTTTTTTTTAACTTTTACTTAAATCCATGTCCATGTGATGTTTTTCCAATTTCTAGCTGTGAAAACAGAGGGGAGGCTTTCTGTAAAATCAATGGCTCCTGATGGCTGTTAGTGTGTGGGTTTGCGTGATTCACTCTTTATACTCGGTGGCTGTCGGCTTCCCATTTGAAGTACTGTTTTCATTCACAAATTCGGAACAGTCTATATTCGTCATCATGATCTCCCACTTGGCCTCACAGTTAATGCTCAGTACATAAAAACTGCTCGGAGCCATCTGTGCTGGCAGCAGCCGCTGGGGTTAAATACATACAAATGTAAAGAAAATCATTCCAAAAGTGTGCCAGAATAAAAGCATAGGAAGACACTAAGGGAAAGACGAGCACAAATAGGGTCTTATTAAGGAGAAAATCTGTGTTGCTGAATTGCAGAGTGTTCACCTTGTAGGCTCTGTGTACCCACAATCCCAGGAATTCCCTCTAAAATGCGGCTGCTGCGGCTCCCCAGATTGCAGAGGTAGAAAACAGGAGATACAGAGCTAAAAGCCACACTGCTGGAGGGCAAGATGTGAAGAGAACAAGCCAGGTATACTCCAAGTATAGAAGTATTGTGAGGCATGCAGGCACTATAGCACGTGACCGGTATGGGTCACATGGGCCTGTTGTAATCTGGGTGATTGCTTGACCTTGCAGTATACACAGGGTTAAGTGTGTGTTAACTCTGTAGAAGTACACACAGGGTTAACTGCACCCAGGTCTGAGTGAATATGCTGATTACTCACAGCTTCCCAGGTGTGAGTGTGGCAGGTAAGGATATGAGCTGACTAGAGCTGTGATTGAGGCAGAACAGAATGATCCTCTGAGGGAGAAGAAGTGAGTCAGAGGAATCGCATCCCTCTGGGACGTGGAGGGAAGCCTGGCTCTCCATGTTGGAGATGCCTGTCCTTCTGACTCGTAAGGAGCCTGTGGCCAGACCTAGAGGTTGGTGTAGCTCCTGAGCATATTCTGGTCCTGGCTAAACCTGGAGCGGGCTCACTCTGGACATGTTGGTGTCGTTGCAATCCTGGAGGTCTGCCTGGTTGGTAATGCTTGGAGGTGGCTGGGCAACATGAATAGAGTGAGGAGACCTTGGGGATGCCTGGATTGCCCGGTAGCTCATTTAGCCTAAAACTTGGTCTGTGCCTTGTAATGGCTGGAGTCCATGGATATTGTAGAATGGACTGTATGTATGTGTGCAACTTAGCAGCCTGTCAGAGACAGTATGACCTGTGTGAACAGGGGTTTACTGGCTGTGTCCCGGATCCTGTAGGTCTGTGGATGTCTTGTGTGTTCGTATATCAGACTGTGTGGCCCGTGTGGACATTGGTGTACCGGCGGCATACCGGAACCTTGTGGGTCTTTAAGGGTCTTGGGTAATCTATGTAAATAGTGCCAGACGGGGGTATAGCCACCATTCAAACCAGACTGGAAAGTTGCATTAAGGTTCTGTTGATCATGTATAGTGTGAATACTGCCAGGCGGGCATGGCCGCGATTAGAACCAGACTGGGAGGTCGCCTTAAGGTTCTGGTGATTTATGTATAGTGTAAATGTAAATAATGCCAGGCGGGCATAGCCGCCATTAGAACAGACTGTGATGTCGATATGTTCTGTTGAATATGTATTGTGTGTAAATGTAAGTAGTAGATAAGGTCAAGCGGCCGCAACCACCTTCATTCAAATGGAAAGGGGGAAGGGGGAGGCCGCTCCACCGCCCATTAACCTCCTGGACTCCTGCACCTGGTGTGGCAGCTTGGCAACTGCCCAAGAAGCAAATGTGAAGTAGAAAACACCTGTGCTTGTTGTCTTAATTCTCTTTATCATTTGAAGATTATAATAAAATCATTCAGCGTGCTAGCTGGGCGCTAGACGTGTTTCGGAAGAACAACTTCCTTAATCATTAGCTAGGCTAATGATTAAGGAAGTTGTTTGGCCGTAACCTTCATTGGAGCTGTTGTTAGTGCTCCTGGTGTTCTATGGAGATGTGATTCATGTTCCTGGTTGATATATGATGTAATGTTCTGTTATGTGAACTGTAGTATTACTAATAGCTTTCTTGTGTGAATAGTGTTCTATGTTTATCATGTATGTGAACAATGTATGCAGTTTATGACAAAAACATAATAAACTGCTGTAGTGTGTTACTTTAAAACACGGTTGTTGATGTCACTTCTGCGACCAAGCAAAATCCCCTAGGCGGGCGCTACCTCACAGTATCCAAGTACGGTAGTTTATTGGGTCTACACATTTCAAAATATAAAATTCTTCAGGAAGACGTTTTGGAGTTGTTCTTGTCAGGGCTGTAGAGTCGTTAAGCCAAAACTCCATGATTCCAAGAATCCATGATATCGACGCCATGACTCCCGACTCCTCAGCCCTGGTGTGCAATCGGTAAGCCAAACCCCTGACTCAGACTCCAACTTCTCAGTTTCTCCGAATCCAACTCTGGCTCCGATTCCACCAAACTGGACACTGACTCAGACTCCACAGCCTGATTTCTGTCCTGGAGAAGAAATTTATACTTTGAATTGCGCCGACCCAGTCAGCTACTTGGATAATACTTGCCAGACTTGTCCTCTTCATATCTTGGGCTGCTATCATCACCCTCAAGGTACAACTGCTTTTGGTGCACTTGGCGGTCTCAGATAATGTTCACAATCTGTTACAATTCCCAAGCTGTGTAACTCTTTTTGAGTGGACTGTATCAGCTTGCCAGTATGATGAGAGCTGGAATAAAGCACCACTTCTTGCAGTGTTTGTTATAATGGCTTGCCTTCCCTGAATTGAAAGGTGTCCTCACAGTTATGTCTGTATACATAAAGGAAAGCAGAGGGACAAATATCCAACCCCTAATTCCTGGAAAGGATTCTAGCTTTTTGTGGCTGCAGATTGATTATACTCAACAACAGGCAGTGGACAGTAAGTTACACAGCATGGGGATACCTAATTGGCAGCACGTTGGCGGGATCTCTAGCTTAATTTTGGGCATATTTTGCAATTTTTAGTCATTGCTTTAACCATTACATGAGCCCAAGTTTATTCAAATGGCCTTGAGAATTTTTATGCATTGTTTTCTCTACACTTGTTTAATGTAATTTTTGTGCAAAGTAGGAATAAATAAAGCAGAATAATTTAATTGGTCTGCCTTATTTGCAGGGAGATTTGAATGGGGAGAAACCTGCCATATTCCTAGTGGTATGTTTGCTGACTCAACCAAATGATGACTAGATTGTCTTATACAGAGGTCCTCTGGGCATGTCTTTGTGGCTTGCCTGCCCTGAACTGAAAACCATCCTCACTTTTATGCCTGCAATGCAGCTAAACATGAAAGCAGAGGGACGAATATTCACCCCCTACATCCTGTAATCCGTCTCAAGGTTTCTGCTGCTAGAGACTGATTACACTCAACAACAGGCAGTTAAGGCTGGTTTCACACTACGGATTTTTCATTCCCGATGCTGTCCGATAAAAATCGGACAGCATCGGACCGATTTTGGCCCCCATGCAGCCCTACGGGCATCGGACCGAATCAGGTGTGCACTAAATGGCATCCGATTTGGTCCGATCCGATTCTGTCCGATCTTTTTATCAGTGCAAAATCGGACAAAATCGGATTGGACCAAATCGGATGCCATTTAGTGCACATCCGATTTGGTCCGATGTTTTTAACATGGGGCCCTATGGAGCAGGGTCCGAGGAGACATCTGATGTGTCCTCGGACCCGATTTTACTGTACTGAGCATGCTCAGTACAGTAAAACAGCTCCTAACAGGAAAGCAGGGGTTAAAAAAACCAACAACAATGTATGCTCACCTGTCCCCGAGGCCCCGCCATCTTCTGCAGACTCCCGGTGTCCTCCCGGTGTCTCCAGAGGTTGTCTTCTTCTGAACAGGACCTGCCGTGACGTCACAGTCATGTGACCGTCTGTTACACCATGTTAACAGGCGATCACGTGATTGTGACATCACGGCAGGTCCTTTTCAGAAGAAGAAGACCTATGAAGACACCGGGAGCCTGCGGGACCGTGCGGGAGACGGCGGGGGCCTCAGGGACAGGTGAGCATATACATTTTTTTTGCCCGGAGGCAGTGATTTTCTGCCGGAATCTGATGCCTATTTGGCAGCCGATTCCAGGCATCAGAAGGGAGCCGATGCTGTCCGATTTTATCGGACAGCATTGGCTCCCTTAAAATCGTAGTGTGAAGGTAGCCTAACATGATGGTTGTACGTAGAAACAAAAATCATTGTGTGTCTGTACTTATTATCCCCATTTCTTCCCAGTGACAATATATGTGGCATTCTGATGTCCTGCAGTATCTCCCATGCATGTTGATCGCCACTGATCAGTGTTAAGAGTTATCCTTTCTTCTGGCTTTTAAAGAATCTCAGACCGGTCTTTTATATTCATTCATTCATTCATTCGGGTTACGTGCTGTTGCAAGAGAGAAATTGATTTAAATTTTTGCACATTTAAATCCATTCAGATAGAACTATTTTAGGTGTTTTGACATCCAATCTTAGAAATTAATTACGGTAGGCGCTGCATGATTTTTTATTAAAGTTACACTTTCATGACAAAATAAATAGTGGTTGAGTTAGCATAATAAAACCAGTATGGGGCACACACTTGGCTTTTATTTAAAAGCACTTTTCATAATTAATTCATCATTTTTTGAATGAAAATTAATTCCATATTATGTATTGGTTAGTTGGTGGATCATAGAAATTATTCACAGTTTGTTAGCGAGGATGGTTTAGTTGTTATAAGAAAGTCATACGTAACTCACTGACACATACATAGAAATCATGGGGCCCCATTGCTTCTGCTGTAAGTGAGTTTCCCCCCCCAATATTGTAATTATTTGTGGTTGGATCAGAGAAGACCATATCTTCCGCAGCCCTTACGAAGTAATTCTCATCATATTTAAGCTCCTAGATTCCCCTTTCATTGCACCCATAAAGTATGATGTCAACAAGGTGCCCCACAAACACTGTACGATCCCCCCTCAGTGAATTCCTCCACAGTACCCTCTACATGCACCGTATGATCCCCAATTGTGACCCCCTCACGGCCATCTATGTAGTATAATAACTGAAACACCTCTTCACACTGTATAATGGCCTCTACTAGCCCTACAAACAGTATAATGCCCCAACACAGACCTCTGCACAAGTAATATTGACCCCACACAAACCCTCACACTATATAATTGTTTGCATACAGTATAATGGCCTTCAAATATCCCTCCATATAGTATATAGGATCCCTCATAGCCCTCCAAATAGTATAAAGGTTGGATGCAGTGTGGACCGGACTTGTGTAGATACGTTAACCTGACACTTAGACGCAGGTCAGTTCTACAGATGTCAAGAAGAATAGAGGGAAAAGCAGAGAGATGATGAGCAAAAAAGAAAAGAATGAGAGCAAGACAGAGTAGGAGAAATGAGAAAGAAAAAACAAGATCATGACAGAATCAGGGTGGACTAGAGATAAAGGAATTGTAAAAATGAGAGGGCCTTTATGGCTATGTTCACATGTTCAGTATTTGGTGATTATTTACCTCAGCAAAACCAAGATCAGAACAGTCTGAGGAAAAGTAATAAACACGTCACCACTTCTGTATTTATCACCCACTCCTGGTTTTGGCTACAAATACTGAGGTAAAAACTCACCAAATACTCAACGTGTGCACATGGCCTAGGAGAGATTATAGTACGAGTCCTCCCACTATGATCCTTCAATGTCTATGTATATTATAGTTAGATGTGGTGTTATTTACGGCTTTTTATAAACTTTATAAAAGGCAGTCAATTATATAGTTTTGATTGGCTACTATTGGTAAGACTACTTGTTACAATAAGCCTAACCGTAACCTGTATTATTAGTAGCTGTTAGTCAGTTGACTTAATTTCGTACTTAATATCGAGCAGAATTAAAGGGAACCAACTATCAGATTTAATCACCTGTCAATCAATTACACAGGTGATTGACGTGTGCAGCATGACATCACTATTTGGGGTTTTTCGTTATTCCTCCCCTGTGGGCTTGTCTTTCTGTTGTAAGCGGAACCCCCGCCTCTTTCACTCTCATCCAGACTCCTCTAGGAGGGTGGGGTGAGGCTTACAGCAGAAAGACAAGCCCACAGGGGGCGGAGGGTAATAAAAACAAAAGCAAAAAACAAATAGTGTGATGTCATGCTGCACACATCAACCACCTACTGGACTGATTTACAGGTGGTTAAATCCTGGTTGTTGGTTCCCTTTAAGTTTGATTGACTGATTTTGCCCTTGACAACAGTCACTTATAACCCGTTGGGGAAATTAATTGCCCACCCTTGGTGTAGCTTGATGTTGGTGCAGTTTTTCTAAATAGAAGATAAAAATCTACAGCATCATCTAACATGAAATGTCTAATGGAAGCTTCTTTTTTCCAGTAAGAGACCTTCCACCCATTTGCCTTGATGTTCGACAAAAGCAGCGAATCTCCATTGAAACGCTACCTGCAGAGATGAGAGCCCCAATCCTGCCTGAACCCTTCATCCCAGTACGGAACAAAACGCTAAAGGATTTCCAGTGAGTTCATTACATTTCCAAAACTAAATTTTATGTTGATAAATGATTGATCTTCCATTGTTATTGACAGCTGGCTTCATATGTGATCACTCTGACATTTCACCTTTGATTGTTGAGCACATAGTACAAAATTACATTTTTCTATGAAGACAACATGACATGTTCATTTGTGAAGCCTGACATCCCTATGACTATTCTGAGAGGGGTTGTCCAATACTGCACATCCCCAGCTTAATCAATGCAGGATCGCAAATAAAATGACAATAATGGATTCCTCACCTCCTGTAGTGGTCCCATTCCAGCTATGTTGGTGATGCTGTTTCCGTGGGGTGACATTGTTGCATCATGTGTTGGCTAGAGCGAATGAGTGGCCGCTATTTGGCTATTGCTCATCAATATTCCATCAGGGCCGATGTTCGTTTTGCTGCAATAGTAAAGGCAGCTGCCAACGTGTAACACAAGAATGTTACATCAACCTCCAGGAATGCAGAGCCAACAACTCCAGGAGGTAAGAATTCATTGTTTTAATTTTAAATGGGTCCTGAATTGATTAAACTGGGGCTGTCCAGTAGTGTACAACCCCTTGAGCAATAGAAGAGAAAGGCTTGATGCAGAGATAATTCTCACTAATAGCTTGTAAATTCAGTTGCACAAGAATAAGATTTTAAAAAATCTCTAGCAACCTCACAACTTGGAACACAACGATCCTGGTCAGAAAGGGAGTGAGAGAAGCGACCGTGACCGTGCTGAAGGGGGCCCACCAACGTCCGCACTCATTTCTGCTAGATGTGGGTCAGAGAATGCAGATTCAGCTGAAATACATTGAATCGCAGAGACCTTGCGCCACAATACACATTGACGGCCAATCAGAGGCATTTATGTTATATGGCAGTGACTTCAAGTGTTGCCCATAGCAGGCACGCTGATGTCAGTTGCCAATCTCTGCACCTGCTACAGAAGAGGACATGTCGTGGTGTGGGGTCACGGACATACAGTGCCTACAAGTAGTATTCAACCCCCTGCAGATTTAGGTGTTTTGATAAGATGCAAATAAGTTAGAGCCTTCAAACTGCAAACGAGAGTAGGATTTATTAACAGAAGCATAAATCTTACAAACCAAAAAGTTATGTTGCTCAGTTGAATTTTAATAAATTTTAAACATAAAAGTGTGGGTCAATTATTATTCAACCCCTAGGTTTAATATTTTGTGGAATAACACTTGTTTGCAATTACAGCTAATAATCGTCTTTTATAAGACCTGATCAGGCCGGCACAGGTCTCTGGAGTTATCTTGGCCCACTCCTCCATGCAGATCTTCTCCAAGTTATCTAGGTTCTTTGGGTGTCTCATGTGGACTTTAATCTTGAGCTCCTTACACAAGTTTTCAATTGGGTTAAGGTCAGGAGACTGACTAGGCCACTCCATCACCTTGATTTTTTCCCTCTTGAACCAGGCCTTGGTTTTCTTGGCTGTGTGCTTTGGGTTGTTGTCTTGTTGGACGATGAAATTACGACCCATCTTAAGATCCTTGATGGAGGAGCGGAGGTTCTTGGCCAAAATCTCCAGGTAGGCCGTGCTATCCATCTTCCCATGGATGCGGACCAGATGGCCAGGCCCCTTGGCTGAGAAACAGCCCCACAGCATGATGCTGCCACCACCATACTTGACTGTAGGGATGGTATTCTTGGGGTCGTATGCAGTGCCATCCAGTCTCCAAACGTCACGTGTGTGGTTGGCACCAAAGATCTCGATCTTGGTCTCATCAGGCCATAGAACATTGAACCAGTCTGTCTCAGAGTCCTCCAAGTGATCATGAGCAAACTGTAGACGAGCCTTGACATGACGCTTTGAAAGTGAAGGTACCTTACGGGCTCGTCTGGAACGGAGACCATTGCGGTGGAGAACGTTACTTATGGTATTGACTGAAACCAATGTCCCCACTCCATGAGATCTTCCCGGAGCTCCTTCCTTGTTGTCCTTGGGTTAGCCTTGACTCTTCGGACAAGCCTGGCCTCAGCACGGGAGGAAACTTTCAAAGGCTGTCCAGGCCGTGGAAGGCTAACAGTAGTTCCATAAGCCTTCCACTTCCGGATGATGCTCCCAACAGTGGAGACAGGTAGGCCCAACTCCTTGGAAAGGGTCTTGAACCCCTTGCCAGCCTTGTGACCCTCCACGATCTTATCTCTGATGGCCTTGGAATGCTCCTTTGTCTTTCCCATGTTGACCATGTATGAGTGCTGTTCACAAGTTTGGGGAGGGTCTTAATAGTCAGAAAAGGCTGGCAAAAGAGATAATTAATCCACACATGTGAAGCTCATTGTTCTTTGTGCCTGAACTACTTCTTAATACTTTAGGGGGACCAAACAGAATGCTGGTGGTTTGAGGGGTTGACTAATAAATGACCCTCTGAATTAACTTTTAACGCTTTAAAAAAAAATAAAAATTAAAAAATCTTTTTGGCTGCAGTGCATTTCCCACTTCCAGGCTGATCTACAGTCCAAATGTCACAATGCCAAGTTAATTCCGCATGTGTCAACCAGCTAAATCTGCAGGGGGTTGAATACTACTTGTAGGCACTGTATATACCAGAATGGATCCCAGAATGGGTAACATATATACCAGGAAGAGACCCAGAATTGGGGACATATATACCAGGATGGGTGTCCTATATGCCTGGAAGGGGCCAAGGAGGGGTGACCTATATGCCAATAAGGGGCCTAAGATGGGTGACACAAATACTAGTAAGGAGCTCAGGATGGGGAACTTGTATACTGGAATGGGGGTTCTATATACCAGTATGGGAGACTTGTATACCAAAAAGGGACCCAGGATAGGAAACAAATATGCCAAGAACGGGCCCAGGATTGGTGACATATATCCAATGAAGGCATAAAATAAGTCACTGTCTGTTTATCCATGTGACAGCACCTTGGTAATTCTGACATATGTGGCATGTGGTCACCGTAGGGAAGTAAATGGTGATTGCTTGAGAGGGAGCTCCGCGGTGTGTTGATTGTGGTGTGGCAGGGAAGCTATCATGCTATTTTATTCCATTTGCTCTGTTTACTCGAAGGCTGAGTTCACCTATTCAGTAATCATCCGTTAGAACGGATCCAGCAGTGATCTGTTGGCAAAAAGGTTGTGCAAGCATGCGTATCTCTTTTGTCTATTTTGTAAAAATTGAGTTTTGCAGGTCAGTTTTGTTTTATTTATTTATTTTTTTTAATGGCAGTCTATGGGACACTGATGCGTTAACTGATTACTATTTAGCCATCCGTTTTTTTTTCTCTATTTTTTTTCATTTGTAAAGGATTAGTTTTTTTCCTTACTGCATGAGTTGCAAATGGAAGATAAATAGCGATTAGTTAACAGATCTGTTCTCCATAGACTCCAATGTAAAAAAAAAAAAAAACCTGATCTTGCAGAAATATTTTTTTGTCTAAACAAAGTTATGTTTGCACACATTTTTTGACGACTGATGGCTGCTGGATCTGTTGTAACGGACGATTACTGGAAATGTGAACTTGGCTTTGCAAGATGCAGAGCAAAAGTAAATTCGACCCTCACACACTGTCATGGCCAATGCATCACTTGGCTGGTGTGACTGTGTCATAATCATGTGTAAATTCTTATTGCCTTTGTTCTCCATGAATTCGGTATATGTCAAGCTCCATTTTTTTACAAAGTCTCTGAAGCCTTCAGTGATTATATCTCATGTCAGCCATGACGGTGATCTATTAAGTGATTAATGGAATATATAGTTGTGTCTGGTGTCTGGACACTGGCTTGTGTATAGCAATGTGCTTGCTTCGTGGGTCCGTCACTCTCCAGGCTCCATTTTTGTCATTTTGGCTGTGCTTAGGGTGAATATATGTGGGTAAAGCTTCGGGCATCATATGGCCACATGTCCCCTCACGTCTTGGAAACCTGAATATTTGTATTTCCCTTATAAGTGAAGCAGGCACTTACCGCTTTGTACCCGTGTAATTTGGTGTCCTGTGATTTACTTTACTCTTTCTTTACAGATGTTAATATTATTACATAAAGGTTTTCCAGTTTTGTTAATCTTGTATCATGGCTGCAGGTTGCTTTAAGTTCTTCATTCCCTTTCCCCAGGTCCATCACTGAGTCTTTTTCCATTGCTCGCTGTATTTTTAACTGGCTAAATTCTAATATAAGCGGTGCAGCCAATCAGTTAGCTCCGCGGCTCGTTGCAGCAGAGTTGCTGAGCTCACTGATTGGCTGCAGCTTGGTGAAGATGCGGTTCTGAAACTGATGAGGGTGGATAAAGCTAACGTTAATGTAAAGTAATATTCTAAAAGCAGAAAATCTCTCTAGGGTATGTGCACAATATGCCTTTTTAAAGCAGTTTTGCCTGAAATCTAAATTAAGAAAACAATTTTAGAAATGCCAAAAGAAATTAACATATGCATATGTCTAAAAGATGTATTATCCAGGATTTTACAAAAATAAGGGCCTAAGCAGTAGCAGGTAGGTAGTTGCAACCTGCCAACATACCTCTTTTGCCTAGTGATGTTCTTCGGTAACACAAAGCTGTCACAGACCGCTCCTGCCAGCGATTCTCCAGCGTCTACTGACGTCGAGTTCTCTGCTCTGTTGACAGGGATCACAGCTAACATCCTGCTTGTTGTTAGCTAGCTGGGATCTGGCTGTCAATTAGCAGGACGTCAGCTGTCCAACTCTTCCAAACAGCAGAGCGGAAAAGAAGTCTCCACTATGTTGACTAAGCCATTGCATCACCGGCATGAGTGGTCTGTGACTGCCCTGTGCCGGCGGTGAACCGCATCGAGCACAGCATACAGATAGGTAGCAACTGTTAGTACCGTTGGTGTTTGGGCACAATTTTTTTGATAAATCCTGGATATTCCATACAAAGATCTGTCCAAGATATACTGATGCCCTATCATTAGGAGTGGTCATTATTATATAATCTCTGGGGATCTACTGATCTCACCACAAACATGATGAACAGAACCAAGGGGCAATTGTGATTGGCCAAGATCCATGACCCCTATCAGTGCCTGTCCTAGTCATGTCAGTGGTACTGTTACTGGAGCTCGACCACATTCAGCCGTATTTCTTCGAATGACAGTATTGTAGTGTCCAGCAAAAGCACACTCCTATCACTATGCCCGATACTCCATTCTGCTGATCGGTGAGACTACTTCAGTCATGCATTGATGGTCCTAAGCACTGGCCCATAATGTCCTGGACATCCTCTCTACTGAATGGTTGTTTAAAAAACTTAAAGGAAAAAACTTGTTATTTTTTTTTATTAGCCACCTGGAACCAACAACCCTGGATTATCATATGACCATGGCGGGCCATCACTACCGACCATCAGTGATGCCAATCGATACTAAGCTGCAGTCCGAACATATCTGTCCACTGCTTAGATTTAGAGATTATCACAAATGGTTTTAACAGTAATTGCAGCAAACTGGTTAAACTGAATCTTGGCATTCAAGTAAAAGGATGAATTTGAAGTTTAAGTATTGGTAATTTTGCTGGCAGCAGGGACATCCAATGCAATTATAGAAGTGAATAGCTCTCTAGACTTTTATTGTAAGTTGCCAAGAGCTAAAAGACTATGTGACATTTACTTAACGTTTTAAAGTTCCTACTTATTAATTTACTACACTGGTGCTCAGAAATAAAGGAACATGATGAAGGTCAAGGAAATACTGTATTAAGCTGGACCCAGAAAAAAAAATCTTAGTATGTTTCCCTTATATTTCCCATTTCTTTTCAATTAAGTCCTGACTTTAGCTCAACAAAATGCATCAAAAACTGCAGCAAAATTGCCTTAAACAACGTGTGGTTCTAAGCTTCCACTCTGCTATATATATATAATATTGTATATATTTATTTTATATAATATATATGGGCTTGATGATAGGGATAATCCCAGTAGAAATGGTCTCTGAACAACATGCTTAGCTTGATGCAGTACTTCTGAGGCTCGTAGTATTCATTATCCCAACACAGGTTCATTTTTGGGAGCGCCTTTTGTGTGTTTTTAAGCATATTTAATAAAAGTTACATTTTATGGCGTTTTTCTGTGTTGGTTGTACACCAATGGTTTGTCCTGAGCTGTTCACATTTTACGGATTTGCTCGTTAGCTTGTACAACGGATTGTCAGTTTTCAAATTTGCGTCAAAATCTACATATAACTACATACTGATTGATTGTAGTTTGTGATGTGAATTTGCCACAAATGTCCACCTGTTCATTGTAAAGGTCCAAAATTTCCACTTCAATACAAATGCCGTCTATTGGTCAGACAGCCCTAGAGTACACCATGTATACAACTACAGCAACGGTCCAGGCTGTGTTAACAAAGACTTTCATACATAAAAATAATAATAATAAAGCATATAATTATATATTTATTCCATCGCCTAATCCTCTGAGAAAAAAAAACAAAAAAAATTCATGATATGTCTGATTTAATGGTTTCTGGGGCGGATTTGGCTGCTGATAAGTGTTCAGACATCCTGATTTTCAACATGTGGGTTGTGCAACCAATGTAATATTTTTTGCAATGGTCAAATGTGGCTATATAGACCACATGTGTATTGTTGCAATTCAGATGTACATTTATTTGGTAGGTTTTACCATTGTGTAAATTAAAAAAAAAAAAAATAAATAAATAATTATATGCTTTATTCATAAAATGTGCATCGCATACCTCAGTAATGAAACTCTGCTGTACATACATACATATCTGTATGTGCAATAAACAGGTATATGACAAGGTTTTTTATATTTATGTTTGTCAATATACATTAAAATGACTATACTATACTATTAATCCAGCTTACTATGTTCTCGCTGGATTGGAGGAACAAGGGTTCATACTCCGGCATCAATTAACAACTGAGTGTGCACAGATGCAAAGGTTTTTAATTTGTATATATGAATGTAATGTTGTATGTTAAGACTTGCTAATGACTAAGGGGACCCGCTCCCCGAAACGCGTCTAGCGTCTCCCCCCTTTTGGGGATGTATCTTTGCACTTTTTAATCTGAAATAAAAGGATGCTCCGCTTTGCTGGCGCTGGTTTTTCTCAATATAATTCTGAATGGACGAGCTATCATTACTGGCAGCCCGGGAGCCCAGTGAGTATCAGGTGGTAGAGTGATTCCCTTTCCTGTTTCCTTGAAGTAACAAAGGTCTGAACTGCCAATCGGTGACTTCATTGAGGTTCGCCCCAACCTGAACTTGAAAAGGTTCGCTAATCTCTAGCTGTTACTGAGGGGATGGAGTGCTTTGCCGAATGTTGCCTAATGATTCAATAAGAGGAGCGGAGCTTTTCACTCTCTTTAATGGAGGTGGGCAGTCTACCTCATTAGGGTTTGACCTCCACTTAGGTGTCCAAATGAAAACAAAAACCTTAATGACCCGATGAGGACAACCGGGGTATAGATGGAGCCTTGTCAGGAGGACATCGGAGTTCAGGATTCTTTGTGTCTGTGACCTTAAGTAGAGTTAATAGCACCCTTTTCATTTTTACATTATCACATTGAGTAATGGGCCTGTGAGTAACACTTTTGGTAGTAGTTTTTCTTTTTGTACATTGGGGGGATAGATATAAAAAGAAAAAATAAATCCCTCTTGTGAAAATGACCAATCTGCTGTATTGTGGCACCAAAGGCTCATCACATTTTATGATGGAAAGCAGAAAATCACGACTCAAGCATTAATCCATAGGGTTCATGTTCTGTATTACTTTCCTCTTAGAAAAGCCATTTTCTTTCTCAGACATTAGGGGCACAAATTATAGATAATTGTGGGCAGTTCAGAGGACACACACGACTCGGTTGCAGGAGAACAGCTACTGTATATTTTTCACTGTGTGACAATATATATTCTAGGAATAGAAGTGGCGGGTGAAATATTTCATACTCGGTGGTAATTTGCTTTGGCGAAAGCCGGCACAGCTATGATAATTCTTAGCAATTAACACACTGTGCATAGAAAAGAGGTCTACTATGGGTAATTCTAGTATTGGATCTAACACCACAAACTATTTTAAGTGAAATAATGTTTCTTCCACTTTTTCTAGCACCCAGCACCCAGACAGAATGCCTGTGTGTCCCCATACTGTGTCTTGGGTGATACTTCCATAATACGTGGAAATAGCACCATTATAAGTAATGAAACCTGAAACTTAATGTTTAATATCATATAAAAATAGTAAAAACATGCACATGTGTTACACATCTTTAAATCAAGACTAAAATGGGGAATATGAAAAATGCTACCCAAAAGGTGTCAATGGAAGGGGAGGGGGTTAAAGATCAACAGCGACACCTCCCCAAAGAAAAAAAACAATGGGATTAGTGTGACAGTGGTCACATAATATCCCAAATGTATTATCTATAAGGTAACAACACTATACTAGTTAGGAACCTAGATTATTCACTAAGCCAGCATATATAGAGTCAGCTAAATATACCTGCACACAAAAACATAGAGATCAGTGGTCCATAAGGTTTAGTCATAAGGTCAGTTGGTTCCATTTATTAAAGAAAACAAGCATGGAGTGGTCTCGACCATCCCTGAGTGTCCACAGAGCGAGATCCATAGGCTTGTAATCCGTCAACAAGTACTTCAGGTGGTGCTGAGATCCAAGGGTACTGTCCTAACTGGGAACTACTGGCCCTCAAATAGAGACTCCCGCACTTACAAGGGAAGTCCACTACTGCCCTCAAATAGAAACTCCCGCCATTACAAGGGCAGTCCACTACTGGCTCTCAAATAGAGACTCCCGCCCTTACAAGGGCAGTCCACTTTTGGCCCTCAAATAGAGACTCCTGCCCATACAAGAGCAGTCCACTTCTGGCTCTCAAATAGAGACTCCCGCCTTTACAAAGAGCAGTCCACTTCTGACCCTCAAATAGAGACTCCCACCCTTACAAGAGCATTCCACTACTGGCCCTCAAATAGAGACTCCCACCCTTACAAGAGCATTCCACTACTGGCCCTCAAATAGAGACTCTCGCCCTTACAAGGGACAAGGGCAGTCCACTACTGGCCCTCAAATAGAGACTCCCACCCTTACAAGAGCAGTCCACTACTGGCCCTCAAATAGAGACTCCCACCCTTACAAGGGCAGTCCACTAATAGCCCTCAAATAGAGACTCCCGCACTTACAAGGGCAGGCCACTTCTGGCCCTCAAATAGAGACTCCCACCCTTACAAGGGCAGTCCACTACTTGCCCTCAAATAGAGACTCCCACCCTTACAAGGGCAGGCCTCTTCTGGCCCTCAAATAGAGACTCCCACCCTTACAAGGGCAGTCCACTACTTGCCCTCAAATAGAGACTCCCGCCCTTACAAGGGCAGGCCTCTTCTGGCCCTCAAATAGAGACTCCCACCCTTACAAGGGCAGTCCATTTCTGGCCCTCAAATAGAGACTCCCACCCTTACAAGGGCAGTCCACTACTGGCCCTCAAATAGAGACTCCCGCCCTTACAAGGGCAGGCCTCTTCTGGCCCTCAAATAGAGACTCCCACCCTTACAAGGGCAGTCCATTTCTGGCCCTCAAATAGAGACCCCGCCCTTACAAGGGCAGTCCAGTACTTGCCTTCATTGTGACTGGCCCTTGCCCAAGTGCCTTCTGATGTATTTCACCTATATGGATCTTAAGGGGAAAACAGCACCTGTGCTAGAAAGCCACCTGAGCCCAGTACTAAATGGGACCGGTCTATACCAGAAGATGGGCATTCACATGATGATGGGTTGCATATACATTCCTGATCACACAGTATATATTTTTCTATAACTTACATAAAATTAGGTGACTTATTTTCTAGTGTCTGCAACCAATCAGAGTTCAGTGTGGGAACCTTTGTGAGGCCATTGTATCCTTCCCTGACAATTGGTGGTACTCGGTGGCGGGCTGCGGTGTTGTGTGTGTTTGTGTCCAACATGACATGTTCAATTCAACAAAAATTGAGATGGTGTAGGCTCATGTACACACATCGAACCCGAAAACATGAGCCGGAGCATGAGCTGGAATACATAAAAAATATAATAGCATGTTCACACTGGCCATTAAACAAACAAAACCTAAGATAAAAATATTTGTTTACAGCAGGGTGTATGCTCATAAGTACAAAACAATAGTGCAAATAAATGAATAGCCTAGGGTACTTGGTATAACGCTGTTGTGACCTATGGTAAGGCTTTAGTAGTAGAGAGTGTAGAATGTCCCATTTGGGGTACACCTTGCCATGGTGGGATGGTTTAACGCTTTTTTTTGTTAATTATGTAGTACCCTATGTTATTTATATGCACTATTGCTTTTTTCTTATATACCATACCTACAGCAGGGTTCCTGCTCATTTATTTTTTCTTTTTGTATGTACACACATGTTCATTCACACAATTACCTGGTGTGGTGCTTCACTGTTCAGGCGTCACAGTTGGGGTACTGCATCCATAGTAGAGTGTGTGGTTATCCCTGTCACAATGCAAGATTTGTAGGAGGCTCCCACCGCCGGCACTCCCACACTCGAGCCTAGTAAAATGGTTGGAGCCCAGTCCCTGGGGGGGAGAGTTAGTAGAGGAGGGAGGTAGAAAAACGGGGAGTTCTAGTTTGCCCCGTGGATAGAAGAAGAAAGGGAGCCCTGAGAAGAGAAAAGGGGTCTCTGAGGGAGGGGGCCTAGAGAAAAGGCAGCCCAGATAAAGAGTGAAGGATCCCCCATACCGGAGTGCCCATACTCCGGGGGGAGCCCTGGTCCACCTAACTGGGTGCCAGCTCCGAGGACGTGGTGCAGGGAGTCTAGCCCCTGAGCTGTCAGTACCGGCCGTCGCGGGTCAGTCTACCGGCCCCGACGCCCTGTCCATACAGCACCGCCACATCATTATTCCCCACTAAAGGTTGAGCCCTCCTTAAGAGCTGGTAAGCACGGGAACTCCGCAGCACCCCAACGGCCTGGTAGTGAGGGGGTAGTGCAAGGACAGGATTCAGCAGCAGGACCTGGGATAGTCAAGTGAAGGCATACAACAGGACTCTCTGAAAGATCTTGCAACCTGCTGTGACCACCCGGCCGGCTACCTCACAAAAAGACTGTTTTCCACTGTGAACTGTATTGCCAACAGAAGTGTTCCAGTAAAGTACCTGTGTAGAGTGACAGAGTCTCCGTGTGTTTATCCTAATACTGCATTGCTGATAATTTACTTCTACAGACTGCATCCCCATCATCGGTGCACTTCTGCCCCGGGGGCCCAGCTCCACCTGCAGGGAGCTGTTCCATCCAGGCTGCCATACCATCGCCCTCTGGAGGACTGAGGTGGTGCTGGTGTCTAGTCATCATAATCTGCAGGTTGCATCACAAACTCTTTATTCCATTTATACTACGCTTTTTAAAAGCATAGCCCCCAGGGCACAGGTCTGGGCAGGCCACCAGTGACACTCCAACCTCAGCAAGGGCCCAGATACTCGAGTACCCCTGGGGTGGCACACTGGACAATTCCCTGACCTCTCCATTCCAGTTAAAAGCATCATGCGTGATTTGGTGCAAAAATGGCATAACCCAGATTTTGTGGCTGATGTAAAACAAAAGAAAGAGTATATACCGCCATGTGTTTGGACAGCCGGAGGATTATGAGAAACATGAGACTAGAGATTATTAATAGCAGTGGTCTGTGGTCACTTCATGAGAGACTGAGTATTGGCCATTTTGATGTGGGCACCAAATGTGGTCATCTGCACTTGTGTCCACCTTAAGTAGGTGGATACTGCTGTAAGTTATGTCTGAGGACAATGTGAGTCCATCCAGCTGCATCATTAAAGTCAGCGCCAATGTCTGAATCCAATTTTCAAGGTCTTCAACTAGAGTCCTGACAGTGTCACCCACTAACAGTAATGTAAAATGAATAGTGGTCATAAATGGCGTCTGGTGCATCACTCCACATTGCTGAAGTTGTGACATGCTGGGTAATCAAAGGAGGAGCCAGAGATGCCCGCAGGACAGGGTGGTGCTCCCGCACTGCGGTCACAGATCATTGTCATGGCTGATGGAATAGGTGAATAAATTTACCCGAACCTACCTAACACAACACTCAAACTAACAGGCTCATGTCTGCCGAAGACAATGTCAGTGTACTGAACTTGCTAACAACTGTCTGTGTAAGAGGAAACAGAGGTAAAATAAAAACGCATGCGTATGGCGTGTTGCAAATGGCTTCTGGATGTAATTGCAGTTGGCTATTTGGAACCGTTGCACTTGTCCATGGACATGTAGCCCTCCATATTCATGAGTTCTTTATAACCCGTGCCCTCTGATTTGCAGCTTTCTGCCTATGCACAGTGCACAAATGTCCGATAAAGAGCGATTCTATCTTATTGGGAGCGATTTGTGGTAATAATAGGTACTAGCACACAGGCAATTCATAATAGCTGCCCCAACAGCTGCTATCTGCATGTGGTTCACAGCTGTGAGTCAAATATTGTTTGATGGAGATTTCAGTACACCCCTCTATGAGGATGCCATCAGATCCAAGAGTGAGCACTGTTCCTTTAAACAGGGGTCATGGTCTGATGTTGTGTTTGTCGCTCATCATGATGGTCCATTTATGGTTTTCCAATGTGTCCGTAATGTGATGGTTATTTAATATCAGTGTTGATGGGTAGGACGGACACATGAAGTATATTGCACAGTGAGCTGTAAATAAATGAGCTCATGCCAGACTGATCATTGCGTTTGGATCAGTTAGTAGTGACGGCTAAACGTCTGCTCTAAAGGCAGAAATCTGAGAAAATTAACCCTGAAATCTCTCTGCTGTAATATAGAAAACATTCTTGTGTGAGTGTATTAATATACTCCCCTACTGCCCGCCGCTGTGTCTGGTGTCCAGCGCCATTCCTCTCGGCTTCTGAGTGATGTCATATCTCTGCAGACTCTTCGGATCACTCTATGATCTATGTGTGACCCGGGAGTCACTTTTATAATGTAATCCTATGGAACCTCGTTCTGAACCTCCATAGACTTACATTGTAAAAGTCACTTCTGGGTCTCGCAGTGTGTGATCAGGAGTCTGCAGAGCGATGACTTCACTGAGAAGAGGACTAGTGGTAGGTGAGTATATTATTACACCCACACTTCATTATATGCATTAATACACATATTTAACGAATAAAAAAAACTTAGGCCCCTTTCACATTTGTGCGTCTGTGCAGGAAGTGAAATGCCGGGACGCAGGTCTGAAGAGGGGCGGAGTCTGAGCGCACGCGTCACTCATGACGCGCTGGAGACGCAGTTAACGACGTCTCCGCCACGTTCTGTGTGACGCGTGTGCTCAGACTCCGCCCCTCTTCAGACCTGCGTCCCGGCATTTCACTTCCTGCACTCCCCATAGCAGGTAATGGCGGCAGCGACGCAGGCAAGCGCAGGACCTGCCCATCTCTGCGTTCATGTGCAGCCCTATGTTTGCCTGAAAAGTACCTGCACTTGCTTTTTGCGCTAGCGCAGGCAGGCAAACGCAGGTAACTGCACTGATGCACAAATGTGAAAGGGGCCTTAAAGTGCTTCTTTAAAGGGAATCTGTAACCAAGTGTTGGTTACCTAATCTGAGAGAAGCAGAATGTAGGAGACCCTGATTCCAACGATGTCACTTACTGGGCTGCTTTCTCTAGTTTTGATAACATAACTTTTATCAACAGGATATAGTCATTAGAGGACTAGTACACCTACTGCCTTGGAGTCCTCCATATTCACGAGCTCTGTGTAACCCCGCCCCATCACTAATTGGCAGCTTTCTCTTGTACACTGCATAGGCAAAAAAACCTGCCAATCAGTTTTGGGGGCGGGATTATAAAGAGCTCAGCATTTGGAGAACTGATAGATCTGTATCAGAGGAAACAGTGATTTTAATCATAACTGCAGCAAGCAGTCAGTAAGTGAAACATCGCTGGAATTGGGGTCTTTGTCTCTAGCTCTCAGATGGAGTAGGAAAACCTGCTGACATATTCCTTTAACGTAAGTGTAATAATTATTGTATAGATTATAAACTTTAGTATTAGCCACAGCCACTTTTGGGTGTGTTATACTGTATTTAAGCATGGGGACACACTTGTGCGAGTCTCTGTTCGGCATCACCCGGCATGGCCGCCCATTCTCTGAACAGGAGTATGCAGTTGCAATGCAGCTGCACTCTCCTGTCCTTAAAGCGGGCGGCCATGCCGGGTTAAGAGGGACTCGCATGAGTCTCTCGCATTACTCTCGCCAGTGTATCCCCAGTCTAATGAAGAGAATATGGAGAAAAAGATTGTATAGGTCTAATGGAGCGATGGGATGGAGGTCACAGAAGTGAGGAGGCTATTAGTATTATCCAAACCTTTTAGCCCCTTGTACAGGCCACAACGCGTTTCGACAGTATATATGCTGTCTTTATCAGGTGGTCACCTGGCCCCCCCTTTCTTTGTTTACAGTTGTTCGGGGCGCACAACCTTAATACGTGAGCCGCCACCTGGCCCCCTTTCTTTGTTTACAGTTGTTCGGGGGCGCACAACCTTAATACGTGAGTCGCCACCTGGCCCCCTTTCTTTGTTTACAGTTGTTCGGGGGCGCACAACCTTAATACATGAGCCGCCATCTGGCCCCCCCTTTGTTTATTTACGCAAGCCAAATCACCATTAGGTATTTCACACTGCGCTCCCTCATTTCTTATTTTACATAATGAAGAGAATGTGGCGTTTGTGCGAGCCGCAATGGCAAATTGATGGGGTTCCTGCAGATCAGTAGTCTCCTATCTGATCTTTTTACAGCCACCTATGACTTATCTGAAACTCTTATTAATGGATTTATTATTAAAAATAATTATAATCTTTATTTATACAGCACCAACATATTCCACAGCGCTTACAATTCAGTGGATCATACACACACAGTCAGTAAGTTCTAAAAAAAATACAAAAATCAAAGCAAAATAAGGACGACCCTACTCATAAGAGCTTACAATCTACAATGAGGAGGGCAGTCACTGCACACGTAGAGAGAATTAGTTATTTGTACGAGCAGTGGTGGGTGAAGAGACAGGCAAATGTAATACGCTTCGGCCAGTTAATGGCTTTGCTCAGTGGCGTACCACCCACGGTCGCAGAGGTCGCAAGTGCGACTGGGCCCGGGAGTACAGGGGCCCGGCGCCCGCCGACCCCTGCGACTCTGCGCCTGCTTTACATGGATGTGCATGCAGCATACCTAGGACGCACATCCATGTCTCTCTGCCGCTCTGCCAGGCCAGTCCCCTGGCGATTTACACCGGCTGCCGGAGGACAGGAAGGCGCGGCGGCGGCAGCTTTGAAACTCCCGCGGCTGCTGCGTCACGTGCTGTGTCTCAGGACGGAGCCCTGAGCTTCTGGAGTATGGCGGCAGCCTCCTTAGTCTCCTCAGTCTCCAGCCGTGTGTAGTCCTGGCCTCTCATCCAGGAAGAGGAGGACACGCTGTTGCTGTTGCTCGAGTCACAGAAGAGAAGAGAGGTGAGAGGAGGAAAGCGCCGGGGGACAGAGGAGAACGGAGGGCAGTGGAGGAGGAGAGCGGGAGACGCAAGAGGACAGGGGATAGAGGAGGAGGAGAGCGGGGACACAGGGGGATGGAGGAAGAGAGTGGGGATCACAGGAGAACTGGGGGCAGAGGAGGAGGAGAGTGATGGACACAGGGGGATGGAGGAAGAGAGTGGGGATCACAGGAGAACTGGGGACAGAGGAGGAGGAGAGTGATGGACACAGGGGGATGGAGGAAGAGAGTGGGGATCACAGGAGAACTGGGGGCAGAGGAGGAGGAGAGTGATGGACACAGGGGGATGGAGGAAGAGAGTGGGGATCACAGGAGAACTGGGGACAGAGGAGGAGGAGAGTGATGGACACAGGGGGATGGAGGAAGAGAGTGGGGATCACAGGAGAACTGGGGACAGAGGAGGAGGAGAGTGGGAGACACAGGAGAATGGAGGATAGAGGAGGAGAGCGGGGGAAAGAGGAGGAGAGCAGGGGACACAGGAGAACGGGGGGCAGAGGAGGACAAGAGTTGGGGACACGGGGATGGAGGAGGAGAGTGAAGGACACAGGAGAGAGGAAACACAGGAGGAAGAGAGTGGGGATCACAGGAGAACTGGGGGCAGAGGAGGAGGAGAGTGATGGACACAGGGGGATGGAGGAAGAGAGTGGGGATCACAGGAGAACTGGGGACAGAGGAGGAGGAGAGTGATGGACACAGGGGGATGGAGGAAGAGAGTGGGGATCACAGGAGAACTGGGGACAGAGGAGGAGAGTGGGAGACACAGGAGAATGGAGGACACAGGAGGAGGAGAGCAAGGGACACAGGAGAACGGGGGACAGAGGAGGAGGAGAGAGGGAGACACAGGACAACCAGGGACAGAGGAGTAGGAGAGCGTGGGACACAGGAGAATGGGGGACAGAGGAGGAGGAGAGCAGAGGAGACAGGAGGAGGTGGACGGTGGGGCACAGAGGTGAAGAGCGGGGGACAGAGGTGGAGAGCAGAAGACTCCACTACTGGAATAGGCTAACATGTGGGGTGACACTGGGTTTTGGAGTGAGTCTACTGTTTTGTGCAGTTGTCACTAAACCTATTTTTCAGATCTCTGTGGAGCTGCATATATAACACACTATATAGAGAGATATAAGGCTGCACTAATGGAGAGCTATGAGGCTGCATAAATAAGGTTGTACTATAGGGGCTGCGCTACATGGAGAACTGAGCCTGCATTATACTATATGGAGGGCTGTGAGCCTGCATTATACTATATGGAGGGCTGTGAGCCTGCATTATACTATATGGAGTGGCTATGAGGCTGTATTATACTATATAGAGGTCTATGCGGGTACTATATGCAGGATAGTGGGGGTGCAATATAATAATTGGATGACTTGGGGCTACCTTATGAATGGGGGACAATTGGATGCATTATAATACATGGAGGACTATGGGGATATATTGAAATATATGGAGTAATATGGAATGCGTTATAATAATTGGACGTCTATCATGGCGGGAGGAGGAAGACCATATATACCAGAAAGGGGAATATATATACCACGATAAGGGCCATATTCGAGGAGCAGGACCATATATAGCAGGATGAGGGACATTAATACATAGAGGGGTCAATTTGTAAGTCTTTATAGAACTCTGAACTTTACACGGTGCCCAAACATCCGACCAACGTGTGCCCTCGCGGAGGGGGGGGGGGGGCCCAGGTCTGAATTTCGCACCGGGGCCCACCGGACCCTAGTTACGCCACTGGCTTTGCTCACAAAGTCGCCGTTATAAGATGCATCACAGGTGAGTGAATAGTGTTCCTGAGGTGTGGTATTGGTGTTGATTGATAGATATACCCAGTCTGGGTGATGATGGGGGTGCTTATTGCTGTTTGGTTTCAGGTAATACACATCAGGTCCCTTAAGAATAGAGGATCCTTTATTGTGTAAAGCAGCCCATGTCCAGAGTCCTATCCTTGATTTTGTAGGGTAATTACAATGAAATGATGTTGGCAGGGATAAGGTGCCTAGAGATGCCTGGTAGTGGTCACCCAAGTTGTTAAGGTGGGTTGGAACTTGCGCTATTGGCTGTGGGATGCCGGCACGGTAGTGGTTGACTACCAGCTAAGGCACTACTGTTCCGGCATCCCACAGCCCATAGCGCAAGCTCCAACCCACCTTAACAACTTGGGTGACCACTACCAGACATCTCTAGGCACCTTATCCCTGCCAACATCATTTCCTTGTGATTAACCTACAAAATCAAGGATAGGACTCTGGACATGGGCTACTTTACACAATAAAGGATCCTCTGTTCTTAGGGGACCTGACTTGTATTACCTGTGATGCATCTTATAACGGCGACTTTGTGAGCAAGGCCATTAACTGGCCGAAGTGTCTACATTTGCCTTTCTCTTCACCCACCACTGCTTGTACAAATAACTTTCACTTAACTCAAAGTAATTCTCTCTACATGTGCAGTGATTACTTGAACTACGGTAGTTGATACGGGAACATTGGATCCGTTCACTGGCACCATGAACACCCCAAGTTGGAGTGCTAGCAGGTGCTTCCTCCTTTTCCTCCAATTACAGGTGATCTCTCCTTTAAGTCATTTTTACATATGCAAAATATTAGATTTTGGCTGCGGAGACAGAACTGTGTTAGAGAACACATCTAAGAAGAGAATAAAGCTTACAGTAAATATACAGATATCAGAGATTTGACACCAGTTTCTAGTAGATCTAGCGTGAACACCGCACAGCTGGTATATAATGCTATAAAAATAAAACTGTGGTGCCACCTAGAGGTTGTACAATGTACGTACCCTTCATGCTCCTTCCCTTGTCTAGTAGTGGTTTGTTGCGGAGATACACTTCACTACCTCAGGGTACTCAGATTGCTTCCAATATTAATTTCATAGTTGTATAATGATCATTTTTGAGGTCCTTATGCTTTGTGACATATTAACTAATTTTCTAAGTATTAATACTTATATTCTTAGTGCAGTTTCTATATTCTGTTTCCTATACAAAGTTTTACAAGTCTTACCTAAGTGGAGGAACAATGCCTGTGACTAGTGTATCCACAGGAGGTGTTTTCAAGCGTCATCATCGTACAAAAGCCTTTGTTGAAGTATTAAATTTCACTAAAAGTGTTCAGTACTTTTTCTTTTTGTCATGGGGCGGCATGGTGGCATAGTGGTTAGCACTGCAGCCTTGCAGCGCAGGGGTCCTGGGTTCAGTTCCCTCCAAGGGCAACATCTGCATGGAGTTGTTGCGTGGGTTCCCTCCAGGAACTCTGGTTTCCTCCCACACTACAGTGACATACTGATAGGATATTTAGATTGTGAGCCTCAATGGGGACAGCATTACTGATGTTTGTAAAGTGCTATGAAATTAATAGCGCTATATAAATGAATAAATATTATTATTTCTCATTATTACACATGTCACGCTGGGGGAACCGGGGTACCCAGAAGTAGGACGGAGCTGGGCATAGGGAGTCAGGGGAGCCTGCTCTGGCCCTGATACTTGGGTCTCTGATTTGCCGTGTACGCAGAGGTACTCGGAGGTATCTCTGAAGGTGAGGAGGTCCGAGCCGCCAGCCTAAGACCCTAAAACTCCTGAGAAGCCCTAGGCATAAGACCCAACCTCCACCACAGACCACGGAACCCAGCAAATTCAAATGGAGAAAAACAGCAGCTTCAGATCAGCGTCTGCTCACAACAGGTCACAGTCCAGAAATGAACTGAAATCAGCAACAACAAGTGGATGTGAGCTGATCCATTTAAGGCCGAGGGGTGGGGAGCAACCAGCTTAGACACGCCCCTCAGCATACCTAAGCATTCACACACACACCACACCAGCACTACATGCTCCACTTATTAGCCTCATCTACTCACACTGAGCAGGGAAAAAGGGGCTTCATTTAAGCCTACAGCAGCAGCACTTAGGGGCTTCATTTAAGCCTACAGCAGCAGCACTTACATACTACAAGGAAGTCAATACGTAACAGTACCCCCCCTTTTACGAGAGGCCTCCGGACTCTAAACCAGACACGTCCGGCAATGGTCTGAACTTCCTGAGCGACGACCTATGGAATATATTATGGGTACAGAGCATCTGCAGCTGAGAAGCGGGGTTAACAGGTAACACAGTATGAAGTGATCAGGTTGACCGCAAAAGAAACAAAACTGCCCAAACTGATGAACTGCAGATGGGTTAGGACATGACTCCTCAGTCCCCGACTGCTTAGGAACATCAGAACCCACGTGTAGCCTCCACAGCAGGGATGGTCACTAGGGCCAGGGTCGGATCCGGTCTCTCTTAGGCATCTGTCCTACCTAATAGCAAGCGCCATTGCAGCTTCCAGCATCTCCGGAGTAGCGTACTTGTAATGATGTCTTGAAACCGATCTGACAACCCTAGACAGAACTGACTCCTCAGAGCAGGGTCATTCCATTGAGTGTCAGTGGCCCACCTCCTGAACTCAGGGCAATACTCCTCGACCGGTCGTGCTCCCTGCCTCAGCTTACATAGTTCAGACTCAGCGAGGAAGACGGCATCAGGGTCACCATACACCAGGGCAGGCGCTGCAAAAAACTCATCCACCGACTGCATGGAAGGAGAATTGGTCGGCAGAGAGAAGGCCCAGGCCTGGGGATCTCCCTTAAGAAGGGAGAGTATAATCACCATGCACTGTTCCTCGCTCCCCGAAGAACGAGGACGCAGCCTGAAATATAATTTGCAGGCTTCTATAAAAACAAAAAATGTACCGTATATACTCATGTATAAGCCGAGTTTTTCAGCACAAAAAATGTGCTGAAAAGTCCCCCCCTCGGCTTATACACGAGTCATACAGTATACAGGCGCCTCCCCTTGCTGCCGCACACCTGTAAAGGAATACATCATTATACTTATCCCTGTCCCTGTCGCCGCTCTGCACCGCGCTCCTCCGGGTCTTCATGCTTCTTCCTGTTTCTTCATGCTTTCTCCTCCGGCGGGCGCAGGCAATGACGTCATTGCCTGTGCGCCGGAGGAGGAAGCAGGAAGAAGCACGAAGACCCGGAGGAGCGCGGTGCAGAGCGGCGACAGGGACAGGGATAAGTATAATGATGTATTCCTTTACAGGTGTGCGGCAGCAAGGGGGGGCCCTGTATACCGATGGCGGGGGGGGGTGCCTGTATATACCACTGGGGCTGCTGTATATACCACTGGGGCCTGTATACCACTGGGGAGGCTGCTGTAATACTGCTGGGGCCTGTATATAGCACTGGGGAGGCTGCTGTAATACTGCTGGGGCCTGTATATACCACTGGGGAGGCTGCTGTATACCACTGGGGCTGCTGTATATACTGCTGGGGCCTGTATATACCACTGGGGAGGCTGCTGTATACTACCACTGGGGAGGCCTGTATATCACACTGCTGGGGGCTGTATACCTGTGCTGGGGTCCACCCTCGGCTTACACACGAGTCAATAGGTTTTCCCGGGTTTTGGGGGCAAAAGTAGGGGGGTCGGCTTATACACGGGTCGGCTTATACACTAGTATATACGGTATCTCTCCCTCCTGAAAATCGGTCAGGAAGGGAAATATTGGGTTCTGGTACAGCCAGCATTTCAACCGCAGCCAGATACCCAACCATTCTCGAAGCTGATGCACCACCTGGTTTCGCAGATTAGACACCCCCCTGAGAGCGTTCTTCCACCAGGTGTGCAAAAGCTCTAGTTGACATAGCGGCTTTGGGGAAAAAATAATGGGTTGCTGATTATGTCACGCTGGGGGTACCGGCGTACCCAGAAGTAAGACGGAGCTGGTTGTAGGGAGTCAGGGGAGCTTGCTCCTAGCCCGAAACTGGGGTCCCTGACTCGCCCTGTACTCGGAGGTACCTCTGAAGGTGAGGAGGTCCGAGCCGCCAGCCTAAGACCCTAAAACTCCTGAGAAGTCCTAGGCATAAGCCCCTATCTTCACCCACGGACCACGGAACCCAGCAGCTTCCAATGGAGAAAAACAGCAGCTTCAGATCAGCGTCTGCTCACAACAGGTCACAGTCCAGAAATGAAGTGAAATCAGCAACAACAGGTGGATGTGAGCTGATCAATTTAAGGCCGAGGGATGGGAGCAACCAGCCCAGACACGCCCCTCAGCATACCTAAGCATTCACACACACACCTGCTACTACATGCTCCGCTTATTAGCATCATCTTCATTTGAACCTACAGCAACAGCACTTCCATACTACAAGGCAGTCAATACGTAACAACACATCAGCAAACGTATGGACATCTGTGGTTTGATTTCCCCCCTATAACTGAAGACCAGCTCTCCTCCTGTCAAAATCACACCTCACCACCAGCGCCCAAGACCCGCTCCCATCCCACCTCATTCCCAACCTCACCTCCGTTATCATCCCAGCCCTAACTCATCTTTTCAACCTATCACTCACCACCGGCACCTTCCCCTCAGCCTTCAAACACGCCTTGATCACACCCATCCTCAAAAAACCCTCCCTCGATCCCACAACTGTCTCCAACTACCGCCCTATATCTCTCCTCCCTTTTGCCTCTAAACTACTTGAACAGCATGTCCACTCTGAGCTGTCCTCTCACCTCTCCTCCTGCTCCCTCTTTGACCGCCTGCAATCTGGCTTCCGACCCCTCCACTCCACTGAAACAGCCCTGACCAAAGTCACAAATGACCTACTGACTGCCAAAAGCAAGCGCCACTACTCTGTTCTCCTCCTCCTCGACATGTCAGCCGCCTTCGACACTGTTGACCACTCCCTTCTACTACAGATCCTGGAATCTCTTGGCATCACGGACCTTGCCCTCTCTTGGATCTCATACTTAACGGACCGCACCTTCAGCGTCACCCACTCCCACACATCCTCCTCGCCCTACCCCCTATCTGTCGGGGTCCCCCAGGGCTCGGTTCTTGGACCATTACTGTTCTCAATCTACACTCTCGGCCTAGGGCAACTCATTGAGTCCCATGGCCTCCAATATCACCTCTACGCCGACGACAGCCAAATCTACCTGTCTGGTCCTGACATCGCCTCCCTTCTATCCAAAATTCCACACTGCCTGTCCGCCATCTCATCCTTCTTCTCTGCTCGCTTCCTTAAGCTGAACATGGACAAAACAGAGTTCATAGTCTTCTTCCCAAGAACGCTCCCCCTCACTACCTGACCTATCCATTGTCGTCAACGACTGCTCTCTCCAGTCCCCCATGCCAAGTGCCTCGGGGTTATCCTTGACTCTTCCCTCTCCTTCAAGCCCCACATCCAGGCCCTCGCCACCTCCTGCCGAATCCAGCTCAAAAACATCTATAGGATTCGCTCTTTCCTTGACCACGACACTGCTAAAACCCTTATTCACGCTCTCATCATCTCCCGCCTCGATTACTGCAACCTCCTGCTCACCGGCCTCCCCAATACCTCCCTTGCACCTCTCCAATCTATCTTGAACTCCGCTGCCCGCCTAATCCATCTGTCTCCCCGCTACTCCCCTGCCTCCCCCCTCTGCCAAGCCCTTCACTGGCTCCCTACTTCCCAGAGATCCCGGTTTAAAACATTAACCATGCCATACAAAGCCATTCACAACCTGTCCCCTCCATACATCTCTGACGTGGTCTCCCGATACCTACCCTCACGCAACCTGCGATCCTCCCAAGAGCTTCTCCTCTACTTCCCCCTCATCTCCTCTTCGCACAACCGCATACAAGATTTCTCCCGTGCTTCACCCAGACTCTGGAACTCACTGCCCCAACACATCAGACATTCTCCTACCCTGGGAACCTTCAAAAGAAGCCTGAAGACCCACCTCTTCCGCCAAGCCTACCACCTGCAATAAGACCCGGTCCACCACACCGCCTCATGACTGGAATTTCCCCCTCCCACTGTATCCCCACCCGCCCCTCGTAGACTGTGAGCCTTTGTGGACAGGATTTCTCCCCTCTTGTATCTGTATGACCGAATTGTCAACATTTATTGTTACTTGTATTGTTACTATTTTACTTGTCCTAGTCTGCCCTTTTTAGCATGTAAAGCGCCTTGGAATATAATGGCGCTATATAAATAAATAATAATAATTTCTTTGTCTGTGATCATTGGATGAGTTGTTATAGACATCTGGTGACATTCATGCCAATAGCAGCTCTAGAAATATAGTTACTTAGAAAATTGGTGACGTGTTCAATATTTATTTGACCTGCTGTATATAGTCAGCTTAAAGGAAACCTCTCATGTCCCCCAAAACACTATTAACCTGCAGATATGGGGTTAATTTGCCGGTTAATAGCATTGTAAAGATGTGTGTCTGCCAAACTGTCACTCGGCTATAATGAAGTTAATTTCATCCCGGCAGCCTCCAGCTTTCAGTCATAGAGGTGTGGCTACAATCACCGCTCAGTATACATTGAGTGGAGCTGTATCCGGAACCAACTGACAGCTGGCTCTGAACTGATGCACTGCTTAGATGGCTGTCAATCAGTTCCGGATACAGCCGCAGCTCACTATACACTAAGCATTGATTGCAGCCACACCTCTGTGACTGAAAGCTGGAGGCTGCTGGGAGGAATAAAGTTTAATTCCTCCCTGAAGCCAGACTTTCAGTGCTGCAGCTGCACCGCTTAAGAATGATATTAACCTTCAGATTAACCCCCCAATCTGTAGTATAATAGCACATTTTTTCCCGTGACAGGTTCTCTTTAAAAGTTACTGGCTCTATAAACTCATCTCCATCAAGTACATGCAGTACATTTTCAGTAATTTGGCACCAGTTGGAGCTCTGTATGGAACTTTGGTAGAAACCAGCAATTTTTAAATAGATAAGTTATAAGATTTCAAAGTGCACAATATATATACTATCAGATTGATGTCTTGTACTTAAAAAGGTGGTTGTACTTACCTTGAACATTCATTTCGCATGTGGTGCACAAGCTTAAGGATTCAAAGTCTACACTGTGTGCAGAATTATTACGCAAGTTGTATTGTAGAGGATTATTTTTATTATTGATCAACAACTATGTTCTCAATCATCCCAAAAGAATCAAATATCAAAGCTTAATATTTTTGGACGTTGGAGTGTTGTTTTTTTTTTTTATTTGGCAACCTTAGGAGGATATCTGTTTGTGCAGGTAACTATTACTGTGCAGAATTATTAGGCAACTTAATAAAAACCAAATATATTCCCATCTCACTTGTTTATTTTCACCAGGTAAACCAATATAACTGCACAAAATTTAGAAAACATTTCTGACATGCAAAAACAAAACCAAAAACATTGGTGACCAATGTAGCCACCTTTCTTTATGATGACACTCAACAGCCTTCCATCCATAGATTCTGTCAGTTGCTTGATCTGTTTGTGATCAACATTGCGTGCAGCAGCCACCTCAGCCTCCCAGACACTGTTCCGAGAGGTGTACTCTTTTCCCTCCTTGTAGATCTCACATTTTAGGAGGGACCACAGGTTCTCTATGGGGTTCAGATCAGGTGAACAAGGGGGCCATGTCATTATTTTTTCTTCTTTTAGACCTTTACTGGCCAGCCACGCTGTGGAGTAGTTGGATGCATGTGATGGAGCATTGTCCTGCATGAATATCATGCTTTTCTTGAACGATACCGACGTCTTCCTGTACCACTGCTTGAAGAAGTTGTCTTTCAGAAACTGGCAGTAGGTCCGGAAGTTGAGCTTCACTCCATCCTCAACCCGAAAAGGTCCAACAAGTTCATCTTTGATGATACCAGCCCATATCAGTACCCCACCTCCACCTTGCTGGCGTCTGAGTCAGAGTGGAGCTCTCTGCCCTTTACTGATCCAGCCTCTGGCCCATCCATCTGGCCCATCAAGAGTCACTCTCATTTCTTCAGTCCATAAATCAGTCTTAAAACATCAAGACTGGGCCAAGAAATATCTTATGTTTCTTGTTCAAAGGTGGTTGTTATTCAGCCTTTCCTTACCTTGGCTATGTCCCTGAGTATAGCACACCTTGTGCTTTTTGATACTCCAGTAACGTTGCAGCTCTGAAATATGGCAAAACTGGTGGCAAATGGCATCTTGGCAGCTTCATGCTTGATTTTCCTTCATTCATGGGCAGTTATTTTGTGCCTTTTTTGCCCAACACGCTTCTTACGACCCTGTTGGCTATTTGCCATGAAACGCTTGATTGTTCAGTGATCACGCTTCAAAAGTTTAGCAATTTCAAGACTGCTGCATCCCTCTGCAAGACATCTCACAATTTTGGACTATTCAGAGCCCGTCAAGTCTCTCTTCTGACTCATTTTGCCCAAGGAAAGGAAGTTGCCTAATAATTAAGCACACCTTATATAGGGTGTTGATGTCATTAGACCACACCCCTCCTCATTACAGAGATGCACATTACCTGATTTACTTAATTGGTAGTTGGCTCTCAAGCCTATACAGCTTGGAGTAGGACAACATGTGTAAAAAGTATCGTGATCAAAATATTAATTTGCCTAATAATTCTGGACACAGTGTAGTCACATAGAGTGACTGGTGAATTTTACTTGAAGGATGGACAACCCCTTGAAGGCTGTCTTCTAATTTCTCCCTCTAAGAAGAAATGTTGTGAGCAATGAGTTAGCTGTTACTTGTGTAAGTCCCCGCCAAAGACAGGAAAGCACCTCAAGAACAGTGCTCCATCCTTTAATCTAAGATGCTTTGGAGAATTGATGGTAAACCTATATTACATAATCTAGTACATTTGGTTACTTTTCTTTTTACATTAAGTTTAAACTTTAAGCCTGGCAAAGTGTCTCTACTTCTCGGACTGAGCCAACACCAAGACTCCTATCCACTGCCTGAGCGAGTCCTTTACCCCAGGCAGCAGATTCTGGTGGAACAAGATCCGAACGCTTTAAGGCATTTTTATCTGCATTAAAAAACACAAAAATATCTACATTATAGGAACAGTTTATTCTTTGTCTGCATATAAATGTAGTCGCACATGTTACATTATTATTAACTAAGGAATATACAAGAATTTGGTAAACCCTATTATCTTCCTCTCCTGGAAGGTATAATCTGATGCATGGTGGGTCAATTTTCTGAAATGTCAACAGTTTTCTTGAAAAGGAATAAAGATTTAGTCTTGGTTATTCTCATGGAAGCAGCTTATTACATAAGACAGCCATCTACAGACAGCAAAATATGGTGTCCGATGTGTGATTATGTAAAAGTGTTTGAAGGTTTTTGTCTTTGTATATACATTAGAGCTTTATTTCTGTGTACTGTGATCATAAAGTCCTTCTATACAGGGGGAGAAGCTTGTGTACAGCCTTCTCGAGATCCTCCTTTCAATATTTTGCCTTATGGTTATCCCGGTGTAACAGGCCAGATTAATCCCCTGCCCAGAATATACCCGGGGTTAAAGTGGCCTAGGCCAGATTATACCCCAGCTGCTGTGTGCTGCCTGGGGTCCCGTGTGCTGCCTAGGACCCTGTGTGCTGTCTCTGTCCCCCTGTGCACTGTCTGGGGCCTCATATGCTGTCTCTGCCCCCTGTGTGCTGCCTTGGACCTTGTTCACTGTCTCTGCTCCCCTGCATGATGCCTGGGGTCCTTTGTGCTGTCTGTGGCCCCGTGCACTTTCTCTGTCCTCCTGTGCACTGCCTGGGGCCCCTGTGTCCTGCCTGGGGCCCCTTGCGCTGTCTGGGGCCTTTTGCGCTACCTGAAGCCCTGTGCACTGTCTCTGCCCCCCTGTGTGCTGTCTGGGGCTCCGTTATTAAGTATATCACTCAATGGTTCCCAAATCGTGAAAAATCTGATCTACAGCAGCTGGGGTATATTCTGACTCAGAGGGGTGTAATCTGGCCTAGGCCACTTTAACCCCGGGTATATTCTGGGCGGGGGGTTAATCTGGCCTGTTACACCGGTATCCGTGTCATCCATTTTCAAAACTTTCTGGGTAAATGCAAAATGTTAAAAAAAAAAATAAATAAATAAATAAAAAATGACATTGTAAACTTCCAAAATTATAACTGGTAATTGCTTTCAAAAATTGACAATGTAGAAACTGTTGTGTTAAAGTGTAAAATGGCGTTAACTTATTTTCCCTAAGACAACCCCTTTTATCGCCTTTTCACGTGACAGTTGAATTGTTGTTGACCGGTGGGGGTCTGACCTCTGGAAGTATGGGAATCTTTTATTTTCATTAGAATGGAGGGGCAGTGTGACCCGTGCTACATTCATCCACTATTGGGCTGCCAAGCGTTGCGCTCCTCTTTTGCCAGCAGCGACATAGAGAATGAATTAAGCTGCAGTTGGGCCTACAACTTGCTGCACGATTTTGTACTGGTGATAAAAGTTCCACATACAGTCATTGGATCCAGGTCCCAGGGGTGAGACACACACCACAATCAGCAAATTGTCACCTGCCTTGTGTATATATGACAACCTGTTCTCACTGGAAACCACTTTAAAGAAAAGTGTGTGTTAATTACCTACACCATTTTCCAAATTATTATGCAAATTGGTTTTAATTGTCATAGGATTTTTTATTGTCAATGAAACCCATTGATGGTATTGTGTCTCAGGGTTCTTTGGCACACGTTATATAGGGTGCTGATGTCATTACAATTTCAAGACTGCTGCAACCCTCTGCAAGTCATCTCACAAGTTTGGACTTTCCAGAGCCCGTCAAATCTCTCTTCTGACCCATTTTGCCTAAGGAAAGGCATTTGCCTGATAATTAAGGACACCTTATATAGGGTATTGATGTCATTAGACCACACCCCTCCTCATTACAGAGATGAACATCACCTGATTTACTTAATTGGTAGTTGGCTCTCAAGCCTATACAGCTTGGAGTAGGACAACATGTATAAAAAGTATCATGTGATCAAAATACTCATTTGTCTAATAATTCTGCACACAGTGTATAGGGGCAACTTAAAAACTTCTTACCGATGTATTTAGGGGCAAAAAATGTGGACGAGGTCCTTTTTTACTATACAGTTGTGCTCAAACGTTTACATATCGTGGCACATCTTTTGCTTTCTTGGCTTTTTTTTCAGAGATGAAATGATAAGACAAAACCATTTTTTTCCACTCATGGTTAGTGGTTGGGTGAAGCCATTTATTGACAAACTACTGTTTTTTGTTTTGTTTTTTTAAATCCTAATGACAACCAAAAACATCCAAATGACCCTGATCAAACGTTCACATACCCCAGTTCTTAATACCATGTATTGCCCCCTCTAACATCAGTGACAGCTTGAAGTCTTTTTTAGCAGTTGTGGATGAGGCTCTTTCTTTTCTCAGATAGTAAAGCTGCACATTCTTCTTGGCAAAAAGCCTCCAGTTCCTGTAAATTCCTGGGCTTTCTTGCATGAACTGAGCGCTTGAGTTCTCCCCAGAATGGCTCAATGGTATTGAGATCAGGAGACTGTGATGGTCACTACAGAACCTTCACTTTGTTCTGCTGTACCAATGACGGGTCGACTTGTCTTTGTGTTTTGGATCATTGTCATGTTGGAACGTCCAAGTACGTCCCATGCGCAGCTTCCGGGCTGATGACTGCAAATTTGCCTCCAGTATTTGCTGATAACATGCTGCATTCATCTTTCCTTCAACTATGACCAGGTTTCCCATGCCTTTGTTGCTCACACATCCCCACATCATCAGCGATCCACCTCTGTGCTTTACAGTAGGAATGGTGTTCCTTTCATCATAGGCCTTGTTGACACCTCTCCAAACGTAATATTTATGGTTATGGCCAAAAAGTTTGATTTTGGTCTCATCACTCCAAATTACCTTGTTCCAGAAGTTTGGAGGCTTGTCTCTGTGTTGTTTGGCGTATTGTAGGTGAGATACGTTGTGGCATCTGCGCAGTAATGGCTTTCTTCTGGCGACTCAACCATGCAGCCCATTTTTCTTTAATAGCCTTCTTATTGTGCATCTTGAAACAACCACACCGCTAGTTTTCAGTGAGTCCTGTATTTTAGCTGATGTTATTTGTGGCTTTTTCTTTGCATCCTGAACAATTTTTGTTGGTCTACCTGATCTTCATTTGGTTTTACAGACCCCTGATTTTCCATTTGTTAATCACAGTTTGAACACTGCTGACTGGCATTATCAATTCCTTGAATAACGTTTTGTATCCCTTTCCTGTTTTATACAGTTAAACTATCTTTTCCTGTAGATCTGTTGACAATTCTTTTGCTTTCCCCATGACTCACAATCCAGAAATGTCAGTGACTATATGAAAAATGCAAGAGTCTGTCTAGATGCCAGAAACTCACTCAGCTTTTATGCACACACTGATTAAAAACAAACAGGTCACAGGTGAGGATGTTACCTTTATTAGCAATTCAAACCCATTTGTGTCAACGTCTGTGCATGTTATTGGGCCCAAATCACCAGGGTATGTGAACTTTTGATCAGGGTCATTTGGATGTTTTTGGGTGTCATTATGATTTAAAAAGAGAAAACACAGTAGTTTGACACAGGGCTGTGGAGTCTGAGTCAGAGTCGGAGTTAGTTTTGGTTGGAGTCGGAGTTGGTAGAAATGTACCGACTCCGAATCCAGCTTTAAAAAAATGTATTAATATTTCATAATTGAACTTTCATATGAATTTTATAAATGTTACTCAAATACATATGTTCTATCAAACTGTGAACAACAGTGATACGCAGTTCTGCTGGAGATAGAGACATTTCTTACTTCTTGTGTGTCACTGTTCTCCACTGCCCTTATCTAATCTTATACTTGGTTAACCTCATGCTGCCCCAACCCCCCTACTTACAATGTATGAAACTGAAAGTGAAAATGTGTTGCAATTTCTTGGTAGTAAAGCTCCTCCTCTAGACTAGATCATACTAGGTGTGCGTCGTCCAAGCATCTCACAGCTGCCTGCTACTCCAGAAGAGGAAGACTGTAAGAAGTATTATCCTTTCAACAAACTTTGCATCAGTTGACTGTGAGTACGAGAGGAATAATAACAGTATTACTGACCACTATATCAGTTGTACGACCTGGCAATAATTTTGTACAATTGTTTTTAGGAAAAACAATTGTCATTTGGATTTTGAATGCAGAATTAAAAACCTGAGAATGTCAAAGAAGCGTCACATTAAATCAGCTGTATTTGAACATTTCACCATCACTCAAGATAGAAAACATTATGTCTGTCAGTGTATGACAAATGATCCAGACAAAAACAAATGCTGTGAAGCCAAGATGAGTGCATATTCAGGCAAAGATAAAAATGCTCCTACCAGAGCTTCTAATCTAAAGAGACATTTACAGCGCTTTCATCCAGAAGTACCGAAAGCAGTGGATGAGAAAGACTGCATCCAAACCAGTGAACCATTGCCCAGCTCTTCCAGCCAAACAAAGGAGCAGAGAACTTTGCAGCCATCAGTTGCAAGATATTTTGTCAGTGACAAAGTTACTGTGACAATGACTGTAGATACATTTAAAAAACAGATCATAGAGCTTGTTGTAAAGGGTAGTGTGCCTAGTTCATTATTTTCACGACCAGCTTTTATGTGTCTGAATGGAGAAATGGCACGCAAGCTTGGTGTTTCTGTGGAGAGAGAGTATTAGAAAATTAGTAATCGAAGAAGCTTTTAAACAAAAGGAAGAACTTAAAAAAACTCTCAAGGGACGCTTTCTGTTTCTTAAAATGGATGCCTGCACACGTCACAGAGTGAACTATTTTGCCATCAATGTCCGATTTGTTTGTGACAAAAATGAAATAGTTACCAAGACATTGGCAGTAAAAGACACCAAAGCTCATCACACCAGTGAGTTTCTCCAGATCTTGGTGGAAAAGGTTCTGCAAGACTATGAACTTAAAAAAGAGCAAGTTCTTTCTGTCGTAACTGACAATGCTTCAAATATAAGGGCCCTTTCACATCAGCGTTTTTTTTAAATTTGCGGCAGATGCGGTGAAAAAACCGCATCTGCCGCAATTACCGCATACCGGCTGCACTTGCGGCGCGGTTGCGGTAAACGCCATGCAAAGTATAGGCGTACTTGCGGCAGGTGCGGCAAGTGCGGTTTTGCACTTGCGGCAGGTGCGGCCGCGAAAAAAAACGTGGCTGACCGCGGTTTTTTTCGCGGCCGCACCTGCCGCAAGTGCAAAACTGCACTTGCCGCACCTGCCGCAAGTACGCCTATACTTTGCATGGCGTTTACCGCAACCGCGCCGCAAGTGCAGCCGGTATGCGGTAATTGCGGCAGATGCGTTTTTTTCACCGCATCTGCCGCAAATTTAAAAAAACGCTGATGTGAAAGGGCCCTTAGTACTATTAAGCTAATGAATGAGAGTAATGATGGTGACCAGCAGCTAGAAGAACATTCTGTGTCCACAGACACAGAAATGTTTGAAATAGAGGAACACAGTATTGTAACTGAGGAGCAAACTGAAGTTGCTTCAGATGATCAGCAACATGATAGTTTAGATGATCTTGTTGAAACTGTGTCAATACGTTCTTTCATTCATCACATGCGCTGTGTTGTGCATACGCTACAGCTGGCTATAGGAGACCGTCTGCAAGAAGGACATGCTGCTGCACTGATTGGAAAGGTGAGAAAATTGGCCACTGTTGCCAGAACCCCTAAAGTTGACTCAATTTTGAAGAGACGTGCTGGAAAAGGGGCAATTATTGATCAAGCCACACGATGGGGCAGTACTTACTTAATGATTCAGCGCTTGGTTGACTGAAAACCTTTCTTGTAGACATGGCTAACCCTCAACTGACGCTAAATGAAAGTCAGTGGAATCAGGTGACTGAGCTGGAAAAATTGCTAGAGCACCCATTTACAGTGACTAAAAAATTACAAGCAGAGGACTTAACTCCAGGTATTTTCTTACAGGAGTGGAAGAACCTGATGTTTCGCCTGTCCCAAAGAGGAGGATTAATTGCAAGTGGCATTGCTACATCAATGAAACGGAGAGAGGAGCTACTATTACAAAATATCATTCTTTTGGCAGCTGTTTATGTAGACCCAATGCATCGGATTCTTCTAGATGATCAACAGCTGAGTAAAGGAAAAGAAGCTCTGTTTGAAATGGCAGTAAGGATGAAAGGGTTGCAGAACAGTCAGGAGGAACAAGAAGAATTTTGTTGTCCTGCCACATCTTCACCCTCATCATCAACTGATGAAGAATTTAATTTAGAAAAATATTTGGATCACAAGGACCATGGAAAGTGTTCCCGCATAGAAGAAGAGTCATCCCCATCAAAGAACACAGCCAGTACATTTCAGCAGAATTTTTCATGTGCACTAAAGAAAATTGAGAAATTTGACCGTTCATCAAAAATAACAGTGCAACAAGCGATTCCTCTGTATCCTGACATTGTCAGAGATGTTGCCCGAGTGGTTACTGCTTTGCCACCAACCCAAGTTAGCGTAGAGAGGTTGTTCTTTGCTCTCAAAATAATATCAGATTTGAGGGCATCCATGAAGGAGGATCTGACAGAGGCAATACTTTTTCTGAGGACAAATGTATAGATTTCTTCTTATTAACTGCATAACAGTGTTTATTGCATATTTACTTACAGTTTAGAAAAGTTTATAAAAGTTATTTGCTATATTCTAATTGTATTCTAATAATATAAGTGGTCTGAATACTTATATGATGGTGAGATACTGAATAAGGGCCCTTTCACATCAGCGTTTTTTTCAAATCGCGGCAGATGCGGTGAAAAAAACGCATCTGCCGCGATTACCGCATACTGGCTGCACTTGCTGCATGGTTGCGGCGCGATTGCGGTAAACGCCATACAATGTATAGGCGGACTTGCGGCAAGTGCGGTTTTGGCACTTGCGGCAGGCGTGGCCGCGAAAAAAAATGCTGTCAGCCGCGGTTTTTTTCGCGTCCGCAAGTGCCAAAACCGCACTTGCCGCACCTGCCGGAAGTCCGCCTATACATTGTATGGCGTTTACCGCAACCGTGCTGCAAGTGCAGCCGGTATGCGGTAATCGCGGCAGATGCGTTTTTTTCACCGCATCTGCCGCGATTTAAAAAAAACGCTGATGTGAAAGGGCCCTAAGCACGATGTTAATATTTTACAACAGTAAATTTATTGTTACAAATTGGCCATTTATGAAGGAGTCGGAGCCGGAGTCGGAACCTGATAAAATCCAGGAGTCGGAGTCGGAGTCACAACTGTGGCTTACCGACTCCACAGCCCTGACAACCCCTAGCCATGAGTGAAAAACGTTTTTGTGTTATTGATATTTTCTGAAAAAAAGGCCAAGAAAGCAAACAGAATCTGCCGGGGTATATAAACTTTTGAGCACAACTGTATAATCACGTTCTTATTCTTCCTTGGCTTTGCAGAATTTAGAGTATTCTGCATATAATAACCATGCAAATGATTGTCTGGGCGATCCACTTTTGATATATATGCACCGTAGGAATGTGTGCAAAGTAGTCACAAAAAGTTAGATGCCATATATTTTTTTTTTTTTAGGAAAATGATGTATGCCTTTTAGCCTCACTCTCCTGGTTGAGCAAAAAAAAAAAAAAAACTGAATTCAAGCTGCGGAAAAATTACATCTATGGGGACTTTCACATCACTGTTTTCACTCATGTGCGGCCGATCTGGCCTGTGGCGCTGCATATGGCAAGCCCGATGCATTGTCTATTTGGCTTGCAATCCACTGCTTGCAGCTTTTTTTTTCTTTCGTGGCTGCAAGTGCCGGATCTGGCCGATCCGGCGTAACCACACTTGCCGCACCGAACCACAAGCCCCATAGACAATGCATGGGGCTTACCAGGTCCGGCCGCAAGTGCGGCCTATCCGGCAGATGCGGCAAATCTGCTGGATCTGCCGCACATCAGCGAAAAACGCTTATGTAAAAGGGGCCTAGGTTGCACTTTAAAAATAAAAAGAGGCTATGACGGGTAGTATGATAACACATGGTGTCTTATATCTGTTCCTTTTAGTAAATGTGTTCATTTCTGTGATGTAGAAGAATATTAAAAACATATGACACCTCCCTCTGCATTTAAGCATAAATTCTCAATACATGTTAAATTCCAAACAAGTTAAAGTAAAGGATGGAAATATTTGGGTATTTTTAGTGTTAATTGGTTCATATCTCCCCCTAATATTTGGTCACACGTAGGGTATTGTATCCTGCGTTTGGCGGGCTAAAGCCATCTACATGCTTAAATCAATGGGAGTCGTCCTTGGCTTCCAGCTCCATCTTTCATTGGCCAATTAATTCACAATTTCACTCGATGTTCTAATACTTAAGCTATTAACAAATCAGAAAGGTCAATAAACAAGAAGATAAAAAAGAATTAGGTGAAAAGCGAGGTCAGCGGCTGCACATGGGTGAGAACTAGATTGCTGCAAATAACTGTAATTGTGTGCTACCTTTTATCTTCCTTAGGAGATGAAGACATTTGCAGACCTTGTGCCAGTTCAGAAATAAACTCGGCATACTGGGAACTATTTTGATTTCTCATTATCAAACACATTTCGCCATATGTTGAGGGACAAAGAGTGCAATTCATCAAAGTGTTTTCACCAGGATTCCTGTATTAACTTTAAAAGGTCACAACATTTTTGCACAACTCAAAGCTGCACAAACATTTTGTGACTCTTGATATCTTTATGTCACTCTCTGACAGCTTCGATAATGTGGGCAGACCATGGGTGGGACAATGCCGGACTAGCAAATTCATCAAAATCTGCTCCACTGGCACAAATTACGACAGTAACATTTCTGGTGGAAGTTGTCACTTCTCTGAGGAAGTAGAGGAACCCTAGTGCCACCCAATAAGGGTAGCAATCCTAAAAGTCATAATTGACTCTTTAACAAGCCTTTTAATATGACTTAGGATTTGTGCGGATCAGAACCCCAAACTGAAGACGCTGCATTTTGGGGTGACTGCCCCTCATCAGTGCAGTGTGTGGGATTCTGATTTGGCTGTATGAGAGGCTAACACAAGTTGTAAGATCATCTAATCCATTATAAGAAATGGCGTCTTGATAAATTAGGTGCCTCTTACTCCAGCATGCCCACCATTAAGGCAGGTGTGTGCAATGCCAGTCTTCATGAATAAGCCCCAAAGTTGTATGTGGAAGAATCTTTAACAATTATGTTCTGACTTTGTCACTTAGCCCATGCTACCAATTTGCTTTAAAGGGATTGTTCAGACTTAATGATAAATATTCAACAATAAAGTTCTAAAGCACTCCGTACACTTTAGATAACTATTGGCCAATTGATGGTTCAGACGATCATTCAGCCGGCGGTTGAGCTCAGTGCTCCTATGACAGAGCCACTGCTAGATATCTTTGACTGCAGCCTAAAGGGCCCGTTACACCCAACGATATCGTGAACAATATCGTTGCAACGTCACCAGTTTGGTGACGTTGCAGCGATGTTAAATCTACACGGTTGTCTGTGACACGTATCAACGATCAATGATAAGTTGTTGATCGTAGATTTATGGCCAGGACCATAAATCTATCATTGGTCTCCCACCGGGCGGCCAGCCTTGGCACGTGTGACAGTGGGAGACCAACAATGAACTTGCTTCCATCGCCACACAGCAAGCGCTGGGAGCTGGTAACCAGGGTAAACATTGGGTAACTAAGCTCCACGCTCAGCTTAGTTACCCGATGTTTACCCTCGTTACCAGCATTCTCGCTGATCGCTGGTGATTCTGCCTCTGTGACAGCTCACCAGCGATCAGTTCATGATGTGGCAGCGATCCACATCATTGTTTGGATCACTGCCACATCGCAGCATGTAACAGGGCCTTAAGACTGGTTTCACACTTCAGGTTTTTTATTTGAATCCGGCAAGATCAGGTTTTTTTAGCAAAAACCTGACCTTTCAGGATCCAGTTTTTTGTTCATTCACTTTAATGGTATCAGGTAGCAACAGTATTCTACATAAAGTGAAAGGGCAAAAAAATGGATCCTGAAAGGATCAGATTTTTGCTGCGAAAACCTGACCTTGCCTGATTAAAAAAAAAAAAAAAAACCTGAAGTGTGAAACCAGCCACAAATATCAGCAGTCTGAAATTGGACATGCCTAATCCTTGTGTCCTCCAACATCATCTACTGGTGGGTTTACACACTTCAATCATTGTGTCCAATATCTGAACAGATCTCTGGTTGCAGTGAAATCATGGACATTTTGCACCATTTGTACACAGCCACAAAATGGAACAATGTGTCCATGATTTCACTGCAACCAGAGATCTGTTCAGATATTGGACACAATGATTGAAGTGTGTAAACCCACCATACCAGTGGGCAGTCATTAGTACATTTTATGGGAGCCTTAAGATATAATGATGTGCAATTGTTCTGTAACACCCCACTTTGTACTTGTAATAATATGTGAAATGTTTTGTTGGGACTGTTATAAAAGTTTATTTTTGCACTGATATTCACTATACAACCACAGTCCTGGCTAAATTATATAGAAAATGTCTTAAATGGCTTGCACCATAAACAAGATTTATTACCTAGCCACTAGTGACTACGTGACAGCTGGGGCTCCCAAAGTATGAAAGTCTGTTGTGTGAATGGATTGATAGTGTGCGACCATTGCTCCAGTCACTTTGTGTTGGAGCAATGAGCACACATGCTAACTACTGCACCATTCACATAGGGCTCCCATACCGAGGATCAGGGTGGACTTCAGCAGCCAAACCTCCAGCGATTACAAAGTTATCATGTATCTTGTATATAAGGGACAAACGTTTACAGGACATTCCCTTTTTATAAAGGACCAATCAATTTTTGGTAAACCTTCTGATGAAATAAAAAATTATTTTTTTCCCCCTGCAAAAGCATATGTATAATATTTAATTAGGAAAACAAAAAAATTCCCCCAGTGTTAATAGCTGTGGCTTTTTGAGAAAGGTAAACTAGTGTCAGCTTAAAGGGGTTGTCCGGGCTTTTGTTATATTTCATATTTTTATCAGGCTGCAAAATGTTGACAATCTGCATTATACATGTTGTCAACATTTTGCAGGGTTTCCTAGATATAACACATTTGCGGCTGGCAGGGAACGTCTATGGGACGTGATTGTGCATGGAAATGGAGAACTGGCACAATCACGCCCCCTCCCCTATTCCCAGTATGGCCTGCCACCCCCAGGACATACATGCCCGCCCCCTCCCTACTGTACACTATTGAATGCCACCACCTCCAGGGCTCCTACTGGTTGCCCCAGCCCCTAAGATCACCACCCACCCTCTCTGCAAAACAGCGGTCCCCAGTATTCTGATACAAGGTGCCGAAACCGCTGCTGTGAAAGCGATTCCGGCACACTGTGTCAGTGCAGCAGGGACCTGCTGCATGTGTGTGCCTCTCACCCTGTGTGCATTGCAGGTGGGGTCCGCGGCCCTGGTCCCTGTTCTGTTCAGCCGGATCTCTGCTGTGTGGAGCGGTGCCCGTCGCCTGATCTCCAGACCTCCAGTACCATAGAGCCAGTTGAGCGGTATAGAGAGGACCGCTCCACAGGCTCTGTGCTCTGTTGTCTTATATCTGGAACCTGTTAGAACTATTTTCTCTTTCTTATCTGAATAATAGGAAATTAACAAATAATTTATAATTGCCTCACACTTATTTTTATATATATCGTATTTTTGCAGGATAGACGTGGACAAAGCAAAAGCCACAGGAGAATGGAAAGCCGTGCACGATTTCTATTTAACCACATTTGATTCATTCCTGGAGTTAAATGCTGCATTCAAGGTAATCTATAGCATTCTGGATAAGCCTCTGTTAGTATGGTGAATAATGGATTAGAAACATTATTGTAGACTGGTATGTAAAGGGACTCCAGTGTGATGAAGAATACAGGAGCATAAGAAAATGCATTGCTTTGTGTGATGTAAAGGGCATCGTCCTCAAAATAGAATCCCTGGAAATAGAAGTCCCTGAGTCGTCCTCATGTGTACAGGTCTGTATTGTTCTCTTTGCTGTGCCTCTTATGTGTCATTTACTGATGGCTGCTGTTAGCTCTGTCATCAGACTTTCTTCAGATCTGGAGTGGCATGTGAACATCTTAAATGTGCAGCCTTAAAACATTGCTGCTGCTTCTATCTTGCTTTCCTTTCCTTTTATTAATCTTTACTGAGGTCCTGCTATTCTATTCCCATACCCAGAAGACCCAGGTGAACAATCCTTTAAAGGGAATTTGTCTCTAGGTTTTTGCTACCTCATCTGAGAGCAGCTTAGATTCCAACAATGTATCACTTAGTTTGCTGGGTGCTGCAGTTCTGGCACAGAGTTCCTGGCATGTAGCAGAGCTCAGAAAGCTAACCCTGCACACACCAGTCTCTCTGTATACATTGTTTATTGACCGAGAGCTGCTTATCAGAGGAGGGGGTGTGGTCGGACTACTGCTTGCATGCCATGATGTCTGGGCAGTGATAATCACCTTGTGATAAAACCTTCATTCTACTTAAACAGCAGCACATAGTTTTTTTTTTTATCCATGATAAAATTCACAGAATTGTCAAAAGACAGATAAGAAATCAATGTTGTGAGAATATTAGCTCAATTTGTCATTTAACCTACACTGTATCTACCATTTTACTTATTGTCTCGTCCAGAGGTCCCCAACGTTTCTGACCTTGAGAGCCACATTCAACTCTGGGATAGTCATGAGCTACATCCACCTTCTGCTCTCTCACAGTAGTTACATCCAGAGCCCCCATTACCAATATAATGACAGCCAAAGCTTTACCCCAGAAATCACACTGAGGCAGTATATCAAGATCCAGGGGTTCTTACCATACCCCCATTCAGATCTGCTCTTCTGTGAGGAGCTACTTAAAATTCACCATCTGAAGCCCTGCTCTTCATAACTGTTTCCTAGACCTGGTGCTAATGCAATAATCAGAAAGACCGCTGCAAGCCACACGTCAAGGGCACACAAGCCGCATGTGGCTCCCGGGTATCGGTTGGGGACTCGTGGTATAGTCCCTTCCTAGCATTATTAGCAGATTGGTAGATGTTGGGTCCTGAGAACTTTTTGTTGCAGTATTCTACTCAGCGGGCAGAAGTACTCAGCTCCTGTATGACTGCGGACAGAGTGGTGTACAGTAGAAAGCCTATGAGCCCATTCTCCGCTCTGTACATGTACATAGACTTTCCATTGAACCCTTCCTTGGTTTACGCACTCATACCAGAGATCAGGGAGATCAGCCTTCTGCCTGCTGAGGTGCCTATTGTGCGGGTCCATATTTTGAGCTTTCAGTGGGGAGTCTCTGGATATGCTGCACGTTAGTAAGGGACCAGCAGCTATTCCATGTCATCATAGTAGGGTTTATTGGTGTGTTCTACAGTATTCATTGTGCAGTCAAGATAAAAAAAAAAGCAGTGACCCTGTACAACTATTGATGCATATTTCAGCTTTCAGCAAAATCATGGGCACTCAGACATTGGGAGAATGAAGTGTTTACTTTGGATAAAGCATCCATTATCTATATCATCACATCCTTGAGAATGAGGACTAACACAACATATAACTGAGAGGTCACCGTCAAGAGGAACAATTACACATAGCAACAAGCTGCGGCAGTTAATACAATGTCATCTGACGTACCTCCACCATAGCTATAGTTTTATCTCCAACATGCACATCCATATTTCACAGTGATTACTTAACCTTTCTCATTTATATACTCTTTCCAGTAATACATGATGTCTGAGACTTATATTGTCGAGTCTGTCATCAATTGCGCCAGATTTGACAGAAATCTAATACTGCATGCATTGCTATTGTTGCCATCAAAACAATGGACATCATGTCTCCCTGGTAGACCCCAATGTGAATTTGAGTATCATCGTTACCATTGGTCTCCGTTATACATGAGATCTGACACTGCTTCCTGGCTCCAGCTATAATCAGTGTGCACACAGGGTGAATTGTAGCAATCTAACCTGTCCGCACCTCTTAATGTTACTGTGATTTGTTTGCAGAGGGATGTGAACGCCTCTCTCAACACTGTTGAAGATTCCAGAATTAATACAAAGTTTTTGAACATGGTCTATGATGCCTTATTAACTACTGTAAGTATCAGAAATCATAGATAACTACCACTATAGGAGGGCTCAGGTTATTGCTTGGTATAGTAGTGAAGACCTATTAATCAGAATATCCAGTCACCGCCTGTCTCATTATTTGGGGAGGGGATGTCATTCAGCCCATGAGAAACATTGGCTTTTTAAATAGTGTTCTATTTAGCTAATATTGAATGAGATGGGGCAGTCCTAACTGTAGTAATTGCAAGATAACTTTGGAGATGGTGGAGGATTGTTCCATAGGTTATTAATAATAATAATAATAGGTGTTATTTTTTTCAGTCTCAAGATATCCAGAAATCAGTGCTGAAAGGAATAATCAACAGTCTGTTAAGGGAATGGAAAGGGTGAGTCCCGTTCCTGTACATCCTATAAAGCTACATTTGTTTTAGAAGTATTTTTGGGACTAGTGAAAAATGTAAATTGTATGATCATTTCACGAAAGGTTCAAGCACCCAATATACAAGAGCCAAGCATTATCTACACTCACAATAGAGGGAGCAAAATGGCTTTTCTCATCATCCCTAGATGTGACGATCCATAGATAATCATCAGAGTCATGGTTTGGTTGGTCGTATTGGCCTGACCATTTTTGTCACGTTCCCTCTGATCTGGTTTCTAAATTTCTTTTACTTATATAGCAACATTAACTTCAAAGCACTTCACAGATGCCCTCATCACTGTCTCCATTGGGGTTCACAACCTAACTCTCCTATCAGTAGGTCTGTGGAGTGTGGGAAGAAACCTGCACATCCAGAAGAAACCCATGTAAACACCAGGGGTGTGGAGTTGAAGTCATGGAGTCTGCGTCTGTGTCCATTTTGGTGGAGTCAGATTCAGGGAAATTGAGGAGTCGAAGTTGGATGTTTGGCTTACTGACTTCACAGCCTTGGTTGTAGAGTCGGAGTCATGAAGTCAGAGTCAGATTTGGTGTCCATTTTGGTGGAGTTGAAGTCGGGATTCAGGGAAATTGAGGAGTTGGGCGTTGGATGTTTAGCTTATCGACTCCACAGCCCTGGTAAACATGGGGAAAACATACAAACTCCTTGGAGATATTGTCCTTCGTGGGATTGAAACCCAAGACCCTAGCACTTCTAAATAGTTATAAATGTAGTAATCATTGAAGAAACCAAGTTTATTTTGTCAGGTAGGGTCACTTTGACCAGGCAGGCTAGCTAGACATCATATTTTAGTTAATTCTTGGTTTTGCTTTGTTTTCTCAGACCAAGAACTAAAGATGACCTTCGAGCCTATTTTATCCTGACACAGGTAATACCTCCAAGAGCTTTGATTTCATACTGTCCAAACGTTAAAACCAAAATCTCATGACTGATGACTCTGTTTTCCATCTTCTAGAATCCCCAATTCAGCAGTACATCCACTTATGTCATCTACGCTCATCTACTCAGACAAATCGCCTCCTTGTGCGATGCCGACCACAATTTATTAGTCCACTGGTTCAAAAAGTAAGACTTGTTCTGATCTGCAAACAATCAGATGTAACTTCTGATACATGACCACACGGAGTAATGTGAGGACACTCATCATCCATTCCTGACCATGAAATTGGTGTTTAATACCTTTCAACTCTTCACTTTCATGAGATAGACCGTGACATTTCTGTACAGATCTTAAATTCTTCATGACAGATGAGTAAACGAGCTGCTATTTAATTATAATTTATTTTAATAGAGCTAGTACAGTTTCATTTCAGCTAATAGGTTGTTCTTTTTTCCTTACAATTTGTATCCAGTCCTTATCCCACATCTAGTGATGTAGGGTGACATTTTTGTTTGCAGATATTACACACTGATGTATTATGTATCGATGTATGGTTTGTGCACTCCAAAACACTTTTGTGCTTGCTATTTATTGAATAAGATGGGACCTTTTTGATTGTGTTTTCTTCATGTTTTCTATTATTCAGGATGTCTCAGAAGCGATTTAAACAACAAGTTGACCGACTGCTCCAGTTTATCGCTTTGCGCCTCTTTCCTGCCAAGCTGGAAGAGTTTCCACCTCTTGCGAAATGTACTTGGTGGATTCCATCTGCAACCAAAGTGTTAGCGTTATTAAGTAAGTTTCCCAGCTAATCTGTTATGTGCTTGGGTAAAATAAGAATGTGTAAAATATAGACCTTTAAATGGCCATCCCATGCACAAAGTTCATTTTAATCAATAGATCTTGGATTAATAATAATTTCCTCAATTAGTTGTTTTTTCACAAAAAAATGTTCCTGTGCTGAGATAATCTTCATATATGTGTCCCTGCTATTTACTGTGTAATGGATGTGTCTGACCGTACAGGGACTTGGTCTGATCATACCACATCTCCTGTGCTGAGATAACTCAAAATGTTGTCACTTGTGGGGGGGTTTCTGCTGTTTAGGCACATTAGGGGCTGTCCAAACAGGACGTGACACCCACAGGCCATGCCATCAAATTGTGTGTTCCAAAATGTCACTCCTTCCCTTCAGAGCCCTGCCGTGCGCCTAAACAGTGGTTTTCTGCCACATATGGGTTATCAGTGTACTCAGGAGAAATTTCCCAACAAATTTTAGGATCTATTTTATCCTGTTGCCCATGTGAAAATTAAAAAATTGAGGCTAAAAAACATTTTGGAAAAAAGTACTTTTTCATTTTTACTGATCAAATTGTGAAGCACCTAGGGGTTCAAAGTGCTCACTATGCATCTAAAGAAGTTCCTGGAGGGGGGGTCTAATTTCCAAAATGGGGTCACTTGTGGGGAGCTCCAATGTTTAGGCACACAGGGGCTATCCATACGCGACATGGTGTCCGCTAACTATTGGAGCTAATTTTCCATTCAAAAAGTCAAATTGCGCTCCTTCCTTTCCGACCTCTGCTGTGGCGCCCAAACAGTGATTTATGACCACATATGAGGTATCGGTGTACTCAGGAGAAATTGCCCAACAAATTTTAGGATTGATTTTATCCTGTTGCCCATGTGAAAATCAAAAAAATTGAGGCTAAAAGAACATTTTTGTTGGAAAAATTAAAATGTCTATTTATTCCTTCCACGTTGCTTTAGTTCTTGTGAAGCACCTATAGGGTTAATAATCTTCTTGAACATAGTATTGAGTAGCTTGAGGGGTGCAGTTTTTGGAATGGTGTCACTTTTGGGTGTTTTCTGTCATGTACACCCCTCAAAGAGACTTCAAATGGGATGTGGTCACTAAAAAAATGGTTTTGTAAATTTTGCTGGAAAAATGAAAAATTGCTGATGAACTTTGAACCCTTATAACTTCCTACCAAAATTTTTTTTCCCAAAATTGTGCTGATGTGAAGTAGACATGTAGGAAATATTATTTATTAACTATTTTGTGTGACACAACTCTCTGGTTTAACAGAATAAAAATTCAAAATTTGAAGATTGCAAAATTTTCGCCAAATTTCCAATTTATGCACAAATAAACGCAAAAATTATCGACCTAAATGTAATACTAACATGAAGCCCAATATGTCACGATAAAACAATCTCAGAATCGCTAGGATCCGTTGAAGCGTTCCAGAGTTATTACATCATAAAGGGACACTGGCCAGAATTACAAAAAATGGCCTGGTCAGTAAGGTCAAAATAGGCTGGGTGGTGAAGGGGTTAATAACATAATATTACTAATATAAAAAAAAAACTGAAAAACCATCTTCGCCTGCTATGTCCTCCATGTCCCCCGCCAGCTTCCTCCTTGTCATCACATTCTAGCTGCAATATTTGGCTGCAGCGAGGACCTGATGTCTCCTGTGTGAAGAGAAAGTAGTAGGTGAGGAGACGGAGCAGGGACATGGATGGCGGTGCTGTGGAATGGTGCGTAAGTGCACTATGCGCCTATTTTACAAGTAAAAAACAAGACAACCCCTTTAAGTTTAAGCACTCAAGTGCCACTACTTTGGGCAACAGCTCTCTACAGGTCTACAAAAACCTTTTTTGCACATTATATCTTTCGTTATGTTGTTTGATTGATGTCGATCACTTGTGATTCCCCTATGAGCTCACATTTGCGGGGGGGGGGGGAGGGGGATGTTGCAGACAAAAGCTGCTGCTGTGCATTTTTGACTGTAAATTGCTGTGGTAACAAAGATTAGTGGATGTTGACATCTAGCATTCACAATCCTTTACCACAAAATTGTCTTTTGTAGAAGCCATGATACCCGATTATAGTAAGCAGCAATAGTAAAAGCAAAGAGAAATGCAGCTGAACACTAGAATTAAGTCAATAAATAGGTTATCTCCTCCATGACAGCTGTAGGAACATTAGAAAAAAAGGAAAAAATACACTTAGCTTATTGTATAATTCAATAGAGAAGATTTGACATTGCGTTACTTCTTTAGATATACCGTATATACTCGTGTATAAGCCGACCCGTGTATAAGCCGACCCCCCTACTTTTGCCCCCAAAACCTGGGAAAATCTATTGACTCGTGTATAAGCCGAGGGTGGACCCTAGCACAAGTATACAGCCCCCAGCAGTGTGGTATACACCAGTCCCAGAGGTAGATACAGCAGCCCCAGTGGTAGTATACACGCAGCCCCAGTAGTATATACAGCCCCAGTGGTAGTATACAGGGCCCCAGAGGTATATAGCAGCCCCAGTGGTAGTATACAGTGCCCCAGAGGTATATAGCAGCCCCAGTGGTAGTATACAGGGCCCCAGAGGTATATAGCAGCCCCAGTGGTAGTATACAGTGCCCCAGAGGTATATAGCAGCCCCAGTGGTAGTATACAGGGCCCCAGAGGTATATAGCAGCCCCAGTGGTAGTATACAGTGCCCCAGAGGTATATAGCAGCCCCAGTGGTAGTATACAGGGCCCCAGAGGTATATAGCAGCCCCAGTGGTAGTATACAGTGCCCCAGAGGTATATAGCAGCCCCAGTGGTAGTATACAGGGCCCCAGAGGTATATAGCAGCCCCAGTGGTAGTATACAGTGCCCCAGAGGTATATAGCAGCCCCAGTGGTAGTATACAGGGCCCCAGAGGTATATACAGCCCCAGTGGTAGTATACAGTGCCCCAGAGGTATATAGCAGCCCCAGCGGTAGTATACAGGGCCCCAGAGGTATATAGCAGCCCCAGTGGTAGTATACAGTGCCCCAGAGGTATATAGCAGCCCCAGTGGTAGTATACAGGGCCCCAGAGGTATATAGCAGCCCCAGTGGTAGTATACAGTGCCCCAGAGGTATATAGCAGCCCCAGTGGTAGTATACAGGGCCCCAGAGGTATATAGCAGCCCCAGTGGTAGTATACAGTGCCCCAGAGGTATATAGCAGCCCCAGCGGTAGTATACAGGCAGCCCCAGTAATGCAGGCCCCCCCAGCGTCTCTCCGGTCACCTGTAAAGCAAGCTATACTTATCAGTGTCCCGCTCGCACCCGCCGCTGCCGACATCCACGATCCTCCATCTTCATGCGACTCCTCTTCCTGTTTCCTGTGCGCGTCGCCGGGAATGACGTCATTGCCGGCGACGCGCACAGAAACAGGAAGAGGAGTCGCATGAAGATGGAGGATCGTGGATGTCGGCAGCGGCGGGTGCGAGCGGGACACTGATAAGTATAGCTTGCTTTACAGGTGACCGGAGAGACCCTGGGGGGGCCCTGCATTACTGGGGATGCGGGGGCTGCTGTATACCGATGTATACATCGGTATGTACCGATGTATACATCGGTATACAGCACTGACTCGCGTATAAGCCGAGGGGGGTACTTTTCAGCCCAATTTTTGGGCTGAAAAACTCGGCTTATACGCGAGTATATACGGTATTTGAATAAAGGCGATGCTTAGCTAATGTATTGAGGGCGAGCAAAAAGACAGGGTCAGAGAAACAGCACCACCGACACAAAAACCACTAGGTATGGTAAACACAAGGCAAGGTAATCACATACCGTTGGTGGCTTCTTCTGGGTAGACTCTGTCCAGGAAAGACCCACGAGTGGTGAACACTGTCAGAGGGACAGTCTGTGCAAACATCCAGTGAAGATAGCGGCATTCATCCGGGTCAGAGTAAAACTAATATAATTGAAGCTCTTGTTAAAAGTATACACTGGATAGCAAAGTGTTTGGTGAAAAGGGCATGCCCGGAAGGGGCGGGACAACAGCTGTTTTGCATTGTTTCACTTCTACAGGTCCATGGACAGCACAAAACAGCTGTAGTCCCGCCCCTTCCAGGCACATCGTCTCCCCCAAACACCTTGCTGCCCTGTGTATGCTTTTAACAAGAGCTTCAATAAAACTTGTTTTACTCTGACCCGGATGATTGTCGCTATCTTCACTAGATATTAACTAATATATTGGCCACTGCATATGAACCCGATAACCAACAACAAGGTGCATCTCATGTATCGGGACCCTCATCTGAAATCCTCTATGTGCAACTAAAAATCTGCTTGTATGGGCAGATTGGATCCTAGCTATATGGGGAGGTGATTCCAACATGACTATAGGGCGGGATGCTCAGACAGAAAAGAGACTGACCAGCAACACCAATAAATGTGAACAGACACTTCAAATTAGGGCGCCAATATAATGAGATGCACCTTGCTTTTAGTTATTGGACTCGTATTGGCCAATACATTAGCTAAGCATCTCCTTTATTCAAATATACCTACAGCAGTAATGCAATGTACATTAATTTTTATTCCATTTTGCAATAAGCGAAGTGTTTTTTCCTTTTTTTTTCTATTGCTCCTACTGCAGTAATGCAAGGCCGTGGTGGTCTCTTTATCTACTTCTACTGTGTAGCTGTATCTTTTTGTAGTTATGTGTTTTTTTTTAAGCTGGCACCTGTTCACATTTATTGGTGTTGCCGGTCAGTCTTATGAAGAAAAAAAAACAAAAGAAGCAGTAGTAAGGCTATGTTCACATGTTTGTATACCATAAAAACCTTTTCCTTAATAATAAATCTAGGTATAGGAATTGGAGGACCACACTTTAAATTGCTTAAGTGGGAAGTTTATTAAATTAAGATACAAGGTGAGAAACAAATAGCAGAAAACACCGCTGGTGTTTGAATGTCTGCGCTATGCAAGATGCTGAAGTAAACACTTCAGCACCTTGGATAGCAATCACCCCACGATTTAACCATTAAGCTTCCCCCACTGCTGTCACAGCAGTGTAAGCTGAATGGTTAATGTGCTGACAACCCGGCAATTACACACCGTGAACAGCGGCTGTGTTTTTATCAGTCAACTTTCACCGCTGCTGTCACAGCGATGAAAGCTGATTGGATACTGTGACGGCAACCCGGCAAATTCAAAAACCGCTGCTTGACAGCAGCAGTGTTGGAATACGCCGGTAAATGCTGTTGGCGGGCCAGAGGTTTGGTCGGCGGGATTACATGCTGAGAAATCCCGCCGACCAAACTTCAGGACCGTGGGCAGCATCACACTGACACGCACCACACACTCACGCAGCACACTGGCAGTAAACGTAATAAGACACCTCTAGATACCCTACGTGTGAACGTAGCCTTAGAACATGCTAGGTTTTCAGTTTGTAGGTTTAGACGACCATGTAGCATATTACCACATTGATACCTAAATTAAATAACAGACACAGCAAAGATATTGTAAACCACAACACATTGATGTGGGGGAGAAAATGGCTAGAAGGTTGGAGGAGTGTTTAAACTAGGGATTGGGGGGGAGGGTATTCATTGTATAGGAGGGGAAGATAGTGTAAACAGTAACCTGGGCACAAGTAATAAAATTGGGGGTGGCATGGGGGGTGGGGTTAGAACAGTCAAACTAGTAGGAAGGAAGAGAGGTAAAGAGAGATGCATACAGTGCATGTTCACTAATGCCAGAAGCCTCACCAACAAAATGGAGGAATTAGAATTGATTTTATTGGAAAATAATTATGACATGGTGGGGATTTCGGAGACTTGGCTGGACGAGAGCCATGACTGGGCTGTTAATTTACAGGGCTATTGTCTGTTCAGAAATGACCGTACAAATAGGCGAGGAGGAGGTGTATGTTTATACGTAAAATCATCCTTAAAACCCATCCTGCGTGATAATATAGGTGAATCTAATGGAAATGTAGAGTCCCTGTGGGTGGAGATAAGGGGAGGGGGAAAAAATAATAAATTACTGATAGGGGTTTGTTATAAGTCCCCAACAATAATGGAAGTGGAGGAGAATATCCTCATAAAGCAAATAGATGAAGCAGCGACTCAGGGAGAAGTCATTATTATGGGGGACTTCAACTACCCTGAAATACATTGGGGATCAGAAACCTGCAGTTCCAGCAAAGGTAATAAGTTTTTGAAAACTATGAGAGACAATTACCTTTCACAACTGGTTCAGGACCCAACAAGAAGGGGGGCACTGCTGGACCTAATATTAACCAACAGGCCAGACCGCATATCAAATATACGGGTTGGAGGTCATTTGGGTAATAGTGATCATGACTTAATAAGCTTTCAAGTATCCTTTACTAAGACGTGTAGTAAAGGGGCCACAAGGACACTAAACTTCAGGAAGGCAAATTTCCAACGGTTGAGAGATGATCTTAGTGCAATAAACTGGGACGATGTCCTGAGACATAAAAGTACACAACACAAATGGGAGATGTTTATTAGCATCCTGAATAGGACATGTGCACAATATATACCCTATGGGAATAAGCATGCTAGAAATAGGAGGAAACCACTATGGCTAAATAAAGCAGTAAGAAGTGCAATATGTGACAAAAAGAAAGCATTTAGGGAATTAAAGCAAGTAGGTAGTGATGAGGCATTAAATAAATACAGAAAATTAAATAACATTTGTAAAAAGCAAATCAAGGAAGCAAAGATTGAGACAGAGAGACTCATTGCCAGAGAAAGTAAAAAGAATCCCAAAATATTTTTTAACTACATAAATAGTAAGAAACTAAAAAATGATGGTGTTGGCCCCTTTAAAAATAGTCTGGGTGAAATGGTGGATGAGGATGAGGAAAAAGCCAATATGCTAAATGACTTTTTTTCAACAGTATTTACACAAGAAAATCCCATGACAGACAATATGATCAGTGATAACAAAAAGTCTCAATTAAATGTCACCTGCTTAACTCAAGAGGAAGTACGTCATCGTCTAAAAATCACTAAAATTGACAAATCCCCGGGCCCGGATGGGATACACCCCAGAGTGCTGCAGGAATTAAGTACTGTCATAGATAGACCATTATTTTTAATATTTAAAGATTCTATAATAACAGGGTCTGTACCACAGGACTGGCGTATAGCAAATGTGGTGCCAATATTCAAAAAGGGGACAAAAACTGAACTTGGAAATTATAGGCCAGTAAGCTTAACCTCTACTGTGGGTAAAATCCTAGAGGGTTTTCTAAGAGATGCTATACTGGAGTATCTGAAGAAAAATAACCTCATGACCCATTATCAACATGGTTTTACGAGGGACTGTTCCTGTCAAACTAATCTAATAAGCTTCTATGAAGAAGTAAGTTCTGGACTGGACCAAGGAAATGCAGTGGATGTGGTGTATATGGATTTTTCAAAAGCTTTTGATACGGTGCCACACAAAAGGTTGATACATAAAATGAGGGCAATGGGGATAGGGGAAAATATGTGTAAGTGGGTTAAGAACTGGCTTAGTGATAGGAAACAAAGGGTGGTTATTAATGGAACAAACTCAGAATGGGTCACAGTTAATAGTGGGGTACCACAGGGGTCAGTGTTGGGCCCGCTTCTATTTAATATATTTATTAATGACCTTGTAGGGGGCATACAGAGTGGAATCTCAATATTTGCAGATGACACTAAACTCTGCAGGGTAATCAATACAGAGGAGGACAATTTTATATTACAGGAGGATTTATGTAAACTAGAAGCTTGGGCTGCTAAATGGCAAATGCGCTTTAATGGGGATAAATGTAAAGTCATGCACTTGGGCAGAGGAAACAAAAGGTATAATTATGTGCTTAATTGTAAAACACTGGGCAAAACTGTCACTGAAAAAGACCTGGGTGTATGGATAGATGATAAACTCACATTTAGTGGCCAGTGTCAGGCAGCTGCTGCAAAGGCAAATAAAATAATGGGATGCATTAAAAGAGGCATAGATGCTCATGAGGAGAACATAATTTTACCTCTATACAAGTCACTAGTGCGACCACACTTAGAATACTGTGTACAATTCTGGTCTCCGGTGTATAAGAAAGACATAGCTGAACTAGAGCGGGTCCAGAGAAGAGCGACAAAAGTCATTAGAGGACTGAGGGGTCTGCAATACCAAGACAGGTTATTAAACTTGGGGTTATTTAGCTTGGAAAAACGAAGGCTTAGGGGTGATCTTATAATAATGTATAAATATATGAGGGGGCAGTACAGAGACCTTTCTAATGATCTCTTTACTCTTAGGCCTGAGACGGGGACAAGGGGGCATCCTCTACGTCTGGAGGAAAGAAGGTTTAATCATAATCACAGACGCGGATTCTTTACTGTAAGAGCAGTGAGACTATGGAACTCTCTGCCATATGCTGTTGTAATGAGTGACTCACTACTAACATTTAAGAAGGGCCTGGATGCCTTTCTTGAAAACTATAATATTACCAGTTATACATACTAGATTCTTTGATAGGGCGTTGATCCAGGGAATTAGTCTGATTGCCGTATCTGGAGTCAGGAAGGAAGTTTTTCCCCCAATGTGGAGCTTAGTGTTGCCACATGGGGTTTTTTTTGCCTTCCTCTGGATCAACATGTTAGGCTATGGGTTGAACTAGATGGACTTAAAGTCTTCCTTCAACCTTAAAAACTATGTTACTATGTTACTATGTATGATAAAGGGAATATTCCCATAAAGCCCGATCTGTCAATTCTTCAGAGACGGAGAGATTGTAAATGAAGAATCAGGCATAAATGTACTGTGAAATAATACTGTAATCATTAATTGATTCATTGTTTCCCAACTCTTTCTGAATCCCCCTGCAGATGCTGCGAATATGCTTTGTAACCCGCCATTAATTCCTTACACCGATTTCTATAACTCCACGTTGGATCATATTGATCTCATGGAAGACTATCAAACCTGGCAATTCTATGGCAACACTCACAGGTTAGTATTAGTCCAGCGCCAACCGCTTGCAGTGTTTGAATGGCTCGCACTGGGGTGAAATCAGTGTTATCGGATGTAGTATGTACGAATAAAATAGAAAACCCCCTCCATCCCTCGAAAGTACTTTGTTTATGGCTGGCTGTATGTTTCCAGAGAGCCAAACTGCCCAATCAGTAACTTCCAATGAGGGTTGACTTCAGAACCAGTTGAACCCCCAGAACCTGAACTTCCACAGGTCCGCTCATCTCTGAACACAGTCCCTTTATTTATTTTATTTAAAGCCAACGTTGCGACTTGCTGCTCTCCATGGATCCAAAGGTGGAAATCACAGCTCCTACACCACACCATAGAACAAGTAAACGGGGTGATATTGTGACCCAAATGGTACCGCAACCAGTATGTGGAAAAAAAGCTGGAAGCAGTTGAATTATTTAGTGATCTGCCTGTCTCTGGGCTTCTCAGGTGTCAGTGTGACCCCATTCACAAGCGATCCTTGGCTACAGAACCTGGGTCGTGGCTAAAGTTGCTTTGTCGCCCCAGCCAAGTGTTTAGACGGATGTTGCAGAGTTCCATCTGTCTTTTTTCTTAGCCATTCTCAATTCATATATATAGCTAGCATAAACCTCCCATGAGCACAATATTTGAAGTCACCCAACTAAAGTGCAATGTAGGATTCATTGAAACAATGACATTGACGGCGTCTTTTATATGATAAGTGCATGAATGTTGCACTCTGGTAACTTTCCCTTACATAACATTCAGTAGAGCGTCTAGATACAGTGACAGACTTGTGTATTGTTGATTGCTTGGGAAGTACTTCTCAGTGTTCAGCCCACTTTCAGAGGGGAAGCATAGTTCAGGTGTGGGACTACGTCTCTTGACATTGGGTTTTGTAATGAATCTTCTGTAAAAATACAATGATCTTTTTTCACGTTCTCTAATTTGGTCAGGAATCACAAATTGGTGCAATCTTCAATATATTATCAATACAACATGCCGTATTACTAACAGCTAGTATACAATTAAGGCTGTCTGTTCACCTAAGTCCCTTACAGTATTCCCGTGGTGAGTGTAGACCGAAAGGTAGGGAGAAAGATGAAGGTAGTAGAATAAAACCCAACTAGGGCTACAGTATGGCTAGCCTTTATCCCTTTACACCCGAGGGTGAGATCTTGTATAGGACAATCCAGGGACAGGGTTACTGTTATGTTCCCTGGGAGGTTTTAAAACTTGGATTATGTGTTTGAATAGATTTTACATGCAGTTGAATTTTCTACTTATTGACACAATTTCTGAGACTTTACCATATGTGAAATTATTCTCTTCCTCTCTGAACAGACAATTTGCTTGTTGAATTTCCCAGAGGAGCATTGTGGCTTTGAAGTCTCCTCATACTGGCATGTCAATCTCTCCATAAACAGAAATGTTATCCCTTTGATCCCCAGTCGTAGCCTCTTACCTACCCAAATCAGGCCTCATACTTTGCACTGACTAGGACAATACCCCAAAACAGCGTGTCCGCGAATTGAGGTCCTGATTTGACTTTTTAATCCTAAATCATATAGAGAAAGGCTCATTAAAGAGTCAGTTTTGACTTTATCATTGATATTTCCAATAGGTGGCACTAGAACTTGTCTTCTTCCTCTCTGAAGAGACAATTTGCATAGAAAAAAAAATAATGCAGTCTATTATAAAACTGGCCACATGGTGTCAGAATATGACCGTACTGTCAGTATAAGGGGAACTAGACAGGCTGATTCTAACTCAAGGGACAGCACATAGAGTATGTTGGTATAGGAGAAAACGCAGAGAAGGACCCTGTCAGGGGCGTAATTACCACAGGTGCAGGGGTTGCTATCACACTGGAGCCTAGGGGGCTCCAAATGACCCTTTGGCCTATAGAAATATACTATTATTATTAATGATTTGCAATAATTGAGGGGCTTTATGTTATGCCACTGGTCCCTGTGAGAGATGTTTGGCCCCATTTGCTTATAAAAAAATGTTTCACATGCAAATACATATATTGATTTACACAGATATATACATAGTACACACACGCACATATGCTTAATATATAACATAATACTTAGTGCTACATAAATGATTATTTTATAAATATTAATTCCATAGTGCTTTACATACATTTGCAACGCTGTCCCCATTGGGGCTCACAATCTAAACCTCCTATCAGTATGTGTTTGGAATGTTGGTGGAAACTGGAGAACCCGGAGGAAAACGATGCAAACACAGAGAGAACATACAAAGTGCTTGCAGATGTTGTCCTTGGTAAGAATTGAGCTCTGAATTTGAGTCTTGGGTAAGACCAGTTTGAAGAAAATAAACATGTAGTTGCACCATCAGATCCTGGGAGGAGACCCTGTATCCCAGATGAGAAATGACAGAAAACGGATCACAGACAGGATGGTGCCAAAGACCCTGTGCAGCCGCACCATCTGCACACGCCTGAAACGAAACGCTACATTTTAAGCATTTTACATAAAATATTAGTTAATACCGTAATTTAAAAAACATATAGCTAAAATATCTGTCTAGTAGAGTAATAATCTAGATATCCAGTGGCATTGAGGTTTCCATTGATGAAGAATGGTCCCACTATCTTTGTACCCCATATACCACACCATACCATCAATTTTGTGTTCCAACAGTCTTGGAGGGATCTACCCACTGTGGGTTAGTGTCAGACCAATAGCGCTGGTTTTGTGTGTTAACTTCACCATTCACAAAAAAGTTTGTCTCATCTGAAGGAAATTGTGTATGCTGTGGAGATACGATATGTGCAGCATCTGAAACAATGGACCACTGGAAGCCTGTGCTAGCATTTCTTCTGCGGTGTTACTATCAGTGTGTCAAGAGTGGGAGAAGAGGGTTGCATTGACAATCCAACACAAGCACTTTGAGCACATTTTATAAGTGATCATAAACTTGTAAATAACTCATGAAATAATAAAGTTATGTTAAACCAAGCACACCATTGTATTTCTTATGAAATTCTCAATACGTTTGATGTGTCACGTGACCCTCTTCCCATTGAAAAAAAATAAAGTTGGGTCCAAATGGCCAACTTCAAAATGGCCGCCATGGTCACCACCCATCTGGAAAAGTTTTCAAGTTTTCCCCCTCCCATATACTAATGTGCCACAAACAGGAAGAGTTGATATCACCATCCATTCCCATTTTATTTAGGTGCATCCATATAAATGGCCCACTATTGAAGGGTAATATTATTATCATACTGAATATTGACCTGACAGTCCCTGTAACTGACATGCTTTCTTGATTGTTCTGATGTAACAATGTTCACACTTATTCTTTTTTCTTTTTAGATTTTCATTCTGTCAGTTTCCATTTGTCATCTCCATTGCAGCAAAAAAGGTCATTATTCAGAAGGACTCGGAGCAACAGATGATCAGCATTGCACGGGTACTGCTTTCATGTAATGTATATGGGTGGGATTCGTCATGTAGAGTTGACATATTTTCACCACTATATCTCTGCCCATTTATTGTTATTATGAGTATAGTAGGATGTTCTACAGAGAGATTCCTTCTTCCAAACTCTTGAAGGTACATATGGCTCCATTTATATTTTAGTGTGATGAAAAACATCAATCAGAATCACAACATTTTGATGCTGAAATCACTTCATTGCTCTGAAAATTCAACTATTAGATTATTGTAGTACTGCAACCTCTACAGTGAGGTTTTACTCCACGTCACTGCAACCTCTACAGTGAGGTTTTACTCCACGTCACTGCAACCTCTACAGTGAGGTTTTACCCCACGTCACTGCAACCTCTACAGTGAGGTTTTACCCCACGTCACTGCAACCTCTACAGTGAGGTTTTACTCCACGTCACTGCAACCTCTACAGTGAGGTTTTACCCCACGTCACTGCAACCTCTACAGTGAGGTTTTACCCCACGTCACTGCAACCTCTACAGTGAGGTTTTACTCCACGTCACTGCAACCTCTACAGTGAGGTTTTACTCCATGTCACTGCAACCCCTACAGTGAGGTTTTACTCCACGTCACTGAAGCTCTACAGTGAGGTTTTACTCCACGTCACTGCAACCTCTACAGTGAGGTTTTACTCCACGTCACTGAAGCTCTACAGTGAGGTTTTACTCCACGTCACTGTAGCCTCTACATTTAGATCTTACTTACACCAACCAAGGCCACTATACAGCACCTGCATCTAAAAAGATACCTTTCTATGTGGTCTCAGACAACAAACTGAGAGCAAGAAGGTGTGCAGCAGCAGAGCTCACCATGCAGCATTACATGTAATAGAGTAGGGATACAAGTCAATAGATGTAGCTGTGATGTGGCAGTGGACGTGTACACGTTGATGAAAATGTTAAATAATAATCTCATGTTGAAATTTGAAAAATGTGGTTAGCTCAGTTGGCAACTTATACATATTTGGCATATGGTCTAGGGTTTTTTATTTCCTTCTTAGAACTTATTACACAAGCAGGCCATTACATGCACTGGCATCTAAAAGAGGAGTCTCTTACTCGCAATGTGCGTCTTCAGCGGAACAAACTGAGAGCGGTGTAAGGCGACTCGCCATGCAGCTCGATGAGCGGGATACGAGTCGCTTAGACTGTGAATGGCCGTGCGCGGCAATGTTCGGAGGTATACATACCAGTTGAAATTGAAAGTGGTAGCGTCTCAGTGGTGCAAAAAATTCCATTCGCAATTTTATAAATAGACATTCAATATAGCAATTTTACAAGAATTCTGTCAAAAAATGTTTTGAAACTTGCAAAATGGGTGTAGTTGAGACACAAAACTACCGGTTTGTGGCATCCGGGTGAATCCACCTGAAACCATATTCACCCACATCTGTTTTCTCTCCCATTGACTTTCAGTGGGGATGCAGGAACATGTGGCGGCACACGTGTGTATACGGTTCCAGCTGGATCTGGGTGTCAACGTTTTTTTTTTTTTTTATAAAAACTGCATACAACCGGATCCAGGGCTATGCGGCCTAAAATACAATGACGCTCAATGGATCCTGGATGCCGGATCCGGATTTTTTGACGGAGAAATGCCCAGACGCCAGTTTCATGTGACACACCCACTAGGCGTGTATATCATCTTTCACTGGATCTGTCAAAAAAACATACGCAACCTGATGCAACTGGAAGCCTCCGTACCGGTATTACGCCAGATCCGTCAGATGGTTGAGTATAATAACGGTGCAGGAGCATACAGTAGCATCAGGTTTACAGTGACGGTGAAATACGGGGGGTGCAGGTTTTTGCCATATCTCCGCCGGATTAAAAAAACCAGTAGTGTGAAACCAGCCTAATTTACAGTGCCTATAGTAGTATTCAACCCCCTGCAGATTTAGCTGGTTGACACATGCGGAATTAACTTGGCATTGTGACATTTGGACTGTAGATCAGCCTGGAAGTGGGAAATGCACACAAAAGATTTTTTTTTTTTTTTTTTTTTTTTTTTAAAGCGTTAAAAGTTAATTCAGAGGGTAATTTATTATTCAACCCCTCAAACCACCAGCATTCTGTTTGGTCCCCCTAAAGTATTAAGAAGTATTTTTGGCACAAAGAACAATGAGCTTCACATGTGTGGATTAATTATCTCTTTTGCCAGCCTTTTCTGACTATTTAAGACCCTCCCCAAACTTGTGAACAGCACTCATACATGGTCAACATGGGAAAGACAAAGGAGCATTCCAAGGCCATCAGAGACAAGATCGTGGAGGGTCACAAGGCTGGCAAGGGGTACAAAACCCTTTCCAAGGAGTTGGGCCTACCTGTCTCCACTGTTGGGAGCTCATCCGGAAGTGGTAAGCTTATGGAACTACTGTTAGCCTTCCATGGCCTGGACAGCCTTTGAAAGTTTCTCCCGTGCCGAGGCAGGCTTGTCCGAAGAGTCAAGGCTAACCCAAGGACAACAAGGAAGGAGCTCGGAAGATCTCATGGCAGTGGGGACATTGGTTTCAGTCAATACCATAAGTAACGTACTCCTCCGTTCAGACGAGCCCGTAAGGTACCGTATATACTCATGTATAAGCCGACCCGGTATAAGCCGACCCCCCTACTTTTGCCCCCAAAACCTGGAAAATCTATTGACTCATGTATAAGCCGAGGGTGGACCCTAGCACAAGTATACAGCCCCCAGCAGTGTGGTATACACCAGTCCCAGAGGTAATACAGCAGCCCAGTGGTAGTATACACGCAGCCCCAGTAGTATATACAGCCCCAGTGGTATATACAGCCCCAGTGGTAGTATAGACGCAGCCCTAGTAGTATATACAGCCCAGTGGTAGTATATACAGCCCAGTGGTAGTATACAGGGCCCAGTGGTTTATACAGCCCAGTGGTTTATACAGCCCAGTGGTAGTATACAGGGCCCCAGAGGTATATACAGCCCAGTGGTAGTATATACAGCCCCAGTGGTAGTATATACAGCCCAGTGGTAGTATACAGGGCCCAGCAGTATATACAGCCCCAGTGGTTTATACAGCCCCAGTGTAGTATACAGGGCCCCAGAGGTATATACAGCCCCAGTGGTAGTATATACAGCCCCTTGGTAGAGTATACAGGGCCCATGGGTATATACAGCCCAGTGGTAGTATATACAGCCCCAGTGGAGTATAATACAGCCTCCAGTGGTAAGCCTTACAGGGCCCCAGCAGTATAACGAGCCCCAGTGGTTTATACAGCCCCAGTGTTAGTATACCAGGAGCCCCATGGTATTAGCAGCCCAGCGGTAAGTATACTAGGCAGTGCCAGTAATGCGGCCCCCCCAGCTGACTCCGGTCACGTCAAAGCAAACTATACTTTCATGTTCCGCTTCGCGCGCGCCGACATCGGATCCTCATCTTCATGCGTCCGCAGGCTCGCAGTGCAGGAATGAGTCAGCCGCGACGAGCACAGAAACTGGAGAAGATCGCATGAAGATGAGACCGATTCAGCCGAGCGGCGCGGACAGCGGACCTGTAAGATCAGGAGCGTAGTGGCTGCATTACTGGACGGGCCGAACGATGATACATCGATACGATGTAACATGGTATACAGCACTCCATAAGCCGAGGGGTATTTTCAGCCAAGGCTGAAAAACTCGGTTTACGCAATATAGGACTTACTTAAGGTCATGTCAAGGCTCCTACATTGCTCAGATACTTGGACCTGAGACGACTGTTCAGGTTCTATGGTCTGATGAGACCAGATCGAGATCTTGTCCAACCACATGACGTTAAGACTGAAAGCATACGACACCAAGAATACCATCCCTAGTCAAGATGGTGGCACATCATGCTGTGAGCAGAGGCCTGCCATGTCCATCCTGAGTTACCCAATTGCAAGAACCTTCGTTCAAGGATCTTAAGATTAAATCCAAAAAGAACGACCCAAGAACAGAAAACTAAAGCCTGTCAAGAGGGAAAATCAAGGTGTGGAGGCCTGTCAGTCTTATAACCAATAAACTGTAAGAGCAAGTTAAGTCCACATGAAACCAAAGAACTAATAATTGGAGACATCTTTGAGTTGACATTATTAAAAATTCCAGGCTTGGAGCAACACAACATATACTTTTTGGTTGTTGAATTTATGATTTATTTAAAAAGCTTACTTTGTTGTAAATTTTTAAAATCCTACTCTCGTTTGCAGTTTGAAGGCTCTAACTTATTTGCATCTTATCAAACCAGCTAAATCAGCAGGGGGTTGAATACTACTTGTAGGCACTGTATGACCCGCTCTAGTATTCCCTACTGACTGGACTGGAGTAGGATTTCTGGCGTATACCACTTGTCAGGCGCTTCTGATTCATTCATGCACCTCCTAATGAATCGAGAGTGTATGACTTCAACTCGCCCCTTATCAAGACCAGTGAGGGAACCGCCTTCTTTGTATCAGTCAATAATTTCAAGCATTACTTGCTTTTTTCCTGGCAATGATAGTGTACGGCAAAATTGATAATTTCAGCCCAAACTATTCATTATGGTTTAAATTGTCTAACGTTAGTGCAATGTATACAGGCATCTTTAGTATTTATGTGGAGTTTAGTTCTGCTGCGTTGTAACGTGAGCAGGAGGCACAATGCAAGGTATCAACTATTACTACAGAAACAAGAGGAGCACTGACCTCTCTGGAGTCTAATACAAAACATTGTGAAATCTGGAAACCATGTTCAATGGACGTAAACAGTTTCTTTTTTTAACTTGAGGTGAAGTTGATCTCTGAACCATTATCTGGTGATGTCCTCTGCCCTTCAGTCTGCGGTTATCGATCTTTAGGGATTCTTTGTTTTTTTCCATTTTTTTTCTATGAGCAATAGATTTCCTTATAATGTATCTTTTAATAGCACTTTTGGTTTTAAAGATATGGTTGTAAAGTTGGCAAAATTAAGGGGTTCCCATGTTCCTGAATTAGCAGAAATTACAACATGATTTTAAGCTTTTCAGTATGCAATGGAAAGAATCAGACGTGTATTATCTGCACACTTTGTTGGTATACTGAGGCAGAACAGATTCCTATTCTTTCACATACTTTTTATTTTAAAATTTCCTATAAGGCCATGTGCACACGCTGAGTATTTGATGAGTTTTTTACCTCAGGATTTGTAGCCAAAACCAGGAGTGGGTGATTAAATACAGAAGTGGTGCAGGTGTTTCTATTAGACTTTTCCTCTGATTGCTCCACTCCTGGTTTTGTCTACAAATCCTGAGGTAAAAAACTCATCAAATACTCAGCGTGTGCACGTGGCCTAAAATGTATGTCATGCAGATTCTTTGAGGCACTTGAGTAAGTTACAGAACGTAAAACAGCTGAGGGAAGCTAAGATATGACACCTGAGGAAGGCTACAGGGTTGAAACCTGGTTTGAAATGGACATGTAATATCTGCACATTTTGTTGCTAATTTGTGGCAGAAATCAGCAGAGATTTGTATTCTGATACAGACATACATTTTAAAGTAAAGTTTAAAATAAAATGTATAAAGCAACTGAGGAAGCTATACTTGATACAGCTGAGGGAAGAAGCTAAGCTGACGCCTGAGGCAGCCTAGGGAAGATACAAGGCTGACACCTGAGACAGCAGAGTAAAGCTACAAAGTTGATACCTGGGGCAGCTGAGTGAAGGAACAGGGCTGACTAGAGGATGCTAAATGGCTTACGACTGAAGCAGCCAAGGGAGGCTACAGGGGTGACACCAGGGGCATCTGAGGGAGGCTACAGGGCCAACACCAGGGGCATCTGAGGGAGGCTACAGGGCCAACACCAGGGGCATCTGAGGGAGGCTACAGGGCCAACACCAGGGGCATCTGAGGGAGGCTACAGTGCTGACACCAGGGGCATCTGAGGGAGGCTACAGGGCCAACACCAGGGGCATCTGAGGGAGGCTACAGTGCTGACAACCAGGGGCATCTGAGGGAGGCTACAGGGCTGACACCAGGGGCATCTGAGGGAGGCTACAGGGCTGACACCAAGGGCAGCTGAGGGAAGCTACGGGGCTGATGCCAGGGACAGACCAGGGAATCTACAGGGCTGATGCTGGCGGCAGACCAGGGAAGCTATAGGGCTGATGCCAGGGGAAAATTGAGAGAAACATCAGGGCTGATGCCAGTGGCAATTCGGGGCTTTATTATGGCATGGCATACAGCTTAGACACCAAGGGCAGCCAGAGGAAGCTACAGGGCTCATGGCAGGGGTAGCCGAGGGAAGCTACAGGACTGATGACAGGAGCAGACCAGGGCTGTTGCCAGGGGCAGATGAAAGAAACTACAGGGCTGACGCCTGTGGCAATTTGGGGCTTCTTTATTATAGCATGGCATTCAGCTTGGTGTTTGCCAGTAACTATGTCATGTGCTTATACATAAAGCAGCATTTTATAGTGACCTTTTATTATGTAATGTAGAAATTCAGCCATATACAGTATATCCTTACTGTGCATGAAATAGATGTTTGTTGAAATTCTTGTCTAAGCTTTATGCTATGGGAATTACAAAACCTAATAAAATGACTTTCGTTAGTTGTAACTGAAAGATCCACAGAGGCGGTTCAGGGCCCCACGACACAAATAAGGTGCAAGGCCTTGAGGCTTGCACAAGAATAGCAATCAATTGACAGTGCACACATTACAAATTCCACCCACTGATGGGTAGATGACTTTATTTAAACTCGAGTTTCATCATTTAAAGTCAATGTAAAACCAGGTTGGGTCAACGTTGATTTGGTTGATCTGTTCAAACACTGATAAATTGATACTTTACAGGCTCGCTAAATATTGTTGAATGGTGTTCACTTTTCACTCTTCTTTTAATTTTATTTTTCAGCAAAGTCTTGTGGATAAAGTTTCTCGGAGACAGAAACCAGATATGAACATGCTATTTCTTAATATCAAAGTCAGGAGGCTGCAGCTGGTTAGTGATTCTCTCGATGAGGTAATAAAATGGTTAAAGCTCATCCACATTAAATATATGGAAGACCTTTCAGGGCACATCAATAATTTGGAAACTAGTTTTTAATATATTGAATGGTGATATCTGATGAATTGAAGCTGAAGAACAAAGCCTAAGGCTGCACTGCTCACATTTTAGGTACCAGTCCCTGTCTATTTTTTTTCCTATTACAGGCGTGCCAATAAGTGGAGACCACTTACATCAAAGTATCTTGCTCCTAAAATATCTGTACATGCCCATGAGGTAGCGATCTCTCCTGAAACCCCCTACATATGAATGCTCACTGTGTCACTTACTGGGCTATTTACTGTAGTTTTGATAAAATTACTTATCAGAAGGAGATGATCATTAGAGGTCTAGAAAAACTGCTCCCATATAGTCCTCCATATTCATGAACTCTCCATCACCACTGATTGACAGCATTATGCTTATGCACAGAGAGCACAAAAAGCTGCCAATCAGTGGTGTGGGTTATACAGTGCTCAGTATTCAGAGAACTGCTAGATCTGCAGCAGATAACACACAGTTTATCAAAATCACAGCAATCAGCCCAGTAAGCAACATATCAGTGGAGTCAGGGTCTCTGTCTCCATTATCTGGATAGGAGAGGACAGTTGTTACTTATGAGAGGAGGCAGGAGCTCTGTTTCGTACTCTTCCCTCCTCCATAGGAGATGGTAGTTGCTACTGAGAAGATCGTATAAAAATGTTTCTTCGCTGAATACAGTTTTTACCTGTGAATGGAGAATTTTAAGAATAATCCTGCTGGAAAAGATTTCTCTGATATATTACACATCTTTACATGTGTTAATGTTTTATCATTCCTCAAAACAACTGCTACATTGCAAAAAAATGAAAAGTTATGGCGATCAAGAAAGCCGTGCACATTCACACGGTATTCTGAAAGTCTGGTAGTTCCAGAGAAATATGGAAATTGTCACTTCAGTGAGGAAGTGAAAAACTCTAATGCCACCCAATAAGGGTAGCAATCCTTATAGTTATTATTGACTCTTTAACAAGACTTTTAATATGACTGAGGATTTGTGCCAGATCAAAACCCCAAACTGCAGACGCTGCATTTCGTGGTGATTTCTCCTCATCAGTGCAGAATGTGGGAATTCTGAACTGGCTGTATGAGAGGCTGAGACAAGGTCTGGGGGAATAGCCATTCTCCTCATGGAGAGGAATCTGCCTCCCGGCATAAGGAGACAGATAAGCTGATAAGGAGACTTAAAGCTGCAATGCTGCTCTGAGAATTATCCCAGACCTCGTCTCAGCCTCTCATGCAGCCAGATCAGAATCCCACACACTGAACTGATGAGGGACAATCACCCAAAAAGCAGCATCTACAGTTTGGGGTTCTGATCTGGCACAAATCCTGGGTCATATTAAAAGGCTTGGTAAAGAGTCAATTATAACTACAAGGATTGCTACCCTTATTGGGTGGCATTAGAGTTTTTCACTTCCTCACTGAAGTGACAATTGGCATATTTCCCAGAGGAACATTGTGGCTATAAGTCTCCTCATCAGCTTATCTATCTCCTTATGTCGGCAGGCAGATTCCTCTCCATGAGGAGACTAGCTAGTCCCCAGACCTGGTAGTTCCTGAGTAATTTTGGGTTACTATTTAGGATTATATTGCACAATTGGAGATAGATGCTGGACCGGCTTCAATATCAACATGTCCGGTTTATCTGATTAGATACACACAGTTTTAGGTCAAAGTCAGTATTGAGCTTCATATTTGTATCTCTTTCAAGTTACAATATCTTGACAATAATTTATCCTGATTAACCAGCTAGGGACCAAGCTATTTTCCTCTGCTTCATGACTAGTCACAGTTTTTTAAATTTTATAGTACATGTGCATTTATTGGCTGTAAAATAAATAATAAAAAATATACATATAAAAAAGTTTCTTGTTCAGACATTCAAATATATGTATATATATATATATATATATATATATATATATATATATATATATATATATATATAAAAAAAAAACTAAGAGCAGCACTTTATCCCTTATAAGGGTGGTGCAAATCAGTCCAGGGCTATGTTCCTTCACCCCCCTATACAGACCAGTAAACGACTGCAGCACTCCAATAAGATGTGATATGCCTTTAATGGCCTTCAGGCATCCTGTGGTGGACGTTTCGGTCCTCAGACCTTCTTCCAGCCAGGCTGGAAGAAGGTCTGAGGACCGAAACGTCCACCACAGGATGCCTGAAGGCCATTAAAGGCATATTACATCTTATTGGAGTGCTGCAGTCGTTTACTGGTCTATATATATGTATATAAATATATATATATATATATATATATATATATATATATATATATATATATATATATATATATACAGTTAGGGCCAGAAATATTTGGACAGTGACACAATTTTCGCGAGTTGGGCTCTGCATGCTACCACATTGGATTTGAAATTAAACCTCTACAGAATTCAAGTGCAGATTGTAACGTTTAATTTGAAGGGTTGAACAAAAATATCTGATAGAAAATGTAAGAATTGTACACATTTCTTTACAAACACTCCACATTTTAGGAGGTCAAAAGTAATTGGACAAATAAACATAACCCAAACAAAATATTTTTATTTTCAATATTTTGTTGCGAATCCTTTGGAGGCAATCACTGCCTTAAGTCTGGAACCCATGGACATCACCAAACGCTGGGTTTCCTCCTTCTTAATGCTTTGCCAGGCCTTTACAGTCGCAGCCTTCAGGTCTTGCTTGTTTGTGGGTCTTTCCGTCTTAAGTCTGGATTTCAGCAAGTGAAATGCATGCTCAATTGGGTTAAGATCTGGTGATTGACTTGGCCATTGTAGAATGTTCCACTTTTTTGCACTCATGAACTCCTGGGTAGCTTTGGCTGTATGCTTGGGGTCATTGTCCATCTGTACTATGAAGCGCCGTCCAATCAACTTAGCAGCATTTGGCTGAATCTGGGCTGAAAGTATATCCCGGTACACTTCAGAATTCATCCGGCTACTCTTGTCTGCTGTTATGTCAACAATAAACACAAGTGACCCAGTGCCATTGAAAGCCATGCATGCCCATGCCATCACGTTGCCTCCACCATGTTTTACAGAGGATGTGGTGTGCCTTGGATCATGTGCCGTTCCCTTTCTTCTCCAAACTTTTTTCTTCCCATCATTCTGGTACAGGTTGATCTTTGTCTCATCTGTCCATAGAATACTTTTCCAGAACTGAGCTGGCTTCTTGAGGTGTTTTTCAGCAAATTTAACTCTGGCCTGTCTATTTTTGGAATTGATGAATGGTTTGCATCTAGATGTGAACCCTTTGTATTTACTGTCATGGAGTCTTCTCTTTACTGTTGACTTAGAGACAGATACACCTACTTCACTGAGAGTGTTCTGGACTTCAGTTGATGTTGTGAACGGGTTCTTCTTCACCAAATAAAGTATGCGGCGATCATCCACCACTGTTGTCATCCGTGGACGCCCAGGCCTTTTAGAGTTCCCAAGCTCACCAGTCAATTCCTTTTTTCTCAGAATGTACCCAACTGTTGATTTTGCTACTCCAAGCATGTCTGCTATCTCTCTGATGGATTTTTTCTTTTTTTTCAGCCTCAGGATGTTCTGCTTCACCTCAATTGAGAGTTCCTTTGACCGCATGTTGTCTGGTCACAGCAACAGCTTCCAAATGCAAAACCACACACCTGGAATCCACCCCTGACCTTTTAACTACTTCATTGATTACAGGTTAACGAGGGAGACGCCTTCAGAGTTAATTGCAGCCCTTAGAGTCCATTGTCCAATTACTTTTGGTCCCTTGAAAAAGAGGAGGCTATGCATTACAGAGCTATAATTCCTAAACCCTTTCTCCGATTTGGATGTGGAAACTCTCATATTGCAGCTGGGAGTGTGCACTTTCAGCCCTTATTATATATATATATAATTGTATTTCTGAACATGTTTTTGTAAACAGCTAAAATAACAAAACTTGTGTCACTGTCCAAATATTTCTGGCCCTAACTGTATATATACATATACATATACATATATAATAGATGTTGGCCTGATTCTAACGCTTCGGGTATTCTAGAATATGTATGTAGTTTGTTTATGAAGATGTAAGAATAATGCAATGAATACACAGGATTTTCCATGTACAATATATACATTATCATTAAATGTTATTGCTGGCGCTGGGAGTGGGGTTTAAATTCTGCGCCAATATCGCGATGGCAATACCAGGCACCCGCGACCAATCACAACACGACTTCATTCAATATATCTGCACATGTGACAATTCACCAGCGATCAGTAAGGTACCGTCACACTTGGTGACGCTCCAGCGATACCTACAGGTCGTATCGTTGTGTGACCGTACTTTACTGATTGTGACGATCAGCGATCTCAGAGCGGCGGCCTGGTCGCTGCTGCATGTCACACTGAGCGCCATCGCTAGCATCGGTGAGTGTACTTCCGTTGCGAGCAGCCGGGAGATGACCAGCTTGTGCTGGTCATCTCCTGGTTGCGTCGTCGCTGACCTTCGTGAGGCACACTTGGCGACGTTCCAGCGATACCTATAGGTCGTATCGTTGTCGGGATCTTTGGAGCATCGCCAAGTGTGACTGAGTGGCAACTCCCCCATTTTCCACCGCCGAGCTGCCAGTGAGTAGTGGGCAGAGCCATCTGCGGTTAATTCTGTCTGTTTCTCTTATTGGTCAAATCAGCGATGCAGGATTTCCTTTACAAAGAGACAGACACAATAAGACGAATATATAGTGGGATATATATACAGTACAGACCAAAAGTTTGGACACACCTTCTCATTCAAAGAGTTTTCTGTATTTTCATGATTATGAAAATTGTAGATTCACACTGAAGGCATCAAAACTATGGATTAACACACGTGGAATTATATACTTAACAAAAAAGTGGGAAACAACTGAAAATATGTCTTATATTGTAGGTTCTTCAAAGTAGCCACCTTTTGCTTTGATTACTGCTTTGCACACGCTTGGCATTCTCTTGATGAGCTTCAAGAGGTAGTCACCAGAAATGGTTTTCACTTCACAGGTGTGCCCTGTCAGGGTTAATAAGTGGGATTCCTTGCCTTATAAATGGGGTTGGGACCATCAGTTGTGTTGTGCAGACGTCTGGTGGATACACAGCTGATAGTCCTACTGAATAGACTGCTAGAATTTGGATTATGGCAAGAAAAAAGCAGCTAAGTAAAGAAAAATGAGTGGCCATCATTACTTTAAGAAATGAAGGTCAGTCAGTCCAAAAAATTGAGAAAACTTTGAAAGTGTCCCCAAGTGCAGTTACAAAAACCATCAAGCGCTACAAAGAAACTGGCTCACATGAGGACCGCCCCAGGAAAGGAAGACCAGCAGTCACCTCTGCTGTGGAGGATAAGTTCATCTGTGTCACCAGCCTCAGAAATCGCAGGTTAACAGCAGCTCAGATTAGAGACCAGGTCAATGCCACACAGAGTTCAAGCAGCAGACACATCTCTACAACAACTGTTAAGAGGAGACTTTGTGCATCAGGCCTTCATGGTAAAATAGCTACTAGGAAACCACTGCTAAGGACAGGCAACAAGCAGAAGAGACTTGTTTGGGCTAAAGGACACAGGGAATGGACATTAGACCAGTGGAAATCTATGCTTTAGTCAGAGGAGTCCAAATTTGAGATCTTTGGTTCCAACCACCGTGTCTTTGTGCGACACAGAAAAGGTAAACAGAAGGACTCTACATGCCTGGTTCCCACCGTGAAGCATGGAGGAGGAGGTGTGATGGTGATGGGGTGCTACACCAGATGACCTGGCCTCCACAGTCACCAGACCTGAACCCATCGAGATGGTTTGGGGTGAGCTGGATGCAGAGTGAAGACAAAATGGCCAACAAGTGCTAAGCATCTCTGGGAACTCCTTCAAGACTGTTGGAAGACATTTCCGGTGACTACCTCTTGAAGCTCATCAAGAGAATGCCAAGAGTGTGCAAAGCAGTAATCAAAGCAAAAGGTGGCTACTTTGAAGAAACATAGAATATAAGACATGATTTCAGTTGTTTCACACTTTTTTGTTAAGTATATAATTCCACATGTGTTAATTCACAGTTTTGATGCCTTCAGTGTGAATCTACAATTTTCATTATCTAAATATACAGAAAACTCTTGTGGGGTGTGTAACTTTTGTATATATATATATATATATATATATATACACACAGTGCCTACAAGTAGTATTCAACCCCCTGCAGATTTAGCTGGTTTGCTAAGATGCCAATAAGTTAGAGCCTTTAAACTGTAAACGAGAGTAGGATTTATTAACAGAAGCATAAATCTTACAAACAAGAAATTATGTTGCTCGTTGAATTTTCATAAATTTTAAACATAAAAATGTGGGTCAATTATTATTCAACCCCCTAGGTTTAATATTTTGTGGAATAACCCTTGTTTGCAATTACAGCTAATAATAGTCTTTTATAAGACCTGATCAGGCCGGCACATGTCTCTGGAGTTATCTTGGCCCACTCCTCCATGCAGATCTTCTCCAAGTTATCTAGCTTCTTTGGGTGTCTCATGTGGACTTTAATCTTGAGCTCCTTCCACAAGTTTTCAATTGGGTTAAGGTCAGGAGACTGACTAGGCCACTCCAACACCTTGATTTTTTCCCCTTGAACCAGGCCTTGGTTTTCTTGGCTGTGTGCTTTGGGTCGTTGTCTTGTTGGAAGATGAAATTACGACCCATCTTAAGATCCTTGATGGAGGAGCGGAAGGTTCTTGGCCAAAATCTCCAGGTAGGCCGTGCTATCCATCTTCCCATGGATGCGAACCAGATGGCCAGGCCCCTTGGCTGAGAAACAGCCCCACAGCATGATGCTGCCACCACCATGCTTGACTGTAGGGATGGAATTCTTGGGGTCGTATGCAGTGCCATCCAGTCTCCAAACGTCACGTGTGTGGTTGGCACCAAAGATCTCGTCTTGGTCTCATCAGACCATAGAACCTTAACCAGTCTGTCTCAGAGTCCTCCAAGTGATCATGAGCAAACTGTAGACGAGCCTTGACATGACGCTTTGAAAGTAAAGGAACCTTACGGGCTTGTCTGGAACGGAGACCATTGCGGTGGAGTACGTTACTTATGGTATTGACTGAAACCAATGTCCCCACTGCCATGAGATCTTCCCAGAGCTCCTTCCTTGTTGTCCTTGGGTTAGCCTTGACTCTTCGGACAAGCCTGGCCTCAGCACGGGAGGAAACTTTCAAAGGCTGTCCAGGCCGTGGAAGGCTAACAGTAGTTCATAAGCCTTCCACTTCCGGATGATGCTCCCAACAGTGGAGACAGGTAGGCCCAACTCCTTGGAAAGGGTTTTGTACCCCTTGCCAGCCTTGTGACCCCCACGATCTTGTCTCTGATGGCCTTGGAATGCTCCTTTGTCTTTCCCATGTTGACCATGTATAGTGCTGTTCACAAGTTTGGGGAGGGTCTTAAATAGTCAGAAAAGGCTGGCAAAAGAGATAATTAATCCACACATGTGAAGCTCATTGTTATTTGTGCCTGAACTACTTCTTAATACTCTAGGGGGACCAAACAGAATTCTGGTGGTTTGAGGGGTTGAATAATAAATGACCCTCTGAATTAACTTTTTAACGCTTTAAAAAAAAAAATAAAATTTTTGTGGCTACTGCATTTCCCACTTCCAGGCTGATCTACAGTCCAAATGTTACAATGCCAAGTTAATTCCGCATGTGTCAACCAGCTAAATCTGCAGGGGGCTGAATACTACTTGTAGGCACTGTGTGTATATATGTATATATATATATATATATATAATTATAAATAATATAGAAAATATATAATATAATTTTATTTTTAATAAATTCCTATTTATTCTGATGTTGGGGAAATGTAAAGAAAACAAGAATTACATTTTTTATAATCAAGAGGATTGCTAAAAAAATTAAATATGTTTTTCCTTTACAGAGAAATTATTATGTATTGGACATATATTATTTTTGATGGGGGTGGGATAGAAACAGTGACTTGGACAGGTATATAATTTTTTGAGGGTGGCTTTTTAACTTATTGATACATTTTTTCTCTTTGCTCATTTTCACTGTAATTGGGGCTGGTATATTCGCTTCCTGTTACAGGGGAAATTCAGCCTCAGCTGACTGGATTTCCTACAATCCAGCAACTCCTTCCTGTTCCCTCCCTACACCCAAGAACCACATAATCGCTGTGTAGGAGGAGGAAACTCTGGTAGTGCTTCTTAATTAATATACTAAGTGCTGGTTCAGCATTGTATATACAATCATTGAGAAGGCAAACATTGTGTTAAACTATGTCTGCCTTCTCTGTGAGGAGTCTGGCTGTGTCTGACAGCCAGTTTCCACCCCCGTAGCTACATGATATCCTGCAAGCTGCTTACTCTGCAATGAAATTTTAGCAAGTCAGTGCAGAGTAAATGTGGATATGTATTGTCCTGCGCTTTCCAGAAGTGGTTAAATACCTCTTATAAAACATCTTTCTGTTGACCAAAGCAGCTTGGAACCTGTAAAACCCATAAAATCTTTTATTTCTACAGCTTACAAGAAAACGTGGTGACCTAAAGAAAAAGTTGAAGGTTACCTTTGTAGGTGAAGCTGGTCTTGACTTGGGAGGCCTGACTAAAGAGTGGTTTCTATTGTTAATCAGACAGATTTTCCACCCTGACTACGGTAAGTTAACTCGAATACCAAATGGCAAACTAAATGAATTCGAGATGGATTAAGTAAAGTATGGAAATTTCCTCTTCAGAGAGGAAGATGACTTCAACTTCTATTGGAAGTAGAAATCGTGAAAGTCAACATTGACCCTGTAACGAGCCTTGTCATATGACTCATGCTGATAAAAGCCAAGCCAGAATTTAAATCTGCAGGGATGCTGTTCCTGGGTGTTTCCCCTCATCAGTGCAAAGCAGGAGATCTGATTTGGCTGTATGAGAGGCTACTGGTTGCGATCTAAGGGGGAACGTTTCTCCTTGTGGAGATTGCCATGCCTGACATGTTAGTGTAAGGAGTGTTATGAACCAAGTAACGCTCCTCTGGGAAATTAAATATTCAAATTGCCTTTTCAGAGAGGAAGAGGACTTTTGAACTCTAGTTCCACCTGTTGGAAATAGCAACCCTAAAGTAAATCCTGAGTGAAAGTAGTGATGGGGGTTGTGTAAATAAATATTGTCCAACAATGTGCTTATCCAAAATAAGATCATAACGTAAAATGCTGCTTTTATCTTTGCTTTGAGACTCTGTGGACTAGAACTTAGGTTCATGTGGTCCTATGCCAAGTAGCGTGTAGGTGCAGCTCTCAGCTGTGTGGCAATGGGGCATGGTTCTGGAGTCTGACATTACAGTGATTTTTGGGGTTTCAGTAACATATTTCCACAAATTTTGAGTTTTATTCTCAATGGCATGACTAAAGATAGACAAACGGACTTATTACATAATTGCAGGGCAGTTTGTGCTGTTCCCCTACTGGTGCTTTTTAGTGGCAAAAAGATGTGTAAGGGTACCTTTACACGCCGCTACTGGAGGATGGATACAACCAGCTACTTCACGTGCACGAGCACGCACAGACGGTTACAAACGGTAAACGCACCATCTTTACACGCCGCCACAAGCTACGCTACGCTACGTGACATCTATCTCTGGATACACCGCCGGGTGCCTCAAGTCACCTTCTGTAGCTCATCTTACCTCATTTACACACCGCTACAACCAGCTAATATGGGCGGACCTGGTGCAGCAGGGACAGCGCATAGGCGTGCCACAATTGTGGATTACGAGACGTCCGTACGCTGATAGGACAAAGCAAGAAACCCATGATTGGCCCGGCATCGCAGGAGGCTGATTAATACATGACGCTCGAGCAATTGTGTAGTGTGACTGGTCAGCTCCTTAAATATGCCTCCCAATGCAGCGTCTACCAATCGTAACGCAGGAGCTTCCACCAATGATCGCTGAAGGGGGGCGGTATCCCTGAGCCTGTGTCACGCCCCAGCTACATACCAGGTACATTGCCTTGTGTCGACACATCCCTTCTGTTGCTTCTTTACACGCCGATACAGCTCGCTACAATCGCCTGTGTAGCCACCTGTTTCCGGGCAGTGCTCGGAAACAGATGTACAGTTAGGGCCAGAAATATTTGGACAGTGACACAATTTTCGCGAGTTGGGCTCTGCATGCCACCACATTGGATTTGAAATGAAACCTCTACAAAAGAATTCAAGTGCAGATTGTAACGTTTAATTTGAAGGGTTGAACAAAAATATCTGATAGAAAATGTAGGAATTGTACACATTTCTTTACAAACACTCCACATTTTAGGAGGTCAAAAGTAATTGGACAAATAAACATAACCCAAACAAAATATTTTTATTTTCAATATTTTGTTGCGAATCCTTTGGAGGCAATCACTGCCTTAAGTCTGGAACCCATGGACATCACCAAACGCTGGGTTTCCTCCTTCTTAATGCTTTGCCAGGCCTTTACAGCCGCAGCCTTCAGGTCTTGCTTGTTTGTGGATCTTTCCGTCTTAAGTCTGGATTTGAGCAAGTGAAATGCATGCTCAATTGGGTTAAGATCTGGTGATTGACTTGGCCATTGCAGAATGTTCCACTTTTTTGCACTCATGAACTCCTGGGTAGCTTTGGCTGTATGCTTGGGGTCATTGTCCATCTGTACTATGAAGCGCCATCCAATCAACTTTGCAGCATTTGGCTGAATCTGGGCTGAAAGTATATCCCGGTACACTTCAGAATTCATCCGGCTACTCTTGTCTGCTGTTATGTCATCAATAAACACAAGTGACCCAGTGTCATTGAAAGCCATGCATGCCCATGCCATCACGTTGCCTCCACCATGTTTTACAGAGGATGTGGTGTGCCTTGGATCATGTGCCGTTCCCTTTCTTCTCCAAACTTTTTTCTTCCCATCATTCTGGTACAGGTTGAACTTTGTCTCATCTGTCCATAGAATACTTTTCCAGAACTGAGCTGGCTTCTTGAGGTGTTTTTCTGCAAATTTAACTCTGGCCTGTCTATTTTTGGAATTGATGAATGGTTTGCATCTAGATGTGAACCCTTTGTATTTACTGTCATGGAGTCTTCTCTTTACTGTTGACTTAGAGACAGATACACCTACTTCACTGAGAGTGTTCTGGACTTCAGTTGATGTTGTGAACGGGTTCTTCTTCACCAAATAAAGTATGCGGCGATCATCCACCACTGTTGTCATCCGTGGACGCCCAGGCCTTTTAGAGTTCCCAAGCTCACCAGTCAATTCCTTTTTTCTCAGAATGTACCCAACTGTTGATTTTGCTACTCCAAGCATGTCTGCTATCTCTCTGATGGATTTTTTCTTTTTTTTCAGCCTCAGGATGTTCTGATTCACCTCAATTGAGAGTTCCTTTGACCGCATGTTGTCTGGTCACAGCAACAGCTTCCAAATGCAAAACCACACACCTGGAATCCACCCCTGACCTTTTAACTACTTCATTGATTACAGGTTAACGAGGGAGACGCCTTCAGAGTTAATTGCAGCCCTTAGAGCCCATTGTCCAATTACTTTTGGTCCCTTGAAAAAGAGGAGGCTATGCATTACAGAGCTATGATTCTTAAACTCTTTCTCCGATTTGGATGTGGAAACTCTCATATTGCAGCTGAGAGTGTGCACTTTCAGCCCATATTATATATATAATTGTATTTCTGAACATGTTTTTGTAAACAGCTAAAATAACAAAACTTGTGTCACTGTCCAAATATTTCTGGCCCTAACTGTATCTGTTGCCGGGTGCCTCCTACCGTCTTTACACGCCGCTACTACGGGGTATTTTGCCGCTACAAGCTACATTTGTAGCCTGTAGCTGGTTGTATCCATCCTCCAGTAGCGGCGTGTAAAGGTACCCTTAAGGTACCTTTACAGGCCGCTACAACAGGCTGGATACAACCCACTACACGCTACAAATGTAGCTTGTAGCGGCAATATAGCCCGTAGTAGCGGCGTGTGAAGACGGTAGGAGACAGCCGGCAGCAGATACATCTGTTTCCGAGCACTGCCTGGAAACAGATGGCTACACAGACGGTTGTAGCGAGCTGTATCGGCGTGTAAATAAGGAACCGAAGGGATGTCTATACACCAGGCGATGTACCTGGTATGTAGCTAGGGCGTGACACAGGCTCCGGGTTACCGCGCCCCTTCAGCGATTATTGGAGGAAGCTCCTGCATGACGATTGGTAGTCGCTGCATAGGGAGGCATATTTAAGGAGCTGACCAGTCACACTACACAATTGCTCGAGCGTCATGTATTAAACAGCCTCCTGCGATGCCTGCCCAATCATGGGTTTCTTGCTTTGTCCTATCAGCGTACGGACGTCTCGTAATCCACAATTGTGGCACGCCTATGTGCTGTCCCTGCTGCACCAGGTCCGCCCATATTAGCTTGTTGTAGCGGTGTGTAAATGAGGTAAGATGAGCTACAGATGGCTACTTGAGACACCCGGCGATGTATCTAGCTATAGATGTAGCGTAGCGTAGCGCACCTTGTGGCGGCGTGTAAATGTGGTGCGTTTACCGTTTGTAATCGTTTGTGCATGCTCGTGCACGTGAAGTAGCGGGTTGTATCCAGCCTGTTGTAGCGGCGTGTAAAGGTACCTTTAGACGTAGAAGTGCAGTAAGTTGTTGGCTCTGCTGTAATCAGTGTGTTGTAGGGGCACAATGGAGGTGATCTGCTATCTAAAATAACACTTTTTTGCAGTCAAATGTTGTATCAAAGGTTTAAAGTTGAAAGTAGATGACATAGGTCCATTGAGTTCGTCCTTTTAACCTACTGATGAAGGTAAGAAATCCAATGAGGGAGATGCTATTTTCTCTATATTTAGGTAGACTTCCTTTCCCGACTCCACAGACGGTAATCGGACAAGTTACCGAGAAACCGAGTGTGTGCACGCCACCGTAAGAACCACGCTGACACCCATGTCAAAGTAGAGCTTAATGACAAAGACGTTTATTTTAGGAGGGGTTAGCAGTTTTATTACTTATCATTAAAGGGGCATTTCTTAGGGGTGTTTCTAGGTGATTGCATCATATTATGCTGAATCTACATTTTATTCTGAAAAAAACATTCAATTCATTTAGTGTGTGTTAATAAGCCTTTCATTGTACATTCAGTCCGAAAACATTCTGATAAGGAGCTTCTACACTGCTACATCTATCTCAAAATATTATATAAAATCTGAGACAGAGGAATTCTAGAGGAAAGTGCAAGAATTCATATAAACATGCTCTTGGAAGGTTTCTGAATGGCTTCAGTAAACTTATATAAATTATTAACTATTTATTGCCATAACATTCCTTCCTTTGGAGACATACAAAATCTTACCCTAAATCTTTGCCCTAGGCGGTGGAGGGGGAAAAGGTAGAGGAAAGGGGAGGCACTTCACCAACATTGAGACAAACCGTAACGTCGGAATCCCTTTGCAGTTGGCCTTAGCCGCACCCTAAACTGTCCCTACTCTATCTTCTAAGATGGGTCTCAAATTCTCGTATTTCTCCAAGGGATCTTGCAGCAATGGCAATGGCATCATTCTCAGGCGTATATTTCTCCATCATCAGGACCTCTGAGACCATACATTGTTGTCACTGTCTCCTTCATGACGCGAGAGATCATCTTCTTGATGCAAGGTATTACACAGCATGAAATTAGAGCCACTATGAATAGAACACAAAGAATTATTATACCTAGTTTGATAAGTGCTCTCTGCCATCCATCCCACCACCCAAACCAAGTGTCCCATGGATCCTTAACACCAGGATTATGAGCTAATTCTTCTGACATGTCTGTGAGTCCTTTTAGGGCTTTGGCTATGCTCCCATCTACCCTTGGTCAGGATCATGTGGTCTGGCAGGCTTCTACCCCACTTATCTTTGCGTTTTTCTACCTGGACTGGTCTATATCCCCCATATTACCCATAGCTGTTGTAGATCTTGTGTCACTTGCATCTGTTTACTAGGGTGTAGAAGTCAAACTGATATGTGACCCTTGTAGCTGTGGTACTAACATGACATCCCGTATGATCTCCCATATTCTCTCCTACATGACTTTCCACCATGTTGTGACCTGCTCCCTGCTGCTTTATACTGAGTGTGTATATCAGGATTAAGGAGCAAAACAACCATTTTTGGCTTCTGGATCTGGAGCCTTCTTGCAGTGGGATGCGTAGATCCATGTAGGCCTTCTTTCAACCTTCACAGACGTGGAGGTGACCAGCAGGACTTGGAAGGGGCCGTCGTATCTGGGATCAAGAGCACGTCTACTGAATCTTTTGATGAGAACCCAATCCCCTGGCTGGATCTGATGGGTTCCTTCCAAGCTTTGAGGATCTGGGAGAAAGGAAAAAAACTTGAGAATGTATTTTAGTTGTTAATTCGGTAACAAACTTAGTCAAACTGTCATACTGTAGGGTCAACTGTTTGGGGGAAATACAACCCTAGTCTGGGGGCACTTCCAAACAGAATTTCATACCACGGCTTCCCCGTTTCCTGCACTGCTTTCAGCATTTTTTTTCCTTTAATACCCCGTTTCCTCTCTCGACCCTTCCTGAATTTTTGGGATGATACGGAGTATGAAGAGCTAACTCTGTCCCCAGGGCCTGCCATATTTCTTTGGTCAGATTGGCTGTGAATGCTGGCCCTTGGTCACTCTCTGTGGTTTTTGGGACTCCATATCTGCACACTATCTCTGAGAGGAGTTTCTTTGCAGTGGTTTTAGCAGATTGGTTCTTCACAGGGAAAGCTTCTGGCCATCCAGAGAATATGTCCACGACTACCAGTGCATATTCAAATCCTCCTGAGGATGGCATCTGAATGTGGTCAATCTGAATGCGTTGGAAAGGGGTACAAGGGTTTAGGTGTACACTTCTGTGGAGTTTTCTCTGTTTTTCCTGGGTTACACCGGGCACAGACTAGTCATCCTCTGGTGTTATTTGCTGCCATTGTTGAAAAGCCAGGTACGTAGTAGTACTGTCTCACAAGATTGTGCATCTTCATTTTTGATTGATGGGTGGGGCCATGGGCCCATCTGGCAATCATTGGGTAGAGGGCTCGTGGGAGGCATGGTTTCCCTTTCAGTAGTATCAGATGCTTCCTATCTTGCACAGCTCCATCTTGGATCCATTTTTCCTTCTCTTCATTGGATGCTTGCTTCTGCAGGGTCAGGACCATGTTCTCCCAGGATTGTTCATCCGTCTTCTTCTTGTCCGGATCTTCTTCTTGTCCTGAGTCGTCGTCTTGTCCTGAGTCTTCTTCTTGCCCTGAGTCTGTCAAGAGATACAAGTTGGAGGGTTCTGTGATGAGTGGCTTCTCTGCTGCTTCCTTAGCTGCCCTATCAGCAAAGTCATTTCCCACGGCTTCTCTTGAGGTCCCTCCAGTGTGTGCCTTTACCTTAAGTACCGCGACTCTTTCTGGCATCAGCAAGGACTCTAGCAATTCCTTCACCGCTCTATGGTGGCGTATTGGAGTTCCATTGGCTGTAATGAAGTCTCTCGCCCTCCAGGTAGGCCCATAGTCATGGCAGATGCCAAATCCATAGCAGGATTCGGTATAAAAGTTCGCTTTCTTCTGGGCTGCTATCTTGCAACCTTCGGTCAATGCAGCCAATTCTTCTTCCTGTGCAGACATGGACGCGGGTAGTGGTTTGGCCATCAACACAGTATCTTCTGTGACCACTGCCATACCCGTGTGAAACCGTCCTTCTTGGTCCACATATCTTGACCATCCACGAAGAGAGTCAAATCTCGGTCTTCCAGCTGCATATCTGTGACTGTGTCAAATCCGGAGGTTTCTAGTCTCATAAGCGCCAGACAGTCATGCTGAGCCATTTCAAAGTTGGCTTCCTCTTCCACCGAAGTGTCAGAGACATCACATTCCTCCCTTGAAAGGGGGAGGAGAGTTGCAGGGTTGAAGACATCACACCTGGAGATTGGAGTATCGGAGTATCAAAGACTGTGGCTTCATTCCCTGCCCGTAGATCTTGCACCATGCGAAACTTGGGCGGTTGTCCCTTAGGTGTTTTCTTCTTGGCTGGAAACAGTGGGGTGTTGCATGGTGACTTGGTCGGGATGACTGCTCCTTTCTTGACGTAAGGCGTCAATTGTTGTGTGATAGCATCCGATTGGGCAATGGAGAGAGGGTACTGGGGCTTATGGGTAAGCGGGCTCCTGGTTTAAGCTTGACTTCCACTGGCTGGACTAAGAGCCTTCCAATGTCTTCAGGGCCTTGGGCCCACAGGATGTCTGGTATCTGTGAAAGCCAGGCTGCTTCCGTAGGTCGTATTGTCTCAGCATAGTGAAAGAGGCCGAAAACCCGTGAAACTTCTTCCCGGTCCAGAGCAGTAGTGTGACAGTACCATTTTCCTGAAAGGAGTTGTTGGCGTGTAACTTCGTCAGTCAGTCAGTTCCCAGTAGGTTCACTGGACAGGTGTTGGACACCACCAATTGAGATAACATGCTCTGTGTGGGTTGCAGGCTGACACGCTTGTCCATGGCGGCCACCTCGGACTATCGCTTGTTCAGGCTCTCCCGCTGCTGCTGCAGTTTGCTCCTGATTCAGCTTGTTCCTCAACTAAAGCTTCTTTGTAGAGACGGTCGAGTTCAGTGACAGCAGACTGGTTGTCGTGATAGCCCTCGATACGTCCGTTCTTCAGCATTTCCAGCTGGTGACTCATCTCTTCCCCTTTGGTCACGGCCACCATCAGTTCTTTCTGCTTCTGTTGGAACATGTTATTCATCTGTTCGATTTCCTCAACTAGCTTGCCATTGCTGAGCCTCTTCTGCTCCACGTGGCCCTTTAGGGCCCGCACGTTCTTCAGCTTTGCCTCCTGATTTTCTGTAATCTCCCGCTTTTCCTGCTCACTGGCCTGCTGCTTCTGACGCTGGTCCTGCTGCTTCAGGTACTTCAAGCGCTGCTCCTGTAGCCAGCATTAGCTGCTGGGCCTCGATCTGCTGCTGTTGTCTCGCCACCATCTCCTGCAGTTCAGCCAGAGTTATGTCCATTCTGTGGCCGTTCACCCCATTTTCAATTCTACGCTCAGCAGGTATTTTCTCCCCATTTCGTTTTACATTGGGATCATGGGCTCTTTGTAGATTTGCAGACTCTCTGGAGGACGGGCGCTCGTGGCGCAGGTAGAAACCAATCCCATAAGATCTTCCCATGAGGCAGCGTGAGCCTTCTGAATCTTCCGATGAAAGGGCATAGGTTGCTTGTCAGGGTCCAGTAAGGTGTTCACCAATCTGACAGCTTCCTGAGGCTTCCAGGAGACACATCTGCCTCGCCTAGACGGGAAACATGCTGTGGAGGGTCTTCATACTGTGCCAATAAGTGTGATTGATCTGAGCCATGGGTAGAGCTGCCTGTTGTGGCCTGCGTACCCCTGTACATTGATAAGGTCTGTCTCCCACCTCCCCTATCCTGGGGAGTGTGCTGTACCGGGGGAGTAGACTGGCCAGTGATGTGTCTGCTCGTCTCCACCTGCTGCTCCCAATTGTGACAGTTCTGTCCTTCATTAAGGGCATGCCTCCATGATTTCCTAGTGATGAGAGGGAATCCACTGATGCTGGGGAGAGATACTGTGGAATTTTTGGCCTAGCTCCAGGCCCAACTGGGAAATTCTGTCCCCATGCCATCTGATATTCTTCGGCAGCCTCCTCCTCTCCATCTCCTGTTTCATTCCTGTCCCTGTTCATGTATATTCTGGATACTGCTGCAGAGCAGGGTCTGGTCTGTGCTAAGACGGCAGCTTGAGACGAAGTGGGTGCACCCTGGTTCACTGGAGTGTAATGTGTGCCATCCATATTGAGAACTGGACACAGGGTGGTGGGTCTGTGTGGGTATCTGGAATGTGTCAGCATAGACACGGGTGCAGCAGCTTCTGCCAGTGTCATCTTGTCGGTATACCACGTCACGATGTTCAATCCACAATAACTTCCATAACTTCCTCGTATCCTTATACCATGCTTCTGCATCATCCAAAACCTTGGCGTCCTTCAAAAGCCCTCTTTTACTTATTATCACTTCCTTCCACTCCTTCTCATCTGAGCATCCTCCATGGTTGTGGATCCCATCAGTTTTAAGAGGACCTTCATATTCTTCAATACTATACTTCTTCTATTTTTCACATACTTCTTCCCTATCTTTTTACATGCTTCTTCCCTTTCTTTACATACTTCTTCCCTTTCCTCTCTGCCACAAGGTCTCTTGGGGTAACTTGCTGAGGCTTTGACTGATTAACACTAATATTATAGCTTAAACTCAAGTCTCTGTACTTCTATCTTTGCTATAATTGCCCACCCCTCAAGGTCACCACTGTCAGCAGGGTTGTATAAAGGGAGTCAATTAGGATACCTTCAGTGAGCTGGGCATTAATGTTTATCCTGAACACTCTAAACCTTGGGGTGGGGGGAAGAGGTGAAATGGGTCTGTAACCAAGTCAGCAGAAATAGCAAGCTTCACACCTTGCTTACACTGTGTGCACTTATGGAAACTAGTCAGTGGTGTTAGGAAGGCAGTTAGTCTGAGCAGTCTGAGGACTGGAACTGGAATGGTTGTCACCAAACAGATAAAACATAAACTGTGTCGGCCCCCTCTACACCTCAGTGGGAACAACAACTGGGTCATATAACTTTCTTACATATACTTTTTGCAACAAGACTCCTTGCTGATTGACTATCGTTAGCTGGGCATGTATATTTTGTCTGAACACCTTGAGTACTGGAGAAGTGCCAGGGATTGCTATATAACCAGTTTCTTCCCGTGCATATGGCACATCAGTAACACAATTTATTATCCAGCTAGCGGGCGTAATTGCTAGCTCTATACCTTGTATACACAAGCGGCACGTCATCTGAGATACGGAACAATGTCATCACTACCATCATTTACGTAAATTACGTACCCGTCCACCACCGCAGCCAGGATTACACTCCGTCCTTAGCTTGCACGCGCGGGGTGGGAAAACCATCAGCCGTATCAGAGGCTGGAACACCAGTAGTGAAATAACCCATCGGCCCCCCTTTCAGGGGCCGGAAAACCACCAACCCTATTAGGGGTCGGAAAACCATCAGCCCTATCCCCTGGGAATAGAGCTGGAAAACCAGAGAAACAGAATCTCCCCACTTAGCCCCGTCTCCTCCGTGCCTTTCTCTCTTTCTATTTACTGAAACTGCAGCAATGATAGCACTGACATAAACACAGATAAACTCCGGATCAGGTTGCAAGAACACAAATAAGGCAGACAATTAAGGACAGAGGAATTCTAGAGGAAAGTGCAAGAATTCATATAAACATGCTTTTGGAAGGTTTCTGAATGGCTTTAATAAACTTATATAAATTATTATTGCCATAACACTGTCCCATCATAGACTCTAGTGCCCATAACCTGCAATATATATTTTAAGAAAGGCATCCAGGCTTTCTTGTACTTGAGTGTCACCACCATTACAACAACATTAGGCAGAGTGTTCCATAGTCTCACTGCTCTTAAATAAATAATCCACGTCGGTAATTATGATTAAAACTTTTTTCCTCCAGACGTAGAGGATGCCCCTTTGTCACTGTTGGAAGCATTGGTCTAAAAAGATTTTTAGTAAGATTTCTGTACTGTTCCGTCATATATTTGTACAGTGTAATAAGATCGCTCCTAAGAATTTGTTTTTGCAAACTAAATCACCCCCAAGTTTAATAACCTGTCTTGGTTTTGCAGACCCCCCAGTCCTCTAATAACCTGTCTTGGTATTGCAGACCCCCCAGTCCTCTAATAACCTGTCTTGGTATTGCAGACCCCGCAGTCCTCGAATAACCTGTCTTAGTATTGCAGACCCCCCAGTCCTCTAATAACCTGTCTTGGTATTGCAGACCCCGCAGTCCTCTAATAACCTGTCTTGGTATTGCAGACCCCGCAGTCCTCTAATAAACTGTCTTGCTATTGCAGACCCTTCAGTCCTCTAATAACCTGTCTTAGTATTGCAGACCCCCCCAGTCCTCTAATAACCTGTCTTGCTATTGCAGACCCCCCAGTCCTCTAATGATCTGTCTTGCTATTGCAGACCCCCCAGTCCTCTAATAACCTGTCTTGGTATTGCAGACTACCCCCCCCCCCCAGTCCTCTAATAACCTGCCTTGGTATTGCAGACCCTTCAGTCCTGTAATAACCTGTCTTGGTATTGCAGACCCCCAGTCCTCTAATACCCTGTCTTGGTATTGCAGACCCCGCAGTCCTCTTAATAACCTGTCTTGGTATTGCAGACCCCCCAGTCCTCTAATAACCTGTCTTGCTATTGCAGACCCTTCAGTCCTCTAATAACCTGCCTTGGTATTGCAGACCCCTCAGTCTTCTAATAACCTGCCTTTTACATAGATCTTCTTCTTTGGTGTTCAATTTCTGCTGTTATTCATATCCACCTGATCACGTTTCTTCCAAGGGTATAAACTTTAATAAAAATCATCTAAAATTATATAAAAACACAATTAAAATCAATATTCATGCAAGGTTTCAATATGGTATAAACTATTTTCAACTGACTCCTCTTTGTCTATCTACTCCTAATTATAAGAAGGCTCCAAATCCTCTATTAACGTTTAGGCCTTGTGGAGCCAATGTACCTAGACGGTATATCCATTTACTCTCGGTCTGGGCCAACATTTTCGCCAGATTACCTCCTCTACTTCCCATTTTAACCATATCAATCGCTTTTATCTTTAATAAGGATGCATCACAACCGTGATATAGTAACCTGTCTTGGTATTGCAGACCCCTCAGTCCTCTAATAACCTGTCTTGGTATTGCAGACCCCCCAACCCTCTAATAACCTGCCTTGGTATTGCAGACCCCTCAGTCTTCTAATAACCTGCCTTGGTATTGCAGACCCCCCAGTCATCTAATAACCTGTCTTGGTATTGCAGACCCCCCAGTCCTCTAATAACCTGCCTTGGTTTTCAGACCCCGCAGTCCTCTAATAACCTGTCTTGGTATTGCAGACCCCCCAGTCCTCTAATAACCTGTCTTGGTATTGCAGACCCCTCAGTCCTCTAATAACCTGTCTTGGTATTGCAGACCCCTCAGTCCTCTAATAACGTGTCTTGGTATTGCAGACCCCCCAGTCCTCTAATAACCTGCCTTGGTTTTCAGACCCCGCAGTCCTCTAATAACCTGTCTTGGTATTGCAGACCCCTCAGTCCTCTAATAACCTTGGTCGCTCTTCTCTGGACCATCTCTAGTTCAGCGATGTCTTTCTTATACACTGGAGACCAGAATTGTACACAGTATTCTAAGTGTGGTCGCACTAGTGACCTGAATAGTGGTAAACTATGTTCTTGTCCAGAACATCATGTCTCTTTTACAGCATCCCATTATTTTATTTAGCTCCATGGCTTATCAGTATGACAGCTGGCCAGGACCAACCAAATCCCTGAACTCCTAGGCATCTTGTAGATGCCAATGGATAATTTGATGCTGTAATGATTGACAACATGAAATAAATTGTCTAGTTTTGATACCCCTGCCCTGAGGCTACTTCCATCTCCTGCCCACCATGTGATATTGAAGGGGGGGAATGGGGTAGAGAATGAAATTCGGTAACTATATTAGGGAAACATACAGTGAAATAGTACTACACTGTGAGCTCTAGAACAGCCCTCTCCTTTCTTTCAGGGCTTCTTATACTTTAAGTGGTTTATATTGGCTTCAGATGCACCTATTGATCTTGCAACTTGTCACTTCAGTGAGGAAGTAGACAAACTCTAATGCCACCCAATAAAGGTATCAATCCTCAAAGTCATAATTGAGTCTTTAAAGGGAACCTGTCACCTCCTAAAACCCACCTAACCTATTAATACATGTCCCTGCACCTTGCTAATACCATTATAACCAACCCTCTCTGTGCTAAATGCTTCCTTTCAAAGTTGAAATAAACACTTTGATACTTACTCATTAGGATGATAATAAAGTAGGGGCTATATTCAATAGCCCTCTGGGTGTGTTGTTTTGCAGCCTGAATGATCCAGCCTCTCTGTGCAGCTTCTGCTGTGATGTGAAGCTGAAGGCAGGACTAATGATTTGCATTATGTGAGTGACAGAGAGGGGGGAGGGCAATGCCTGCACAAGCAGAGCAACAGAGAGAGAGAGAGAGGGTGGATCCTGGAGCCTGCAAAACAACACACCCAGAGGGCTATTGCATATACTCCCTACTTCATTATCATGCTAATGAGTAAGTATAAAAGTGTTTATTTCAACTTTGAAAGGAAGCATTTAGCCCAGAGAGGGATGGATATAATAGTAATAGGAAGGTGCAGGGACATGTATTAATAGGTTAGGTGGGTTTTAGGAGGTGACAGGTTCCCTTTAACAAGCCTTTTAATATGATTTAGGATTTGTGCCAGATCAGAACCCCAAACTGCAGACGCTGCGTTTCGGGGTGACTGCCCCTCATCAGTGCAGTGTGTGGGATCTGATCTGGCTGTATGAGAGGCTGACACGAGGTCTTGGGGAACAGCTATTCTCCTGTTGATTTTGATCATTAATCCGGTTTCTGTGTTTCTTTCAGGCATGTTTACGTATCACAAGGACTCCAACTTCCACTGGTTCAGCAGTTTTAAGTGCGACAACTATTCTGAATTTCGTCTGGTTGGAACTGTATCTTTTTATTGGAACAAATTACATGACCTTGTCTATGTTTAGCCTGTAGGAGCGAGAAAAGGCTCTTCTTATTAGACACATTAATGTTTTTTTCCTTTGCATGGAAGGCAACAAAACAAAATCCGTATTTAACCTGTTTTGTAACAATAGTCCAAAACAGATGATAGAGCTGCTGAGACCTGTAGAGCACAAGCCTCTTTTCAATAGTTTACCAGTAATAAGAAGGGGGTTCCTCATTGTAGTGTCCAAAGAGCATATGGGAAAAGGCTACCCAAAATTTTTTTAAGAGGTTTCTCATATATGTCAAAGAATAAGATGTGGTATGATCAGACCATGTCCCTGTATGGTCAGACACGGCCATTACACAGTACATAACAGGGACACATATATAAGATTCTCAGCATAGGAGATGTAGTATGGTCAGACCATGTCCCTGTACAGTCAGACACATCCATTACAGAGTACATAGCAGGGACACATATATAAGATTATCTCAGTACAGGAGATGTGGTATGATCAGACCATGTCCCTGTACGGTCAGACACATCCATTACACAGTACATAGCAGGGACACATATATAAGATTATCTCAGCACAGGAGATGTGGTATGATCAGACCAAGTCCCTGTACAGTCAGGCACAGCCATTACACAGTACATAGCAGGGACACATATATAAGATTATCTCAGCACAGGCGATATGGTAAGATGAGATCATGCTCCTGTACAGTCAGACACATCCATTACACAGTACATAGCCGGGACACATATATAAGATTATCTCAGCACAGGAACATTTATTTATTACATCGAATTGTGAAAATTATTATTATTACAAGATCTACTGATTAAAAAGTATTTGTGAGAAAACCCCTTTACGAAATGCAGTGTTATAATCTGGTCTTTGCAACTTTTAGTTGCTACTGTTTACTACGTGGCTGCAGATAATATAGTGTAATGTGCTACATATCTATTTTCTTGGCTGAATTCAAGAAATCCTTCTATGGTATTGAATCTACAAACTGTCATAAATCAACCTGTATCTTTTAGCAAATCTGCAGTTCTTTCATTTCATACCAACACTGGTTATAATTAGAAACCCCCCCTGAGACGAAGGGCCTCCAATAATATATCAGATGATTTTCCTTGTGTTCTCAAATTAATTGTATGAAGTGGATCCTAATGTGTCTTTAGAGAAAACATAGCAGAATGCTTCAAATCCATTTTCCAGTCAGCCTAGGGTTAAAAGGAACCTGTCAGCTAGTTTATGCCCCAAACCGATCACTATCTGTCCCTGCAGCTTCCTACTACACCCCTAACAATCCTTGTCTATGCTAAAAAGCTATTTATATCTTACATGTCCCCTCTCTCCGTCTGAGGGCGTTCCTAGACGAGTGGACGAGATGTGGGCGTTGGGTGGGCGGTCTCTCCGGGTCCATTCTCTCCCCCTTGGCTGCTGGTATCATGCCTCGGTGGGCGTGATAATTCATTGAGAAGTGTGGTCCCGATTTAAAGTTCATAGCTTATCCTTCCAGGTATGATGCGCCAGCTGTGCGTCATTTCCGGTCCTGCACAGTGTGGTGGTTTATTATATTGGCTGTACAGGCTGGTTCCGGAGCATGCGCTGTGCGCATATGGAAGCCAGCCTGTACAGCCAATAATCCCCCACGATGCACTGGACTGGGAATGGCACACGGCTGTCGCGTCATGCCCGGAAGGATAAGCTATGAACTTTAAATCAAGATTGCACTTCTCAATGAATTATCACGCCCACTGAGGCATGATACCAGCAGCCAGGGGGGAGAGAATGGACCTGGAGAGACCGCCCACTGAGGCATTTAGGTCAAACAGGGATGGTTAGGGATCTAGTAGGAAGCTGCAGGGACAGATAGTGATAAGTTAGGGGGTAAACTAGCTGGCAGATTTCCTGTAAATCCCAATAAACAGTTTGCCAAAGGCAACAAGATATACCCGTACTAAAGACTGATTGTTACAATATAACTTTTAATTATTAAACTTAGTCAAAACAAACATTATGTATTAAAAGGAAACAATCTACTTCAAAACCACCCAGAATTTCCCTATAACGGGCTCTTAGATGAATGATGAGTACAAAATATATTTAAATAAGTGATCACTTTATTAGTTTAAATCGTATAACAATTCATAAAATATATATAAAACTACACAAAGGTACCCCATTGATTACCAATAGTTTATAACCGGGTCAAGGACTGTAAATGACTCTATAATAGTTAACAACAATTAGTAACAATTAATAATATACTCTTAGCATTATACAGTACCAGTTATACCAGGTTCACAAGGACATATTACTCAGGTTTACTTAACACTATAAGTGGCTGCACTATCGATAGTTGTATTAATTATCTGCCTAATGGGACTCTGATATATATTGCCATGTGCCCACGTACCACCAGGTGATCCTTCCAATGATGTAACACTTCCCCTACTTCTCCCTGGACTGGATCACCCGTGTACAGTGCTGCCGCAGTGCCCCAGATGTAATTGTCCCTGCTTAAATCACATACCTGGTGTATAGTAATAACTGTGCTGCTCAAGGCTTCAGTCCTGGCCCCCCACCACCAACGTACGTTTCGCTATCTTCTTCAGGGCGGCAGCACTGTACACGGGTGATCCAGTCCAGGGAGAAGTAGGGGAAGTGTTACATCATTGGAAGGATCACCTGGTGGTACTTGGGCACATGGCAATATATATCAGAGTCCCATTAGGCGGATAATTAATACAACTATCGATAGTGCAGCCACTTATAGTGTTAAGTAAACCTGAGTAATATGTCCCTGTGAACCTGGTATAACTGGTACTGTATAATGCTAAGAGTATATTATTAATTGTTACTAATTGTTGTTAACTATTATAGAGTCATTTACAGTTTGGTCACAGTCCTTGACCCGGTTATAAACTATTGGTAATCAATGGGGTACCTTTGTGTAGTTTTATATATATTTTATGAATTGTTATACGATTTAAACTAATAAAGTGATCACTTATTTAAATATATTTTGTACTCATCATTCATCGAAGAGCCCGTTATAGGGAAATTCTGGGTGGTTTTGAAGTAGATTGTAATGTTAAGGTGAGATACGGTAATTGTTTGGTGGACTATTGAGATGATGATTAAAAGGAAACAGTTTGCAGGACGAGATATTTACACACTCCTAATTATTTTCATGGCCATTTGGTCTGTATAAGACGGTTCTAATTCATCTGTCGTCCGCGAACCATAGAAGAATTGGATCCCAGTCCTTGAGACACCTCCTTATACAGACCGAATGGCCATGAAAATAATGGAGTGTCAATATCTCGCCCTGCAAACTGTTTCCTTTTAATACATAAGGTTTATTTTGACTTACAGTATTAATTGGTGATTAAAAGTTATATCTTAACAATCAGTCTTTAGTTAGGGCACCGCTTGTTGCCTTTGGCAAACTGTGTTCTCTAGAGCTGAACATTTCAGTAAATTGTAATCTCCATCTAGAATTCTATTCAGGAAATACAAGTATTAGTAATGATGATCATACTGATTTCTGGTCTGTACGACTTGTGTTTAGACTTAACATTTCCAGTTGATGGGACTCGCTGTCTATAACAGCATCACTCTAGATATCCGCTTTCCACCTTGCTGCTATAAGAAGCTCTTAAGTCCTCCTCTAGTACCTTGTGACCAGAACATACCTGTAGGCATTGCGTCTGTCACACTAGACGACCTGTATCAGATCATGCCCGTGAGTACAGCTTCATGTCTAACGCCATCTAATCTGTATCACACTCACAAGGAGCCAGGAAGCTGCGTTCACTGAGGTTTTACCCGCTAATGGATAAAGCATGTGGTCACAAGTAAATGTTCCCAAACCCCAACAAATTTGTGGAAAAGTTGAATCTTAGCCGATCTCCTATTTCAGCTTCCTGGACTCTTGAGTGACTTTGAGGGTTGTGAGCAAAGATTTGTAAAGGAAAACATTTCCCTGGAAATTGTCAACAGGGAGAAGCATGTGGCCATACATACGAATGTCATATTATAAGCCATACGTCCAAAGAATAGTCAACCATGTGATACATGGACTGTGAGTTTTGCACTCAGCAGTTGTCCACAATGATCCATTGGGCCTCCCAACATGACCAACATATTCAATAGCCTCTTTAAGACAAAAAAGTACATATGCTTTATAACGTCTAGTACATTATTATTATTTTTATTATTACAGATACGGTTTTCCAACCAGGCATAGAAATACATTAGTGATGATTTTTTTTTAAATCTGCATTAGTTTTGCTTTTTGCCCTTTTGTATATGGAGCATGCTTCATTTCAATAACCAGTGTTTGATAGAGGCAGCCCTTGCTGTTCCCATAATCTCTTTGGAGCGGGTTTTGATGGGCCAATCTCCACCTATGAACCTATGTAACGGTAGCACTTTCAACAAACACCAAAATGTTAGCAAATAAATGCCGTGTAGAACTGACCAGCAAATCATTCCACCATCTCTTCCAACACGGTGTGGAGCACGTTCCTAGATCACCAATTCTCATCTCCTGCAGGCGTCTATATGCGCAATATGGCTGCCATGACTTGTCTTTTATAGTCATATTATTTTCTGATAAATGGGTAAATTATTAAGAGAACATTCCACTTTTCCTTTTTTGTGTCTAGGAACTTGCTCATGGATTGAATGAACTACTAACATATGAAGGCAACGTGGAGGAAGATTTCTATTCTACATTCCAGGTCCTTCTCCTTTTATTGCATAGAAATGTCCCCATCTGACCATACATTGTGTTCCTAGTCTGATTTATAAAGCATATTTATGGGAATAATGGGTCGCCTGTTTCTTTTAAATATTTGAGCTGTTTCTATATTTGTAAAATTAATTAGTCATGCAAGCACATAAACCTTTAACATCCTCGTTATTTTTAGTTGTGGAAATATTGTATTTTACAGTGTAGGAGTTTGTATAGGAAATGTAAAAATCACACTCTATAAGGGGTCTCTAGGTATGGCCCAACTTGTTTCAGAGCAACGTTGTGGTGTTGCAGCGCTGTATGTTAGGTGTGTAGTCTTGCAACACTGAGGTCCTGCAAATCTCCCTAAGAACATGTGCAAGCAGTTTGTTTGTTCTCCCTGTGTTTGCGTGTGTTTCCTCCAGGTTCTCCAGTTTACTCTCAAATACTGATAGGCAATGTAAGTTGTGAGCCCTAATGGGGACAGTGATGATGATGGCTGTATATTACTGAAGAATATGTTAGTGCTCTATATAAGCAAGTAAAATAAATATGGTACATGAAGAATAACCTAATTTGTCCTGTACATTTGGACGCTTCATAGTAACTTCTCTCAATCGAGTATGGCATGTAAGATATGGTCTTAATGCTGCAAATTGGTCACATTGCAAATATAGTCCAATCTTCAGGTATCATATTATAGAGCAGGAGTAGCCAAACAGACTGATGAATAGTATTGTGGGAGGATAATCTTCAGTATAACCCATGTTTTATCCGATCTCTGCTGATTGTGAGCTTTTCAGTAAATTAGCCGGTCTTATCGATGACTGACAGCAGTGCCTTAGATAAGTATACATCCAGAGATAACTATATCCAAAGAAGAAAATGAGCGGCACTCACCAGGATCTTCTGTACAGTGTACGGATTTATTCCATTCTGATAAACAGGGTTACAAAGGTGCAGGGAAGGGAGGATAGCGGGGTAGGACAACGGTCCCCGTTTCGCCCAGCTAGGGCTTCAACAGGTCTAATACGCAGTATTGGACCCGTTGAAGCCCTAGCTGGGCGAAACGGTGACCATTGTCCTACCCCGCTATCCTCCCTTCCCTGCACCTTTGTAACCCTGTTTATCAGAATGGAATAAATCCGTACACTGTACAGAAGATCCTGGTGAGTGCCGCTCATTTTCTTCTTTGGATATATTCATTTCTCATATTAGAGCTGAGCAACACCTGATGACCCAGAGGTCTGCCACATAGACGTTATGTTTTAAATACCTGTGCAAGGTGACTAGTGCCCGGTTTTCTTTTCTACCAGCTATACAGAGATAACTGTCAATCACTAATGGGAACGCTCACCTGACATAAAAGCCCAGAATGAGCAGAGATATAAAATATCATATATACTGAACCTTTTCAAACAAAACAATATGTGACTCTTCTCAGCTCCCTCTATTGTATATCATGGTTCCCTGCAGATTAAATTGCATGTTCCTTATGACAGGTTCTTCTTAAAGGGAATCTGTCATCAGGGTTTTTGCTATTTTATCTGAGAGCAGCAGAAAACGCCTTGATTCCAGCGATGCATCACTTATTGATCTGCCTGCTCTTTTTGATAACATAACTATTTTCTCAGCTGCAGATCTATCAGTTCTCTGATTGCTGAGCTCTGTAAAACCCCACCCGCACTAGTTAAAGCTTTCTGTGTACACTATGAGCTCTGTAAAACCCCACCCGCACCAGTGAAAGCTTTTTGTGTACACTCTGCATAGGCAGAAAGCGGTGGGGGGGGGGAAGATGTTACATAATGCAGGAGGACTATTTGGCACAAGATAACTAGTCCTGTAAGGATAATCTCCTGCTGGTGAAACATTGATTTTATGGACACATCCCTGGAATCAGGGTCTCTGTGTCTACATCATGCTGCTCTCAGATTATATGGCAAAAACATGCTGACAGGTCCCCCTTAAATGTTTTCTTACATATCTTATTAAAATAACCTACCAACGTCTTCATCATACATTCATGGGTATTTAATCCTAAATTCTTCCTTTAACAATCATTTCTACTCTTTAGGTGTTTCAAGAAGAATTTGGCCTCATTAAGTCATACAATCTTAAACCTGGTGGGGATAAAATCCCAGTCACCAATCAGAACAGGAAAGGTAATTTATGTGGAGCTGAAGATCCTGATCTGTAATGATCTATTACAAAATAGTTTTTTTATATAATAATTGATTTCTATCTTTTTTCAGAATATGTCCAGCTTTATGTAGATTTCCTCCTTAATAAATCAATTTACAAGCAGTTCTCTGCGTTTTACTATGGGTTTCACAGTGTCTGCTCCTCTAACGCACTGATGGTAAGACTGACTGTATTTTAGTTTTATTTTGACAATTACAATGGGTAGAGTAACTGGAAAAATGTGTTTTGGACACATCATGCGTTTTTGGGAAAACACATACCAGCAAAGTCAATAGGGTTTCTTAAATGCATTGCCCACCTTTAGGATTCTTCCATTGCAGATTTTGCTGTGATTTCCCTGCGTTTTGTCTATTGAAGTTCATAATGTGGAAAACGAATTCAAAAAGTCTGGGGTCCATTCCAGATACCTAGTGTCCATGCACAGACCCCAATCAGGGGTTCAGCTGCCCGGATAAAGCTTGGTGAGAAACTGCAGCACATCCAATCAGCAACTTTTACTGGTGCAAAATGGGGAAGAAAGTGTTCAATCATACTTGCCAGTCTCCGTGCTGCTCTCACACTACTTCCGAATCCAATCACTATACCGCATGAATGTTCACTGCATCCCTCGCCCAGCCTCTGTGACAGCGTCTATAATTGGTTGCCTAGCCTCACAGCTGTCTGTGTAAAAAAAAATGCCTGCGGTCACCCACAATTTTGATAATCAGCCAAGATAAAGCAGACAGTTGAGGGTTGATATTCTTACCCTTGGAAGGCCCTTAGTTGTTGCCCCCCAGGCTAAGCAGCCTGCAGCCGTAACAGAATTAAATTTGCCATTCCTGGCACTTTACCTGACTCTTCCCGATGCCCTGGTGCTGTAGCAGTAGGAGTAAAAAAAGGGGTTAATGATAGCTGAGAATTGAGGGCTGTCATCAAGCCCTGGATTGGTAATGTTCAGTTCTCTGAGACCCCCCACGTTACCAATCCAGTCGTTAAACAGTTACACACAAACACAAAAATCCTTTATTTGAAATAAAACATACAAACACCCTTTTTACCCATTTATTAGCTCCCAAACATACCCTTGAATCTCTGACTGTTATGCACAACTAAGGTCCCTCAAAGCTCTGCTACAATCATACCTCGCATTGAGTGATGACATCAAAGTGACCGCTCAACTCGAGGTTTGTCACAGAAAGACTGCTCTGACCACTGTGACTGTGACGTCACCTACGTCCATAGCTGGGGTACGGGGTACCCCAGTTGTGAGCTCAGGTGATTTCACCATTCCCACAGCCACGGCTGCCAGAGGGGTCATTCTGTGCCAAAATTAGAGCAGAATGGTAACTTTGATGCAAAGCTGTGTGTGGATAATGTGCACGACGCTGCAGTGCTGTGTGTGGATAATATGTACGCTGCAGGGATGTGTGTGGATAATGTACACGGTGCAGAGCTCTCTGTGGCTAATGGGCATGCTGCAAAGATGTGTGGATACCGTGCATGCTACAGAGCTGTTTGTTGATAATGGCCATGCTGCAGAGCTGTGTGTGGATAATGTACATGGTACAGAGCTGTGTGTGGATAATGGGCATGACAGTACGGAGCTGTGTGTGGATAATGGGCACGATGGTACAGAGCTGTGTGTGGATAGTGTGTACGCTGCAGAGATGTGTGTGGATAGTGTGTACGCTGCAGAGATGCGTGTGGATAATGGGCATGCTGCACAGCAGTGATGGTAATGTGATGCAAATGTGTAGGCGCTGCGGAGCTGTGTGTGGATAATGGGCATGCTGCGGAGATGTGTGTGGATGATGTGTACGCTGCGGACATGTGTGTGGATAATGGGCATACTGCGAATGTGGTAACGTGCAGTAGACTGTGTGTGGATAATGCGCATGCTGCAGAGATGTGTGTGGATAATGTGCACGGTGCAGAGCCGTGTGTGGATAATGGGCACGGTACAGAGTTGTGGATAATGGCATGCATGCTAGAGCTGTGTGTGTGATAATGGCCAGTGCAGAGCTGTGTGTGGATAATGTGTACGTGCAGAGCTGTTGTGATAATGTGACGTGCGAGCTGTGTGGATAATGGGCACGGTACAGAGCTGTGTGTGGATAATGTGCACGGTGCAGAGCTGTGTGTGGATATGTGACGTGCAGGATGTGTGCCTGGTGTGTGGATAATGTGCACGTGCAGAGCTGTGTGTGGATAATGTGAACGCTGCGAGCTGTGTGTGGATAATGTGCATGGTGCAGAGCTGTGTGTGGATAATGTGCACGCTGCAGAGCTGTGTGTGGATAATGTGCACGGTTGCAGAGCTGTGTGTGGATAAGTGCACGGTCAGAGCTGTGTGTGGATAATGGCAGGTGCAGAGCTGTGTGTGGATAATGTGCACGTAGCAGAGCTGTGTGTGGATAATGTGCACGGTGCAGAGCTGTGTGTGGATAATGGCAGTGCAGAGCTGTGTGTGGATAATGTGCACGGTGCAGAGCTGTGTGTGGATAATGTCAGTGCAGAGCTGTGTGTGGATAATGTGCACGGTGCAGAGCTGTGTGTGGATAATGTGCACGGACAGAGCTGTGTGTGGATAATGTGCAGGTGCAGAGCTGTGTGTGGATAATGTGCACGGTGCAGAGCTGTGTGTGGATAATGTCACGGTGCAGAGCTGTGTGTGGATAATGTGCACGGTGCAGAGCTGTGTGTGGATAATGTGCACGGTGCAGAGCTGTGTGGGATAATGTGCACGGTGCAGAGCTGTCTTGTGTGGATATGTGCACGGTTGAGAGCTGGTTGGAATATGTGCACAGTGAGAGCTGTGTGGGATAATGATGCAGCTGTAGTAGGCAGAGCTGTGTGTGGATAATGTGCACGGTGCAGAGCTGTGTTGGATAATGTGCACAGGCTGTTACAGCAGCTTGGTCCACCGTGGGATAATGTGCATGGTGCAGAGCTGTGTGTGGATAATGTGACAGGTGCAAGCTGTGTGTGGATAATGTGCACGGTGCAGAGCTGTGTGTGGATAATGTGCACGGAGCAGAGCTGTGTGTGGATAACAGCAGCATAAAGTTGGTAAAAAAAAAACACAGTTGTGATACAACCAATGTTCTTAGATGTGGCGTGTAGCACAGCTTAGAAAGCTAGCCCTGCCCACACCACAGCTTTCCGTGTACATTTTATATGCACAGTGAGCTGCTTATCAGAGGAGGGGACAGGATGAGCTGTAGTACTGGCAGTGATTATGTCTTGGTGATAACATCCTTATTGTAAGTAAACAGCACAAATGACTAATAAGTGACACAGCCCCAAATTCAATGTTTTAACCTCTACATGCTGTCCTCAGATTGCATAGCAAAACCTATTGACAGATTCCCTTTAACTTCCCGGTCTACAACAGAGCTTATAACTATATTTTAGACCACCAGGGAACCCTTGTTTTTTTTGTTGTTGTTGTTTAAAGCTGTGGTAAGATGTCTACTGTTGTAAAATGTGCCCTATAGTCTAAAACAAAAGCTGCACGTATATCATCTCAATTAAAAAGGCCGTTATTTATTTCATTATCTTCAAGTTACTTCGACCAGAAGAAGTGGAGATTCTTGTGTGTGGCAGTCCTGAGCTAGACATGCATGCACTCCAGAAGAACACCCATTATGATGGATACCAGAAAACAGATCTTACTGTCAGGTAAGGGGAGATTATTGGATTAAGATGTGCAAGTGTATTGCAAACCATTACCGAGCAAGTAAATACATGTTCTCCATATTAATTAATGACGTTTCCCAAGTCAAATGTGTCCATGATACGAGACGTTACAATTGGATTCTGCCTCCCATACACATTAGTTTAATGTCGGCCGAACCTGCTGATATTGATGAGTTTGATCAGCAATGTAATGTGTATGGGGCACAGACAATTGTTTGTCAGGTCCTCCGTGCCCTTATAACCAGTTGGTTCTGTGCACATATCAAAATTCCTTTAGAATTAGAAAAGTGTTTCTAAAGACCGTTTATGATATGCTAATTAGGGCTCTGTCTAGTCGAGGCAGCGTTGGGTATCCCGACTACTCTGCCCACTTAGCATATCGTGTGATAACACGCTTTACAATACTGCCTGTGCGTGATTTTGCACATCCAACTTCATTAAGCTGCTTACACTGGATGAATGAGTCCCTGTGTAACAGGCCAGATTAACCCCCTGCCCAGAGTATACCCGGGGTTAAAGTGGCCTAGGCACAAATTATACCCTGGGTATATTATACACTAGGGCAAACCATACCCTAGGGTATAAATTGGCCTAGGCCAGTGTATACCCCTCCAGGCCAGAATATACCCCTGCTGCTGTAGATCAGATTTTTCATGCTTATGATAATCATTGAGTGATATACTCAAGAACGGGGCCCCAGACAGCGCAGAAGGGGCAGAGACAGCGTAAGGGGACCAGGCAGTGCACAGGGGCCCCAGACAGAGCACAGGTGGCAGAGATAGCGCACAGGATGCCAGAGGGCACACGGGACCCCAGAGAGTGCGTGAGGTCACAGACAGTGTGCAGGGTCCCAGGCAGCGCACAGGGGCCCCAGACAGTTTGGCCTAGTCTATATTATACCCAGGGTATAATCTGGCCTAGGCCACTTTAACCCCGGGTATAGTCTGAGCGGGAAGGGGGGGGGGGGGGGGAAGTTAATCAGAGCGTCCCTGTATATGGGAGAACTGGCCAAGATGACTGAAGACTGAACTATCATTTGGCCAACAGGCTATTGTGTATGTGCAAAGCTGATGGAAAGTAGACTATCACATGTGTATCCCAATTTTGTTTCTAGTAGTTCAGTTTGGGCTGACTTGTTCTCCTTCTGTAGATAAACACAGATCAGGATTTAGTTTCTGCTAGATGGGGGGGAAATAAATCTTTTCGGACCATTGTTATTATAGTAATTATTTATCTTTTTTTTTTTCCCTTTCGCATTAACAAACTTTTTAAAGTGCCCTTCTCTCCGTTTTATATAAAATATAAGGGGAGACAACAGAGGCGCAATAGTGCCCTATCACTGAGTAAAGACTTATAGGTGTAATCAGGTTTGCACTAACCTGGTCCAGTTGTGATTCCCACAACTGGAATAAAGGCGTAGGTTTTAGTATTGTAGGCTGCTGCTGGACTTCCACCTCCACACGATAGTGGGTACTTAAAAGTTCTGGGATCAAACAGGTGTGCTACAGTCCGCGCTGCCCAGTCATCCAAGGAATCACAAGGGAAACGATGTTCCAAGCAAAGATTTCTTTATTCTTCAAACCGACGCGTTTCGGCGCCCAATCCTGGCACCGTTTTGAGTTATTAGTTATCGAAAATGAGCTGTGCACAGAAATTGCAAACAGATCAGTGCAAATACATTCAGGGAGATTTATAAAAACTGCTGTAGAGAAAGCGATATAGCATTGCCCATGGGGACCGATCTTGTTGCAATTTTTCTTTTCAAAGGACTCTAGAAATGATGGCCTTCTACTTCTCTACTGTTCTTCTGCACTAGTTGATCTTTCCTGGTTTGTGTAGAGCTGTGGAAAAAAATCCCATCTCACATCTTAGAATTACTTTGGTGATATCTAAAGAGGCATCAGAACTAATCAGTGGACTTGCAGTAACTTGAAGTTAACCTCCCTGGCGGTATGATAAGGTCAGGAATTTTGTGCTAAAAACGGGCTTATCCCGCGGTCGCGGCAGATGCGGTTAAAAAACCGCATCTGCCGCACTTGCCGCATAGCCGCCGCACTTGTGCCGCACTTGCGGCGCGGTTGCGGTAATCGCCATAGTAAGTATAGGGGGACTTGCGGCAGATGCGGCAAGTGCGGTTTTGCACTTGCGGCAGGTGCGGCAAGTGCGTTTTTTTCCGCGGCCGCACCTGCCACAAGTCCCCCTATACTTACTATGGCGATTACCGCAACCGCGCCACAAGTGCGGCGGCTGTGCGGCAGATGGGGTTTTTTAACCGCATCTGCCGCGACCGCGGGTAAGCCCGAGCCTGACTCGGGGTTACCGCTTCTGGCAGTGATTGTTAACCCCGAGTCAGGCTCGGGAATACCGCTAGGAAGGTTAAGGCCCTGTTACACGCAATGATATCGTTCACAATATCATTGCAACGTCACCGGTTTGTCGAAATGACATCGTTGCGTGTGACATTTACCAACGACCAATGATGAGGTCGTTGATCATTGATCGTTGGTAAATGACCAGGACCATTTTTTGATCGCTGGTCTCCCACTGGGCGGCCAGCATCGGCGTGTGTCACGCAGGAAGCCAACGATCAATGACCTCCTAGCGCCACACAGTACACACTGGGAGGCTGGTAACCAGGGTAAACATCGGGTAACGAAGCGCAGCGCTGCGCTTTGTTACCCGATGTTTACCATGGTTACCAGCGTCCTCGATGATCGCTGGTGAGTTTGCCTGTGTGACAGCTCACCAGTGATCAGAAAACGATGTCCCAGTGACCCGTTCTTGGTCGGGTCGATGCAACATCGTTATGTGTAACGGGGTCTTTAAGGCCCCGTTACACACAACAATATCGCTAATGATATTGTTGCAACGTCACCGGTTTTGTAACATTGCAGCGACCTCGTAGCGAAGTCGCTGCATGTGACATGTACCAACGACCAGCGATCAGCTCGCTGATCTTTGGTAAATGGCCAGGACCATTTTATGATCGTTGGTCTCCTGCTAGGCGGCCAGCATCGGTGTGTGTGACAGCGGGAGACCAACTATCAACGACCTCCCAGCGCCACACAGTACACTCTGGGAGCGCTCTGCTTAGTTACCAGCGTTTTCACTGATCGCTGGTGAGTCTGCCTGTGTGACAGCTCACCAGCGATCAGATAACGATGACCCAGCGACTCGATCATTGGTCGGGTCGCTGGGACATCGTTATGTGTAACAGGGCCTTTAGTGTGCGTTCCGGATCAGTTGGTGGGTGTGACACCTGTCTTAGTGGGCATGGATTGGTGTTTCCTTCCTTGCGTTCTGCTTGGTTAGTGCCCACCACTGGCTAAGTCCACTATATAGTGCGTTAAAGGGAACGCTGCACAATGCCCACCAACTAATCAAGTCACGCTCACTAGATTTCGGTCCCTGGTACTGCGATTATGCTGAACTAATTAAGCAGGATTGTCCTACCTTCTCTGGAAGCCTCTTGAAATATTGCTAGGTATTAGCTACTGACAGTTCTGTGTTTTGTTCACCTTATCATCAGACGATACACTACGTATCCTGTAGTAAAAATTATCCCAAGCAGCAAAACCCACTTCATTCTCCGCAGTATTGGGAAAATAATAAATATCAGTGGGGTATAGCAGGACTAATATAAGAACCCATCGCAAATATAGACTAGAAAAGGGGAAGGAAATAAGGACAAAAAGAGAGGTATTATGAAATATAATATACTTTATTAAGGACGTGCAAAAATAAGGCAAAATTCTCAGAGGGATCAACAATGTAGTCCAACCACATGCGGACTTAAATACTCAGGATATATATATATATCTATATTATTATAAAGACAAAAAGTGACAGTGCACATTGATCTACATAGGAATAAATATTCCATTGAGTATATATAACTAACAACCACTTTTACTATGCCATACAGTGGAAACCCCATAAGATAGAAAAAATTCAATTTAAATAAATAACCATAACACTAGAATCACATATGTCTCAATTGAAACACCGTGTGGCTATAATTGTATTAAATGGCCATAACAGATGTATCCATGTTATAAGTTATACCTATGTCTCCCACACTTAAGGTACCGTCACACGGGGAGATATCGCCGGCGAAGTTGCCGGCAACCGAGGGGTGTGGCCAGGTTGCGGCGACATCGCCGGCGAGTTGCCTCGTGTGACAGGGCGATAATCAGGCGATGAATCGCCTGAGTCACATCGCCAGGTTTTCCCAACAATGTTGGGAAACCTGGCGATGTTGCTCAGGCGATTCTGCCTGATCGCCCTGTGTAACGCGGCAACCCGCAATGTTACGGGCGATTCCGCCTATCTACAACATTGCGGGTTATCGCTTGCTGGGTTGCTGGGCAACCCAGCGAGCGATAGCCGCGGCAACTAGCCGGCGACATCGCCGGTAAGTTGCTCAGTGTGACATCTCACCGGCGATGTTGTCAGGGATGCGCGCTCCCGCGATCGCCGGCGATATGTCCCTGTGTGACGGTACCTTTATAGAGTTCTGTGTAGGGAACATCATATGACTCGCTTTAAACAATTAGCAGCACACAGCTGATAAAGGTGAATGAAGGAGAAGTCAATCCAAGGGAGTAATCATGGACAGGGCATATAGTGGAGCATAGTATAAAGATCAGTGGGTCTCTCAGCAGGGATGGAAGTATATATCAGCAGGCAAAATATGTCTATTAAAAATAAACACTGCAAGAGATCCACAGAAGAAGATCAGCAGTAGCACATAAGCGTATATAGTCACTAACATGTACCTTATATTATCTGAGTACTGCCGCGCGCGCGGCACATTGTTGTTCCCTCTGAGAATTTTACCTTATTTTTGCACGTCCTTAATAAAGTATATTATATTTCATAATACCCCTCTTTTTGTCGCTTATTTCCTTCCCCTTTTCTAGACTACGTATCCTGTGCAAACTCTGCACACCCGGTGTTTGGGATATTTTGGAGACTAAGGCCGCTTTACACACACCAACTTCTGTGACCAACTTCTGAACAGATCTCTGGTTGCAGTGAAATCATGGACACATTGCTCCATTTTGTGGCTGTGTACAAATGGAACAATGTGTCCATGATTTCACTGCAACCAGAGATCTGTTCAGAAGTTGGACACAGAAGTTGGTGTGTGTAAAGTGGCCCTAACATTTTCACTAATATTTTGTGAATATTTCTCCTCCTGTTTGGTAAATCCTCACTATAGAGAATTCTTTCACTGGCTGCTGGAGTCCAGACTGTAGATGTTCTGTACCAGGAATCATAGATGAAAATATATTCTTTATTCATGATAATTTGTCCTTCCTAAATCCTTGGCTGAGATCCTTGTAGCAGATCTTCCATGTGCTTCCATACAAGGTCCACAGCCCAGGGAGTAGAGCACAATGATGAAATCCTCAATGCAACAGAGGATATTTTGCCAGAAAACTCTTTGTTTTTTTCTTTATTATCCATGCTTCCTAATGAATGTTTATCATCTATTAGTTCCTTTACTTAATAGAAATTGTGAGGGAGGTTTGATGCCCATGAAAAAGGGCAGAGTAAAAATTACTAGTAAACTTCCAAATTTATAATCAAGTGCTAACATGTGTGTGCATTCCAAAGATGAGAACTATGTCTATGTGTAACTATAATGAACAAAAGGACACAACAAGAACATCAACATATTATATACATAATATATAAACACTTAACATAAAAATGAATAAACTTTCAAATAACTTCCTTTGCAGGTATTTTTGGGATGTTGTTCTTGGGTTCCCTCTTGACCTTCAAAGAAGTTTCTGCATTTTGCTACAGGAAGTGATAGAGTGCCGGTTGGAGGCATGGTGGACTTGAATTTCAAGATATCAAAAAATGAAACCTCGACAAATTGGTAAAAATTGAGCTCTACCTGTGTTATTATTGTGACACAATATGATTTGTAACATCCAAGCTTATTATAAGCGATTTTCACAATTGCTGTGTTCTGTGATTGGCTCTCTTCGTCAGTGCCAGAACTGAATGGAGTGACCTGCACTTACCTTCTACTGGCTACAGTATTGTAGACTCGGGGGTGAAAGGGGGCACACCGACCTAATACATTCCACCCAAACAGTGAATAAGCAATCATTTCTGTAAAGCAAAATTAAATTTATCATCTGTATTTCTACATCTCTTAGATTTCTGATATCACGTCTGCCATATGTCCAAAGTCCCCCACATACATTTGACTATTGTAAGCCATCAATCTACTGTGTATGGGAGCCCCCTGACAATTGATTTTTGAGTGATGTTAAGTATCCAGGGTATCCAATTTCAGATTGTCAATCTTATTGTTCTCCCTGAATTAAGCCACCACCAGATGGGTCCCACAGAGAAAACAGGGGTGGTCGGCCCAACGAGCACTCCTGTGTCTAGGATTGATGGTTGAGATAAATGTTGGTTGGACGATCAACCATTGTTCAGCCATGGAATGTTTCTTGTGGCTTAAAGGGAGCCTATCACGTCTACAAGCATTATTCACCTGCAGCTAAAGTACAATGTTGTGTAGTCACCTTACCGAAAGCACAGCTACTAGGAGAAAATTACATTTATTCTTCCTGGAAGCCACCAATTTTCATTCATAGAGTCATAGCGGCTTCACTCACTGTTTAGTACATAGTGAGCAGCGGGTGTATGTATGTGTGCAGAGCGAGCTGTCAATCAAAACTCCATGGTCTTACAACTGCCGGTCCCAATGCTGAGAGTGGTGACTGTAGTTGCTCTGGGCACATTTCTATAACTGAAAGCCAGCAGCTCCCGGGAGAAATAAAGGTCATTTTTCTGGTCATCATAATGGGAGACCCAGACAATGGGGTTTAGGGCACTGCCCTCCGGAGGTCACACTAGGTACTACAAGTTTGTAGACACCGCCTCCTCCGCTTATAAACCCCTACCGCAGGGAACATCCTCAGTTTTAAACTTAGTGTGCTCGGAGGATCACGCTTTGCTTGCACTTCACTGCATTCTCACTACTTACGTGATGGCGTCTGAAGACAAGGTAATACGGTCCTATCGGGACCGGTGACAGCCTCCCCGCTCACCCTTAGTGGCACACGCTGGTGGAGGTACCGGAGGGCCTAGAGCCTGGACACTTCGTGTTCTCCCGGTACGCTGTTACGCTCCTCTCCATCCCTCTCTGGGGGCTCTGGAGAGTGGGAGATGGGAGCCTTGCACAGCTCCGCTCCGTCCGAGGCCTCCCTAAATGGTGCTTACAGACCGGACTGGAGCCAGCCCAGTCCGAGGCCTCCCTAAATGGTGCTTACACTCCGGACTGGTGCTGAGCGGCCCAGTCTGAGGCCTCCCTAAATGGTGCTTACAGACCAGACTGGTGCTGCACCCCCGTCCGAGGCCTCCCTAAATGGTGCTTACAGACCGGACCGGCACTGAGGCACTCTGTGTCTCCTGCGTGCCTGGGGGTAGTGTCTGGCACTTTATGTGTTTCAGAACACTCAGACCGTGCGTTACCCTCGGGTCCGCGGTTCTGCGGGTGTACCCTGTGCTGGGGTCACCCTGGCTGACCGCCCTGTGTGTCACAGGGGCTGAGGCCGTAGGCTGCGGATGTTTGTCCCTTCATGCTGTGGATGGTGTACATGCAGTCTGTGTATAATGTTTTTACACTCTTTCCCGCGCTGCGGGCTCCGGCTCCCTCATGCTGTGGATGCTTGGAGGATGGGAAGCAGCCCGCGCGGTGACGTCATCGCTGGGCGTGTGTGTGTGTTTCCCGCGTCTCTCGGCGCCGCCCACAGTTTCTCTGTCGGCGGCCATCTTTACCCTCACTTCCCGGTTGGGATTCTTATGCAGCGTGCGTCTGCACTCCAGAGGGGAGACCGGAAACCGTCGCGGAGGTCACACACACACCGCTTCCTCATACCGCTTTACTGCGGTCGGTAAGCCACCGGGATTCCCGGTTTTGTTATCGGCAATTTGGCTTATTTTCCCCTACTGTGGCGATGTCCTCAGCCGGGAAGCGTGCTGCTAAGGCGGCAGTAACCACCATTACCTGTGCTACATGCAATGGTGCACTGGTGGAGGGGTCCTGCAATAACTGCGGACGCCCTGAGGCCCGGGCTGGCACTGCTGAGTCAGCAGCTCCGGTGCTATACCCTGAGGTTCAGGTGATCTCAGGGCCATGGGAGACTCAGAATAAGATCAATGAATCTCTGCTGTCTCAGCTGTCCTCCATGTCGCAATCCCTGGAGGCACTTAATAGGAGACTGGATAGCCCAGCTACTCCATCCAGTTACCCCCGGGTGTCCCCCTCTTCTGCTGCGAGACCCCTTAAGCGGGCTCGTCGTGAGGATTCACCCGAGCTCCATACTCTCTCTGAGGAGGAGCGTTCCTCTGATGGTGGGGAAGATGATGGGGGTTCAAATTTCGGGTCTGTGTCTGTATCTGAACCGCCAGACGGGGTGGAGGATCTGGTGTCCTCTATCAACGAGACTTTACGTCTCGTGACACCCCCTGAGGAGGTGACGGTGCACCCGAAGGAGGTCTATCAATGGCTGCGGCCGGAGGCTAGACCAAGTGGCTCCTTCATGGACCACACTAATTTTGGAAGGGTGGTTAGAGCTCCCAGGTTACATCCTGGGCGGCGTTTTGTCCGTAAAACCAAGGACAATCGCTTCCCCTTCCCCCAGGAGGTGCTACAGGAGTGGTCGCAGTCCCCGAAGGTGGACGCTTCCATGACCAGGATTGCTGCACGCTCCCTTTTCTCTGCCTCTGATAGCTCCTCACTGAAGGATGCTACTGATAGACAGGTCGAGCAGCTCGCCAAGTCTTCCTATGAGGCTGTGGGGTCTTCATTTGCCCCTAATTTTGCCACGGTCTGGACCTTACAAGCGATTACTACCTGCTTGGATGGTATCTCTGACATGGCAAGATCCAGTCCAGAGGTCCTAGCACTTACCGAAAGGGCAAGGGCCTATGCGGACTACGCCAGGACGGCGACTCTGGAAACTGCCACTCGCTCAGCTGTGGCTTCGGCCAATGCTATAGCGATCCGCAGGTTGTTGTGGCTGCGTCTTTGGGACTCAGATGCCACATCCAAGAAGATTTTGCAGAATCTTCCGTTTGCTGGTGACAGGCTTTTTGGCACCGAACTGGACAAGCTAATTAAGGATTCTGCTGAGTCTAAGATACCGCAGAATAAGCCTAAGCCAAGGTATACCGTTAAAAGGAACCCTAAACAGTGGTCCTTTCGTTCCAGCTCACAGTCATCAGCACCGTCCGCTCGCACGGACCGAGGGGGAAAGCCCGCTTCCCAGTGGCGCTCTAAGAGTCGTCCAAAGAAGCCGGCGGGGGCGGCAGCTGCCACCCCCAAACCCGCCTCTACATGACTCGCTCTCTCATCCTGCCTCCCCACAGGTGGGGGGCCGCTTGTCTCGCTTTCAGGACAAGTGGCTGCTTCACGTTCAAGATCAGTGGGTTCGAGACGTGATCTCGCGAGGGTACAGGATAGAGCTGACGTCAAAACCGATATCCCGATTCCATCGGTCGGTCCCGTCACCAGAAAAAGCTCAGGCTTTTTACCAGGTGTTGGAGGGTCTCCGCAGAGACGGAGTGGTGGTCCCGGTACCTTCCGGAGAGAGGTTCAGGGGTTTTTACTCCAACCTCTTTATCGTCCCGAAGAAGGACGGATCCTTCCGCCCAGTACTGGACCTGAAGCTGTTCAACCATCACGTGTTGGTTCGGAAGTTCCGTATGGAATCACTGCGCTCCGTGATCGCAGCTGTGTCACAGGGGGACTTCCTAGCGTCCATAGATATCAGAGACGCTTACCTTCACGTACCCATTGCACCGGCTCATCAGCGCTGGTTGCGATTCGCAGTGGGGGAAGAACACTTCCAATTTGTGGCACTGCCATTCGGGCTAGCCTCGGCACCGCGGGTGTTCACAAAAGTGATGGCTTCCATGATGGCTCTCCTGCACATGCAGGGACATGCCGTCATTCCCTATTTAGACGACCTGCTGGTCAGGGCGCCATCAGAACACCTCTGTCAAGAGAGCCTGGATGTGACCATGCGGTCTCTGGAACAGTTCGGTTGGCTCCTCAATATTCAGAAGTCAACGCTAGTTCCGACCCAGTCTTTGACATATCTGGGCATGGACTTCAACACAGCCTCAGCCCTGGTGTCTCTGCCACGAGTCAAACAGATGGCGATCCAATCAGGAGTACAAGCAGTCCTCCTGTCACCACACTCATCCCTACGGGTATTGATGAGACTAGTGGGACGCATGGTAGCGACGATAGAGGCGGTGCCGTTCGCACAGTTTCGCCTCCGTCCTCTCCAGCTGGAGATTCTTCACAGATGGGACAAGAGGACGATCTCGCTGAATCGGCTAGTGACACTGTCACAACCGACCAAGGACTCCCTACAGTGGTGGCTCCAGCCACGTCACCTGTCACGAGGCCGGTCCTTCCTAAAACCGTCATGGTTAGTGGTGACCACAGACGCCAGTCTGAAGGGCTGGGGTGCGGTGTTCTTGCACCACAGGGCTCAAGGCCTCTGGACTCAGTCGGAGTCGGCATTGCAGATCAACGTGCTGGAGATCAAGGCGGTCTATCTGGCGCTCCTGGCGTTTCAGAAATTCCTGTCAGGACACCCCATTCGGGTGCAGTCCGACAATGCGACGGCCGTCGCCTACATAAATCATCAGGGAGGGACCAGAAGTGCTCAGGCCCTCGCCGAAGTCCACCGCATTCTAGCCTGGGTGGAGGAAAACGGCTGCCTGATCTCCGCAGTTCACATCCCAGGGGTCGAGAACTGGGAGGCCGACTACCTGAGCCGACAGGGCATGGACGCCGGAGAGTGGTCTCTTCATCCAGACGTCTTCCGGGACATCTGCGGCAGATGGGGCACTCCGGACGTGGATCTGATGGCCTCACGGCTGAATCATCAGGTGCCCCAATACATGGCAAGATCGTGGGATCCTCAGTCTCTGGGGGCGGATGCCCTGATACTGAGTTGGTCCAGCTTCCAGCTGCCATATGTGTTCCCGCCTCTGGCTCTGATTCCAGGGTCCTGTGGACAATCAGGATGGAATGCAGAGTAGCCATTCTAGTGGCTCCAGATTGGCCCAGGAGGTCCTGGTACCCGGACCTGTGGCAACTGTCAGGCGGACACCGGTGGGCTCTTCCAGAACGCGCAGATCTACTCGCGCAAGGCCCATTCTTCCACCTCAATTCCAGGGCCCTCAGATTGACTGCATGGCTCTTGAGGCCTGGCTGCTGACGTCCAGAGGATTCTCTCCTACAGTGGTTGCCACTATGAATAGGGCTAGGAGACCTGTCTCCAGGAAGATATACCACAGAACGTGGAAAATCTTTTTCTCCTGGTGTGCCTCTGGTGGACGCTCACCGTGGCCATTGTCCATTCCGACATTGTTGGCTTTCCTACAGTCGGGGTTGGAGTTGGGGTTATCCCTTGGCTCTCTGAAAGGTCAGGTGTCAGCACTTTCAGTGCTGTTTGACAGGCGCTTGGCGCTCCTGCCGAAGGTCCGCCAATTTCTGCAGGGGGTAGCTCGGGTGGTTCCGCCTTACAGGCGACCTCTGGACCCTTGGGACCTCAACATGGTCCTGGCGGCTCTGCAGAAACCGCCGTTTGAGCCACTGAGAGACATCTCTCTCTCTCGTCTGTCCCAGAAAGTGGTCTTTCTGGTGGCAATTACGTCCCTGAGAAGGGTCTCAGAATTGGCTGCACTTTCGTGCAAGTCACCCTTTCTGGTGGTGCATCAAGACAAGGTGGTGTTACGCCCACGGCCAGAATTCTTGCCGAAGGTGGTCTCAACGTTTCACCTAAACCAGGAGATTGTTCTCCCATCATTTTGCCCCGCTCCCGTTCATCAGGTTGAGCGCGACCTCCATACTCTGGATCTCGTGAGGGCTGTACGCATTTATGTGTCCAGGACCGCCTCCTTTAGGAGTACGGATTCCTTATTTGTCCTCACGATGGGTCGCTGTAAGGGGTCCGCGGCTTCGAAGTCGACCTTGGCCAGATGGATCAAGGCTCCCATTCAGGAGGCTTACCGGTCTTCTGGTTTGCCCCTCCCGGTGGGTTTGAAGGCACACTCTACTAGAGCTGTAGGTGCCTCCTGGGCCTTGCGACATAGAGCGTCTGCTCTACAGGTGTGTCAGGCGGCCACTTGGTCCAGCCTGCACACTTTTTCTAAGCACTATATGGTGCATACCCATGCCTCTGCGGATGCGAGTTTGGGTAGGCGGGTTCTCCAGGCGGCGGTTGCCCACCTTTAAAGGGAACCATGTGTTTTCCGTCTTGTTGAGGAACTCTTCCCGCCCTGGGGTATTGCTTTAGGACATCCCCATTGTCTGGGTCTCCCATTATGATGACCAGAAAAAAGAGAATTTTGTTTACGTACCGTAAATTCTTTTTTCTTTAATCATCAATGGGAGACCCAGCACCCACCCAGTTGTTCCTTTGCATGTTTTGCATTTGCTCTGTTCTCTGTTGAGACAGTGTTTGCCGGGTTGTTGAGCCGTTTTGTGTACGGCATTCTTCCCGATGTTTCGGGTGTGGTTTATTTCCTCCTCGCAGCTTGTAGACCAAACTGAGGATGTTCCCTGCGGTAGGGGTTTATAAGCGGAGGAGGCGGTGTCTACAAACTTGTAGTACCTAGTGTGACCTCCGGAGGGCAGTGCCCTAAACCCCATTGTCTGGGTCTCCCATTGATGATTAAAGAAAAAAGAATTTACGGTACGTAAACAAAATTCTCTTTTTCTCCCAGTAGTCGCACTTTCAGTAAGTTGAGTGGGCAGCATTGTATCCCTGTTAACCTGCAGATTAACCCCATATCTGCAGGTAAATCGTGTTTAGTAACATGACAGGTTCCCTTTATGTTCTAAAGCCGGCGTCACACATGTCAATGTCGCCAACGATCTGATCGCTGGCGACATTGACAGATGATCGCTGGTGAGCTGTCACACAGGCAGACTCACCAGCGATCATTTTACCAGCGACATCGTGGAAATAATTTAAATATCGTTTCCACGATGTCTGCAGGCTGGTATCCAGGGTAAACTGCGGGTAACTAGGCAGCGCGCTCTGCCTAGATGCCCGATGTATACCTTAGTTACCAGCCTTCTCCGCTCACCGGCTGGTATCCAAGGTACACAGCGGGTAACTAGGGTCTCTAGTTACCCGCTGTGTACCTTAGATACCAGCCGGTGAGCAGAGAAGGTTGGTAACTAAGGTATACATCGGGTATCTAGGCAGTGCGCACTGCCTAGTTATGCAGTTTACCCTGGATACCAGCTCCCAGCGCTTGCTGAGAGGCGCTGGGAGCTGGCTGATCGCGTCTCCTGGTGTTACACGCAGCGATGCTGCGTGTACACCGGGCGACCATTGCCAGGTTTTCGGTCCAGTCCGAAAACCTGGCGACCATCAACCAGCGATTTATCGCTGCTTGATTTACCATGTCACACGCGTCAATATCGCTGCAACGTCACATGCAGCAGCGATATTGACGCGTGTTACAGCCCCTTAAGAAGTGTAATGATTACATTTTAGATACTGAGATACTGACCTGATATCTTTAAGGTAATCTCATTTACGCAGGTCGCTATTTTTTTGTTTTAGATCTCTTCCATAAATAAATATTTTTGTACACCAATATTAAAATGAATGTGTTTGTTCCAGGTTGCCGACAGCACACACCTGCTTTAACCAGCTGTGTTTACCGCCATACAAAACGAAAAAGGAGCTAAAACAAAAGCTGACCATTGCTATTTCCAACTCTGAAGGCTTCGGTCTACAATGAGCACAGAAGACTTTGTGGTCCTGATTTCTAAACTTTTTAATAAGAACATCCGGTGGGACGCGGGAATTCAGGTTGTGGTATGAAAACAGCAGTGCTAACTACTCCGCTACCGTGCTGGACCTACAGCAAAGGAAATATTCCTTTAAGAGAGACTATGCCATTGAGAAAACTATGGGAGGATCGCAAGAATGAATCTTGTACATAGCAATTTTTAACTTTTTACCAGCAGGCTTAGGCTTTAGCTTGGATTTAGTAGCAATTTTTAGTTACTTAGTAATAACTTGCAAGTCAGCAAATCTTGACTACAAACAGCTTTATAATCCTGGTGTTTACTTACTTTGCTTTATTAATGTAGAGAGATCTTTATAATGAGCTGTAAATGTGTCATGTAGATAGAATTTTACAATTTTCTACTTTGTGGCATTTTAGGGAATAGACCAGTCCAAAAAAAGGTTGTCTGATATGTATATTTATGGTCTTAGATCAAGGGACAACATTCATTAACTTCCATTTTGTATAATTACCGGTAATTATTTCACTTTCATTGAAAAAAGGTCCTGCTTTTTATATAGAGGATATTATTTCTGACTTTATATTGTTGGACATAAGAAGAGACATACATATGTTTAATATGATCTTTGATGAATGCCAAAAAGGCAGGGACTTTTGGTGTCTGGAACAGATAACTTTTTAAATGTAGACGTGATGTGTGTTCCACATGATCCATTTGGGACAAAGAAACAGGGCAAGTTTGCCAACTGACAAGGTGATATTTTCACGAATTTTTATTTTTTAGAGAGAGAATATGGGGTGTCAGGGACACCAATGATCGATATATACTAAGGATGAAAACAATATTTTGGGCGGTGTGTAATGTCAATCATGAAGAAAGTTACATATCAGAGTTATAGTTTGCTTGCTATGACAATATCCTGTACAGTTGTGATCAAAAGTTTACACACCCCGGCAGATTTTTTTGTTTTTTTGGCCGTTTTTCAGAGAATATGAGCGATAACACAAAAACTTTTTTTCCACTCATGGTTAGTGGTTGGGTGAAGAAATTTATTGTCAAACTACTGTGTTTTCTCTTTTTAAATCAGAATGACAACCAAAAACATCCGAATGACCCTGATCAGACATTCACATACCCCAATTCTTAATACCATCTATTGCCACCTCTAACATTAATGATAGCTTGAAGTATTTTGTGGTAGTTGTGGATGAAGCTCTTTATTTTCTCAGATGGTAAAGCTGCCCATTCATTCTTGCAAAAAGCCTCCAGTTCCTGTAAATTCCAGACTTTCTTGCATAAACTGTGCGCTTGAGTGGCTCAATGATATTGAGGTTAGGAGACTGAGATGACCACCCCAGAACCTTCACTTTGTTCTTCTGTAGCCAATGACAATTCGACTTAGCCTTGTGTTTTGGATTATTGTCATGATGGAACGTCCAAGTATGTCCCTTGCGCAGCTTCTGGGCTGATGACTGCAAATTTGCCTCCAGTATTTGCTGATAACGTGCTGCATTCATCTTTCAACTTTGACCCAAGTTTCCTGTGTCTTTTGTAGCTCACACATCCCCATATCATCAGTGATCCACCTCTGTGCTCTTTACAGTAGGAGTAGTGATAAAACACCGTAGTTGACAATAAATGGCTTCACCCAACCACTAACCATGAGTGGGGAAAAAAGGTTTTTATGTTGTCATTCATATTCTCTGAAAAAAGGGCAAGAAAGCTAAAAATCTGCCAGGGTATGTCAACGTTTGAGCACAACTGTATATATGTAACCTGAAATGTGCTGTCCATTCCATATATATTTTGGTAGCTTGAAATGGCTGTACACATTAGTTTGTGAAGTTCTGAAGGTGTTCAACGTATTGTATTGATGCCATTATGCTAAAGTAGCATTCCAGCAATTTTTTGCACATACATTGGTAACTTGTCAATAGAGATGAGCGAAACTTTCAAGTTTCAGTTTGGTTTGGTCACCGAACCTCCCAGAGATTAGCAAACCTGTTCAGGTGCTTTATGTTTGCATAGTACTAGACTGAGCATCGCTGTGGTCCAGTACATATGGTGCTTGGCCCTGTGTGAACCACGTGCAGTGTTTGTTCGGCTCACACTGGGCTCAAAAGCGCAGTGTGTGTCCAAAATTAATTTGAAAACAAAAGTAAAAAAACGGCCCTTCACCTCCAGAAGTGTTTTACTTATGGCTGTCTGAATGTGGGCAGAGAGCTGAACTGCCAATCAGTGACTTCCATTGAGATTTGGATCAAGTTCTGGGTCACAAACAGTGTGCCAAAAATTTCGGCTGCACCATCCGAACCTGAACTTCAAAAGGTTTGCTCATCTCCAATTGTCAACAATATTTTACCTGTGGGGTTTGTTTCATCCCAGCTCAGTAGTATCCTTATATTTTATTTTTCTGGGCAGCTTTGTCATATAATCTCCAGTCTGACCACTAGATGAGTACATGCTCTTCAGTGTAGAAAGAAGGTTAATCCCTGACTTGCAATAAACTACAGAATGACATCTTGATCTATCAAATCCTTCAAGGCAAATTTTTGATTCCTCCCTTTTTCACCCTGCTTCTCCCTCATTGCTCATTTATACATCCACATGCAAGTAAAGATATAATCTGCTATTAGCAGTGATATTTAGGTAATGATTGGCTGCATGTAGGAAACTCACTGAAATCACACTGTCTATATATTATTTGTGAGTTTTCTAATGTAGCTATAGGAGTTACAGCTTAAGCCTGTATCTTCTGCCTCCTGCTTGTCAGAGCTAACAGGGTGAAGTCTACCACAAGCAGGAGGCAGAGCAGACGAGCTGATGTTGCATCTCATATGTTTCACTGAAACTCTGTAGTCTGAATCAAAGGAAAGCGCTCTATCATTGATTTGTCATTGCTTCCCTTAGATAGGAGAGGCCTGGGGCATCATGAAAATTGTAATCTGTAGTAAGTAATTTATATCAGAGTTAAAGAAGGATTTAAAATGGTAGATAACCCACAATAGCATGTCAACTAAAACAGGTTTTTACAAAGCCACATAGCTTGTACATTATTTTTTAATAAGCCTTGTTGCATAGCGTAGGCAACTTTATTTTTAATTTTGTCTTTGGAGTGCTCCTCTATTTTATTGTTGATAATTCCAAAAACAGTGCCAATCTCCCCAGAATAGAAGTACGCTGCTTAGATACAAATGGCTTTGTTTCATGAAGAAGCAAAGAGCAACTTCAGCCCTTTTCTTCTACGACTTGAACCTACTTTCCAATGGTTCACATTATTACCTGTTCACTCAAATCCGTAACTATTTCAGGTTATCAATTTCGTTTTGTTATTTATATAAATGGAAGCCTAGAATAGTAAATAGGGAGAAAGCAATATGTATAGTAAACCTCTGTGTTCAGCATAGTAAACTTGTCAATTTGACCATTTTTGTATATCTAATATGTAAATAGATTCAATGTCAGAGATTTATTTTTTTGCAGGAAGACTTCATGACAAAGTATCTGGTGAAGATGTTTTTTTCCTACTGGGTAATCCTGATCACTGAAGACGTCTGGAGTTGTAGTGAGACTTCAGTAAGATATTTAACTATTCAGTTAGAATAGCTAATGTGTTACATGGGAAGTCGTGCTGGAAGAAGACGATTTACAATAATGAAGACAACATTTCAGTGACTAGGAAATAGATGACATTCCTGGTCATAAAATGGCGTTCATGTGTTTATGGCGTAAATTTGTGTCATTTGTATGTGACAAAAGCGAGAACACAAAGTGTTACGATCTTGCTGATATGTCCTCTTGTTCTCTTCTCTATGTATGAGATTTAACTTGGTGTATTGTGTATTTTGCCGATTTTAGCTGACGTTGTTACCAGGGGGCCTATGCTGCCACCCAATTGTCTGTTTTCTGATACTGATGTAACTTTTTATACATTTTGCTTTCATATACATATAATCTTCAGGATTTACTCTCCTTTGGATCCTGGGGCAGCGCTTTTTACTCCATTGATGAATTTTGTTCCTTGGATGGTGGATCACCATGTCAAATTTAGGTCCCCATTCTGTACTGATTAATTTCTTAATATACCTCTATAGTGGTTGTGCCGCAGCCTCCATCAGGTTTGCAGGGCTCGGGGGATTGGAGCTGAATCCGGTCACGGTGTCTCCAATGGCTCTGGCAATCCACAGATTGGGAGGCAAATGTAGAAGGGGGAAGATGACTAGGTGGATGGCAGGGGCGAGTGTCTTAGTCCAGCTTTGGAGTAATAGCAGAGGTGGTTGTTGCCCCATAAGTAACACAGTCACCACTTTTACTCCATATTAAATGCAAAGTTAACAGTGTACATTTAAGTAACTCTCCCTCTTCTTTAGCACTAAAGGCCCAGTCTCACATAACGACGCATCAGCTATCCCGATAACGATGTGCAGAGATCGCTGGTGCGTCGTTTACACATCGCTGGTAAGATGTCAAACAGGTATCTCACCAGTGATGTGGAAAATGACGCACCAGCGATCCAGAATTATACCGAGGCTGTTGCAAATTTTCTCTCCATAGCGTAGCATTGAGATCGTTGCTCATTATCTCTGTCAAACACAACGATGTGGTGTTCCCAGCGGGAGCACAACAACGCAGGAATGACCCAGAGCAGTGTGTAACGATCAACGATCTCACAGCAGGGGCCAGATCGTTGGTGCGTGTCACACATAACGACATCGCTGTTGGGTTTGCTGTTGCGTCACGAAATCTGTGACGCAACAGCGATCTCGTTAGCGATCTCTTTATGTGTGACAGGGCCTTAAGAGTTTCTTAACAGTGGGGTTAGCTTTGCTTTGGTTGATTTTCAGGTTTTGCTGTGGACAGTCCTACTTTGGCTTGGGAAGCACACTGTAGTATAAACTGCCTTTTAAGAAAGTTCTCTGTATAGAGGACAGGAGCAAACAGGTGATGTCATTAAGGGAAAAAAAGGATGTTAAAGTGATCATTTCTTTGTGATTGGATATTTCAAAACGCAGGTGTTGTGCATATGTCCTAATCTAATTTTCCAAGCACAACCTGCTGATTATAGCCAGTGAAAATTCCCAGGACCTAGTCCAGCATCCATGCTCATAAGCTGTGTCAGCTGAAGGGGATCCCTGACAACTGTCTCCTACTGTCTCCTCCTGTCTGGGATCCATGGCTCCTTTTTTGATTAGTTGGCCTGGAGCCATGTTATAATTGTGGCATGATGCCCTTCTGATGTCGTGCCAGGTTGACTAGTCAAAGGAAGAGCAACATATGCCGGGTGCTAAGGGGCAGTTCTCAGGGGTCCTGTCTAGGCCACAGATTACTAATGTGGCCAATGAATTGAGTCTTGTGAATCGAACTCTATTGTCGATCTTTCTCTCGTATCGACAGATGTGTAGGGTAACATTATTGGCATCATTTATCTCCTTTACTGAATTGACTAGCGCCAGACTGGGCAGATACCAAGGATCACATCAGATTTGTCTGCACGATATAAAATAACTTTGTGTTGGAAAACACCATATTTCAATGATATTCCCATTTATACAGTACACTGAGATGCTGACACTCTCAATGCATGAGATATTTTGGTGCATGTTTCTCCCATAGGACGCAGCTTTCATTTTTGTGCTGGTGAGGGTGATTAGTCTTTGCTGTTTTGCTCTCTTCTCATACACACCATGGCTACATTCATGGGAAAGTGCCCAGAATTGAGCCAGGCTGTTATGAATGGGAGGCTTATAACCCCTGGCATCAGTCATGCACTTAATATAGCAATGCTTTATACTGGGCAGCTTCCACTGAACATATCTGCCATGTTGTCAAGGGAATGCCAATGCTCAGATCAATCCTACATTATACACTTATTTATAGACTTATAAAAAATATCACTTTACTAATTTGTGCCAAGGTATGATTTTTGATAATTTTTTTGCTGGAAATTTACTCTATAATGTCATTGTCCCCCTTTCCATACTGTTTTCTCTAAGCTGCTTTACTGCAGTTTAACTCCAGGGGTCACAGATGGACAATGCTGCCAAATTATCCTCTGAATCAGATTGAGTAGATTATGAGAGTTTGACGTCATCTCTGCCTCTCTGTGTTTTGTCCCATCTGATGAACGTTCATGTAAACCCTGTGATGTTTCCAGCCCGCTGCATCCATATTGATTAACCGCCAACATTGACCAAACATCACAACCTCCCTGCAGTTATGTATAGTCTAATGTGCTTGTCTAGATGTTATATTTTTCCATTATTAGAGATCATGTATCCACTGTAGCAATTGGAGCAAGTTTGACACAACATAGGCTGCTCAGCTGTCTAGTATGGAGCCGTATAAGCTCAGTATGCTACATTGTGTAGAGAAATATGTACCTTCCTATCCACCCCCTCAGAGAAAAGAAGAAAACACAGAGCAGATAGCTTCACATTACTTTAGCTCAGCAAGAAAGAGGTTAATAACCGTGCACCACGCAGCATATATTAGTTATGGACCGGTCAGGTCCTGCCTATATGAACCCATAGGTCATCTTATGGAGCCGGTGTTGTGTAGAAGGACAAAGGCGGCACTCACTGGGTTAATGTAGCTCCTATTTATTTAACCGAATAGTTTACCGGACAGTTGACATCGGGGCGGAGAGATAGAGCGAGGAGTCGGCGGACGACGGCACGCTATTTCGCAGAGTCGGCGGACGACGGCACGCTATTTCGCAGGGTCTGCGCTTCAACGGGTCCTATTCACAGCATGTGACAACAGATCCTCTGACTAAATAGGCAGGATCCGTTCACGTCACCGCTCAGTTAAAAAGTGCAATTAAAAACACAATACAATTGTCAGCAACGTCAAGACTGCTACAAAAGTAAGAGGTTAAACAAAAAGTATGTTTTAATTTTCGGTTTAAGGTTGCTGACAATTGTGTCGTGTTTTTAATTGCACTTTCTAACTGAGCAGTTAAATATAATATTTGGGTTAGATTAACGAGAAAGAAGCCATAAGGGTGTCCAGTATTTGGCAGCATTTTTATTTAATCAATAAGATATCCTGCTCATCTGTCCCTTTGTGCTTGGGAGTAATTCAACGGGTAAATTCAAAGTATGAACGAAGTCTAGCACCACAGGTTCCAACTCCAAAGTGTTTCAATGCTACTTGTGCCTCTTAATCACAACCCCTTATGACTAAGAGGCACAAATAGCCTCAAAACAAGTAAACCTGTGCCTGTTATGTGACTCTTCACGATGTTTGTATTGCCTCGGTTGCCCATGTTTTATGAATATTGGAATAAAGCATTTTTATTTACGATCTCACCTTAGGGGTAATGGATACCACAGTTTTTTTATTTTTTTACTTATTGATTAAACAGAACCCATAATCATGATGTGAACAGAGCTTTAAGGGTACCTTTACACGCGGCAACTTTTCTAGGAATTTCACTGGCAATTTGCTGGTTGCAGTGAAATCATGGACACATTGTTCTATCTTGTTGCTGTGTACAAATGGAACAATGTGTCCATGATTTCACTGCAACCAGTAAGTTGCCAGTGAAATTCGTAGAAAAGTTGCCGCGTGTAAAGGTACCTTAATAGTACATTTACTATAACTACATTGGTAACTTAATTCTCAGAAATCCCTTATGGTACCTTCACACGCCACAATATCGCCTGGGAATCCTAAAGGCGATACGTCGCCCCGGAGCAATCGCCGTGAAATTGCCTCACAGTTGCGGCGTGTGATTGGAGAATTTTGTGGCGATAAATCGCCTGTCACCTGGTTCCTGAGCACTGCTCCGAAATCAGCCGCAACCATGAAGGCGATATTTCCGTGTTGTTGTGTGTGATAGGGCGATAGTGTTGACATCAGCGTTGCCTATGATTTCCCGGAGGTGTGCCACAGCATGCTGTAGTCCGAGCCCCGTGTGAACTGATTGGTGTGGGCTACTGTGTTCCCATTGGCTGTCAATTGACACCTCGCCATATTTAATGAGCTGTCTGTCCAGCATCACACAATGGCAATGGCGTCATGTATTAGCCAGCCTTCCAGAGCAGGCTGACCAATCGGAATGCTGTTGCGTTGTCCAATGAGCGCGTAAGGGGCACTGTGTAAACCACTGCGGCGTGTGAGGCCGCCATCGGCGATTTGAGGCGAGCATGAAAAACGTGCACGCGCACATTAGATCGCCTCATATCACCAGCCGTTATTGCGGCATGTGAAGGTACCATTAAAGGGAACTGGACAACGGACTCATGCTGCCCAAACCACAACCGCTTCAGGGTCACAGGAGTCGGTGTCACCACTGCAGGAAGCTGGTAACGGCATGAGTGAGGCAATGCTGTGGGCCCTGGGGAAGGGAGGAGGGTTTGTCCTGGCAGCGTGAGGCAGGCGCTATTGATCTCCTGGTGACGTACATGATGGATTTCAGTAAAATAGCACTAGAGGCAGCGCTTGCGGGGATTGAGATTTCGGACAGCCGGGATCTCAATCTGCGCATGCGCCACCTCAGACGTGATGTACTGAAGGACAGTGGTGGCATATGTGAAGATTGAGACTCCAGCAATCCCGATACCTCAATCTGTGCAAGCACGCCGCCTCTTGCAGTGGCAACCTACTCTCATGTGGCCTCATTCTGCTGCCGCCGCACCACTCCTGGTGGGCTACGTCTGGACTTTAATACGCACCCCTGTTTCTCCCCCCAATTTTGGGGGGAGAAAAGTGTGTCTCAAAGCCTGAAAACACGATAAATAGCGTGAGAATGCTGAAAATTTTAGTCCAGTCTCAGGTTGCACCAAAACTTTGCAACCTTTCAAATCTTTTTACAGCAGAATTTTGGCATAAAAACTTTGATGTATCAGGGATTTGATGTATCAGGGATTTTACTGAGTAAAATAGACAAAGCTGGTTTCCTGGTTTGGGCAGCATCACACTGCTGACATGTTCCCTTTAATAACTCAAAATGCCCTTTGAGATGAATACCTCTTTCTAGATCTTCATCAGTTATGTAAGATCAAAAAGACTTCAGAATGTAGGGCCTGCCTATCTGTATGGAGACACCATAAATGTTTATGGGCACTGTGCAATTCTCAATTTTACCTGCGGAGGCGCTGCTGGAGAAATAAAACAATTTCTGCCTGGCTTTCCAGCACTTTACAGCTGATCTCTGAAGTTTAGTAGCAGGTTACACTGCAATTGGTTCATTTTCTGGGAATCCGCTTAACAAAAAGGAATTTATCAAAGTAGAGCTTAGGAAGCTACATATAATAATCTAGGGAACCAGCATTTGGTAAGTCATTTTTCAGATCTTTTGTAAGTCAATGACTAGTTACTCTGGAAGAACTGAATTCACCCTCCGTATAAGAAATATAAACCTTTCTATTACAGTTTTGCCTTTTCAATTTGCTGAGCATTTTGACTCTTTGAACGCTTCTATTTATGTACAAAAACCTTTTAGTATATTTCATGCTGATGTTCACGACATGGAAGACAACTGTTGTTTTCTGTAATCCTGAGAAGAAAAGCTTTATTGTTGACCTTGTTTAGAGATCTAATCATTGCCTTAGGATACTTTTATTTATTTAAGCGATGATCTGTTTACTGTAAAAGTAATACCTCAGAGAACCTGCTGTTTGCATAAATTATACGTGCAATGAAATATTAGGGACGTGTTTTATACTTTGTACAAAAGTAATAAATCTGTCTGCACTTTGTACTTGTCTGTTGTGCGTGTTTATTCTTTATACTTTTCAATAGTTTGAAATCAGCGAGTAAAAGATGAATATTGTAGAGGATCTGTTATGAGACAGGCAGTGGCGTAACTTCAGGCCCAGGGGCCCCGATGCGAAACCTCCAACGGGGCCCCCAATTATTGCAAATCTTTCATAGCATTAGTCTTTTTCTATAGGCCAAAGGGACTTTTGGGGCCACCCTAGGCTGCAGGGCCCGGGTGCGATCGCAACCCATGCACCTATTGTAGTTACGCCCCTGGAGACAGGTCTTCTTTAAAATGCTTAAAGGGGAACCCTGGGGAAATAAAAAAAAAAATTTGTATGGTCCATGCACTCCTATAATATATTGCTGAGCTGTATACTTTACTTGTATAATGTTTAGAATACTTGTAAATCACTTATTCACTAGCTTCTCCTTACTGTCATACGTGGAGCGGATGAGGGAAGGAAGCAGGGTGGTATAACCAGCACGGACAACTGGGAAGCTCATCTGGCCCTGGACTTGAGGTCCCTGAATAGCCCTATTCCCGAAGGTACCCCAGAAAGCGAGAAGGTTCGGGCCACCACCCTTTCCCTCAACTCTTCAACCATCTCTGTACTACTCACTCTCACCTCCTACCACGGAAAAGGAAATCAGCAACTTCCAGGTTTAAGCACAAAGCTTCAGCAGAGCAGAGCAAACTTCAGCTTGCTTGGTCAAAGGCAGAGAAACTGTATCAGCGACACCGTCCAGAGGAAGGGGAGACTATTTATTGGCATGGGGCATGATCACCTGATAAACCTATACCTCCACCTGCAGAGCCGCTCACCACACATTTAGCAACTGCAGCTTCAGTATCAACCCTGAGTCAAAGGAAAAAAAAATCCTCTTTAAAGGGATCCTGTCAGGCTGTTTATGCCTCCCAGCTAACATTGTCTGTCCCTGCAGCTTTATAATACTATTCTAATCATCCCTGTCTGAGCTCATAGTGTAATGTTAAAGGTGAAAAAAGCATTTATACACTTACATTTTCTTATGTAATGAGGCAGTCAGTCTCCAGCTTGGAGGATAGGGACTGTTTGGCAGGTTAATAGTTAACATTTCAGCCTTGTGCTAGAACATGTTGGGAGATTTGATGTGATGTCACAGCCATGTGACTACAATAGGCAGAGCTAAGTTCTCATAGAACATAATACGTTTGCTGGCTTAGCTCCGCCTACTATGGTCACATGATCGTTATATCACACAGGTCCTTTAGCTATCCAAGTTAAAAGTGAGTTAACTATTATCCTGCCAGACAGTCCCCCTCCTCCAAGGTGGGGACTGAAATGTAAGTGTATAAATGCTTTTTTTTCACCTTTCACATTACACTATGAGCTCAGACAGGGATGATTAGAATAGTATTATGAAGATGCAGGGACAGACATTGATAGCTGGGGGGCATAAACCACCTGACAGCTTCCCTTTAAACAGCAGCAGGACAATTCACGTGGACTCAGGAGCAGTCAACATGTGATAGTACCCCCCCCTCCTTTTATGAGGGCTCTTCGGACTCATAGAGATGGAATGACAGAGGCTCCAGGTCTTTTTGCATATCAATTCAAATGCTGAAATCTGAGCAATGGAATAAAGGACTGGCAATGCACAGATATTGCTGGACGTGTCTTTGAAAGAGCTACATACACATATATATAAATGAAACCTAAAAAATCTGGATGAAAAAATACCCTGCCATAAATAAATAAGTAAAAAGCAAGTGCTAATAAATAACAGGGTATATTAGTATATACATTTTTGCAAAAAAAATAGGAAGTTATTCCACCTCGTCATGGTGTACTCATTTCAGGACAGTACCTATCTTGTTCTAATTAAAACTTTTCAATGTGTCAAACCTGACCTCAATGTGAACAAGGGTAAAAGAGTGACCTGGGTCCCAGAATGGAAACACACAGCAATGGGATGCAAAATTAATGTTCTCAGTGAAGGGGGACCACACCCGTATCCTTGCACTAAGGGCCGCTTTACACACACAGATATCTGTGACCAACTTCTGAACAGATCTCTGGTTGCAGTGAAATCATGGACACATTGCTCCATTTTGTGGCTGTGTACAGTGGAACAATGTGTACATGATTTCACTGCAACCAGAGATCTGTTCAGAAGTTGGACACAGAAGTTGGTGTGTGTAAAGCGGCCCTTAGCGTGTTTCCATTCTGGGACTCGGGTACTTTTTCTGGCTGTGGTCTTGCAGCTGACTGGTAACTGAGCACAGTGGAATGGTGATTCATGGAGGTCCTACTTGTCAAACCCGTCCTTGACCATTATTGTAAGGATTACTGTTTTTGTTCTTTATATCATCTGTCAAGAACTGACTGTTGTTTTGTTTTGTTTCTATATACACTGTCACAGCTCCTGTATCCTCTGCGAAGACCAGTGTGGTCGAACCGGCAAGGATTGAGCTACAATTATCTTATAAATAAAACTTTGATAGTCTGAACTGACGTCTCCTTATCATAATTTTTTCAGAGATATATGTGTGTCGGGTTATATAATATTCTACTGGTCAAACCCAGCCTGACCCAACCATTATTACATATCAATATTATGATGATGGAAGTAGACATTGGTAAGTAGATTTCTTTGAATTATAATGGGGTCCTGTAGGTTCAGTCGACATTTTCAGCTTTTTTCCGAATACATAGTATCAAATGCTGCACTATTCTTACCATCAGGGACTATGGATTCACTGGCATAACCCTCTTTTGAGGCTCCTAATACTAAGCCAAAATCATTGCTGCTTGAAGTGGCTAATTGTTTCTGTTGGTAAATGTAGGTATTGCCTTTTAAATTAGTAGTTTTATTTATTGCATCTATGTAATGTTGCTTTAACTGCTAGTCAGCTGTCTGTAGTGTTACACTCACCTTCCGCAGACTTCATCCTTATCCAGCAGCGCTTCGGTCATTCTGCCGTGAAAAGTAACCTGCTGGCAATACCAATGTTATATAGAACTAATTCAAAATGGGATTCACCCTCCAAAATTATCAGGCCCTCCAACACACAGGAATTCCTATATATAAATACCCAGGAGTCAGGCCAATTCAATCAAATGATTACTTTATTGAGTCATTACAACAAACCACGGTAAAAGCTGGAGATACACAGCATATACAGAACAGGATTCTACCCCGCTTGGTGCAATTAATCCCATATCAAGGAGTCCATCTCCTATTTACCATGCTCAGTGCACAGGGCTAAGCAATACACCATCATAAAGCCCATAGTAGACACCTCAATGGTCACAATATACCACAATATTACAGCCAGTGCCAATACACCAAGGGGGTAAAGATGTTATTACCTGTCCGTATAGCCCCCCCTTCTAATGGGAACTAAACTTTACTGTTCTTTTATATAATGCAGAAGGTGTGTTTTCTTCATAGTGACCATTAGTGTCATCATGACATGATTTTGCTGTCGTTCCGCTAAATTTGTGAGATATATGTGGACATTTAATCTGGATACATACAATGCGGTCTCTATGGACGCTGGAGACAGGAAGTACGTCACTACACTGCCTCGTTCTGAACTCTGAGTGACAGCCGAAGCGGCGAATCAGCGGAAGACGCCGGCGCATGCGCACTGAGACCTGCATTGAAGTCCGGATGCGTACAGCATAGATAAGCAGCGATTGGCGGTTTCCATATGATTATACTGTTGCCATGTCAACGGACCGATGCGTGCCTGTGATTGGGGGACTCTCGCTACTGCAGGATTATGTGTGCCCTGGATATCTTATGACACAGGCAGTGGCGATGTGCGTTCCTCAAGCACCGGGAGGTTGTATTATATGTTTACTTTCAGGTAATATGCTGTTAGTTGATCTCTGTCTAGCTCATATGACTTTTTAAGCTTTGTTTACCATACACTGTATATTGGTTGGTTGATTGATATTGTGGGTGGAGTTTTGATGATATAAATAACACTCTGTTGTAATGGGATATATGTACTTGAAAAAGGGCATCTGACCGAAACGTCGTGCTGTGATGACGGAATAAAACTTGGAATTTAGAAATATACCGGCTGGTGAGGCGCTGTTCTTACTCTTGATCCCATTGTCGTAGTGTCTTTTCCATCAGAAGATCTTTTCACGACATGATAATCACTTGCTCATTTTTACAGAAAAGTATAAACCATCTAAACAGTTTGTCGCAGGATCCTGATTTGGTCTCATTTATAACACCAAGTGAACAAACTTGGGGAATGAAATTCTGGGAAATTTAAATGGCTCATACAAAAATGAGAGAACTTCTGACTAAAATGGAACTATTGAAGGGAAATTACCATAGCGGCAGCAATAAATTCTCAACCTCAGCTTGGAATCTACTATAAAGATAAGATGGGAAGCATGGCCCATGTTAAGACAAAAGTCACCCATTTAGAATGATGTTCATCAAATGGTTTGTAATTGAGGCCTGTAAGGGTGTGTTTGCTTGGATAAAAGGCTTGGGCAGGTTAATTATACCCAAAAGTGTTTCTAATTTTGAAAATGCAGTAGATGCTTGTGTAGACCCAAACCTCGCACACATCACATGATAGAGTTGTAGGTGTAGGACATTAGTATTATTAGATATCCTATGTAATTCACACTTTTCTTCAAAAGAAGATGGGAATATATGAATAATAAATTACTCGTCTTCCCCTAAAAGCAAGGTCTGGAATCTAAATGTGGCAAGTGAGGCTTAAACCTCATTAATTCCCTCAGTGAAGTAGCAGAGGCATCCGGTTTCCACATACACCCTTGTGACGACAAGACTTTAGCTTCTGTTTCTACAGTTGTCAAAGAGACACAGAATGACTGTGCAAACCAAGTACAGCCATTCGGTGCATGATGGTGTGGCCAAACATGTAAGTGCACCTTCCCACATACTTGTTTTGTTGCTATCTCCACCCCTTCTCTATTTTGATTAACAGCTTTAGCAAAAGAAGAGTGGAGATACATGGAAAACAAGAAGGGAAGGTGCAACATAATCTCATAAAATGTCATATTTAAAGTGTAACCACTGTTTAAACTTTTCTTTAATAATAATGAAGAGCAAGTGATTATAATAAACATTAAAATATACTTCATAAATGAAATCTGTAAGAAAACCTTTCAAAAACCTTCCACAAGATGTCCCCACTAGACTGTTACTGAACCTGACATATGCTCATTCTCAGTGAGATCCGTCTTCATGCTCCACACACCGAATATGGCCATGTAACCAAATAAGGATGGGGGCGGGGTCTACACAGCATTCTCAGCTGATCAGTGTATCAAATTACTTCTGGCAAAGCACACTGTAGGTTGTCAGCACAAAGCTGCTGTGGTGTTATCTCCTGCATTTACATAGGCTGCTCCGTGTTATCAGTGAGGAGCTGTGTGGGGGCCATCAGCTGTTGGCACAGAGCAGAGTGATATGAATGTAGAGGAGGTAAAATCACAGGAGCTGTGTGCTGACAGCCTGACAAGCTCCCTTTGTCTTAGGTAAACTGACTACACACTGCTCTCCTGTACCCAGTCACGATGTTTAGGCCCCGTCCCTCCACCCTTATATGTCAGGTTTAGAAACAGCTTAGGGGGGGCATCTTGTGGAAGATTTTGAAAGGTTTTCTTCCAGGTTTCACTTATGAAGTATATTTGAAAGTTTAGTAAATATAAAACACCCAGATTTTCTTGATATTTTCTAAGACTTTATTAAACAACAATACAATGGTTTGAATGTGAGGCTAACCTATAACTGCTTCATCTAGGAATTGTTTCAACTTTGATGTGCTAAAGTTAAGACATGAGTAATGGACCTTTTTAGAAAAAAATACCAGCAGACATGATTCTATGATTTGAATCATGTTCAAAGAAATATTTGGGCCACCAGGTTCCCCTTTGGGATATATGTCAGGCTTATCGGGGCCTTTGTATCAAATGTATATATCATTTCTTAGGATGCTGTGTCAGGACACTAGCACAAGAGTTGGGTGATGGGGTTTTCAGGGAATAAATATCGGTGATGCTGTTTAATTTGCGAAGTATTGGATAATCGCGATTTGATAATTCCTACCGTTGTTTGAAAGAAAGAGAAGGCAGTGAATATTGTATCTCTGATTATGCCCCTTTAATGGTGTATGGCCTGGGGGTTCTGTTGTTGTTTTGGAGTAACACAGCAGTATGTGAGTGAGCTTTCACACTATGGTGTGCCATAGATACACTGATTATCAGACCATAGCAACAATTGAAAACCTTTATATTCCTCCTGATGGAGAAGGGATATACATGTAAAATCATTTGGTGGCATATTGATTATGTTTGGATAAGACAGCTGTTTCTTTTGTAACCATTATGCCACAGTGTCATTACTATTGTTTTGCCAGTTCAGCCCCATAGGTGTGCCATAGATACACTGGTCATGAGATAGTTGATCTTTTTGCTACCTTAGCAACAAGTGAAAACCCTTATACTCCTCCTGATGGAGAAGGAATATATATTTTTATAGTAGTCATTATGCCACAGTTTTCATTACTACTGTATCGCCAGTTCAGCCCTATATTATCACGTGATCTGGACCAAGTGACGTGTTTTACGTCATCTCTGACATACAGATCACGTGACCGCAATGGAATGACGTGGTTTGCGTAATTTCCGGTATACGGATCACCTGACCGCAATGGAATGACGCGATTTGCGTAATTTCCGGTATACGGATCACCTGACCGCAATGGAATGACGCGATTTGCGTCACTTCCTGGAGATGGTTCGCTTGCTTGGACACAGGAAGGACCCAGTGAGCGTCTTAGGTGCGAAAATAACAATAGGATAGGGTGGGATGTATTCCCGGTGCAGGCGTTAGGGTCATAATAAGCCCGCAACTGCTGACATTTGACAAATCAAAAGGGGCCTTTATAAGGAAAGAAGTCCAGGGTGAGGTTATACCGTCTGGTACCCCTGGTATGGTTGGCAATAACCCGATTGAGAACTGGGAATACTGTGAGTATTAATGGATTATGGCAGAGGTGCCTTTTGATTTTGATATCCCGAATGCATTGATCTTCCTAGTGGGCACCAATACTTTTATAGCAGGATGATAAAAAAAGGCTGCTAGATATTTGCATTGTTCCTTGAACACATAACCACTGACCTTGTATTTTGAACTTGGATGTTTGTGAGTATTGGCTCATTTGAACTAAGAGTGATCCTATATTGAACGGTCTTTTTGATATATTTAATTTATCCCAATATTTTGATAATAGGATGTGCAGGAGACCACAGGACAAATGTGGGTCTTTGTGAATACACAATTTGTTTGTGCATCGTATCTTTTGTACGTATGGATTTTGCACATGGCTGAACAAAGGGGAATCTGTGCTAAATTCTGTTATTATAAATAGGTAAGCTATTGTGGCTATTCACTGTGCAGGAGACAATAATGTTTGAGGGGAATGGTATTTGTCGATACATCTAACATTGATGGCTAGAGAGCTGGGAATGAGAGAGGTGGCCAAATTTAGATAATATTTCAGTTCATTAATAATGAGGTAAAGACTGTTATATACAAGTATCTAATTGAGAACAATCCATCTCCTATTAGGGGTTCATGATGAGCATGGACCTACTAAACCGCTCTCCCTGGGTGAGTGGGGTAGAGAAGGAAAGAAGGCCTTATGTGTTTCTATCTTTAACCCATGCCTTTCTATTCTGTTTAGAATTTGTCCTGATGACAAGCTTATTTGTATCCAGACGTGGTGACTACAATAAATTATTCACATATACCACAGAATCATCTCAAATCATCTTAGCCTCCTGATGAGCCAGTGTTGGCGAAACGTGTGAGGCATCTAAAGAAGTGTGTTAAAATTGGAGTCCAGATCCTGGTATACTCCACTAGCTAAAGACTTAAAGCCTTCTCTATCATCTACAAAAGCTGAGTATTGCTCCGTCATCTATATTTGTAAAAGAGAAGGGAGTGTTATTTAGGATTACTTGAAAAGGAAGATAGAAAAATTGTGGTATAATATCAAGTCACCTGTTTTTCTATAGGTTGACTAGTGATGTTAATTAATCCAGGTTGGTTAACCAATATTGATATATGAAATAAATAGTATCCTACAACACCTTGAAGGACGGCCATGAATAAAGGGCTATTTCATCATTGATTCCTGATCCTATGATAATAATAATAATAATAATTTTTATTTATATAGCGCCAACATATTCCGCAGCGCTTCACATTCACAATACAAAGCTCACATTTAAACAATCATGAGAAACAATTAGAAAATACAATACAATGCCAAAAACAATACAATACAAAGCATAACATAATACATTAATTGGAGCAAAAAATGGCAACCCTGCTCATAAGAGCTTACAATCTAACAATGAGGTGGGGGTGACAAGGTATAGGTGCTCATTTGCAATGAAAGTATAGTCAACTTGAGGACATGGGGAACAGATAGGAGCAGAATAAGTGGCTGCAACCCGTTATATGTGATCCACTTGAGGCGGAGCGGATAGGCTATGTCTAGATGACTGACTAGGGAACATGATAGGCCGTCCTAAAGAGATGTGTTTTTAGGGATCGCCTAAAACTATTTAAGTTGTGGATACATCTAATTTTTTTGGGTAGAGCGTTCCAAAGAATTGGTGCGGCTCGGGAGAAGTCTTTGAGCCGGGAGTGGGAGGTTCGGATTAATGCAGAAGTGAGTCTAAAGTGACTTCCAGAGCGAAGAGAACAGCTGGGGTGATAGACAGAGATGAGGGAGGAGATGTATGGGGGTGCTGCACTGTGAAGAGCTTTGTGGGTGAGAACAAGCAGTTTGAAATGGATCCTGTAGTATATAGGCAGCCAGTGAGTGGCATAGAGCAGAAGCGTCTGAGTAGCGATTAGCTAGATAGGTAATCCTGGCTGCTGCATTAAGGATGGACTGGAGAGGGGACAGTCTAGTGCGGGGGAGGCCAACTAAGAGAGAGTTACAATAGTCAAGGCGGGAGTGAATCAGGGCCACAGTGAGGGTTTTCGTAGTTTCCAAGGTGAGAAAGGGGCGAATTCTGGAGATGTTCTTCAGGTGCAAGCGGCAAGAGCGGGCGAGAGCTTGTATATATGGAATGAAAGAAAGATCAGAGTCAAACATAACACCCAGACAGCGAGCCTGCTGACTCGGCACTATTGTGGTGCCGCACACTGAGAGAGAGATGTCATATTTATGATCGAGTTGGATCTGTACTGGCTCCGACACCATATAGGAAACCTTATCTGTTATCTTGTTATATCCATAGGGGCAGATAAGGGATATCGGAGGGACAGTCACCGTGATGCGGGGGCATCAAGATAAAGTTAGGATGAATCCTCCGCTGTCAGGAAGGTTGTTTGACAGGGCATCTATAGTGTAGGAGAGTTTTGATATCGGATTGGTGTACCAACTGGGTCTTTTAACTTTGTGTGTTTTTGTTTGTTATTCACCCGGTTTTTTGTATTGTTGTTTAATAAAGTCTTGGAAAATATCAAGAAAATCTGTGTGTTTTATATTTACTATTATTATTTGAAAAAAGACACCAAATGAAAATTTAGAATGAGAAAAATATATTTGAAAGTTTATTAAAATCACTTGGTCTACATTATTATTAGATAAAAATGTAAACAATGGTTACACTTTAATGGTACCTTTACACGCCGCGACGGCAGGCTGGATACATCCCGCTACAGGCTACAAATGTAGCTTGTAGCGCCAATGTAGCCCGTCGTAGCGGCGTCTGAAGACGTGACGCTGCAGCCGGCAACAGATACATCTGTTTCCTAGGTCTGCTCGAAAACTGATGGCTACAACGCCGATGGTAGCGAGCTGTATCGGCGTGTAAAGAGGCAACGGAAGGGAACTCTGGACACCCGGGGCTGTAGCTGCAATGTAGCTAAGGCGTGACCCAGGCTCCGGGATACCGCGCCCCATCACCGATCATTGGAGGAAGCTCCTGCATGACGATTGGTAGTCGCTGCCTAGGGCGGCATATTTAAGGAGCTGACCAGTCACACTACACAATCGCTCGAGCGTGCTGGATGTCTCAGCCTCCTGCGATGCCTGGCCAATCATGATGATATTGCGCTGTCCTATCATCGTACGGACGGCTCGTAATCCAAGATTGTGGCACGCCTATGTGCTGTCCCTGCTGTACCAGGTCCGCCCATATTAGCTTATTGTAGCGCTGTGTAAACGTGGTACGCTAAGCTACAGCTGGCTACTTGACACACCCGGCGATGTAGCTAGCTATAGATGTAGCGTGGCGTAGCGCACCTTGTCGCGGCGTGTAAAGGAGATGCGTTGACCGTTTGTAGCCGTTTGAGCGTGCTCGTGCACGTGAAGTAGCGGGATGTATCCAGCCTGCCGTCGCGGCGTGTAAAGGTACCTTAAGGGTTTTGTCAAGCGGATATAAAATATATTTTAAAGGTCTCTGGCGGAATATTAAAAAAACAAAAAAGCCATGACCCTCACAGGTCCACAGCTTCCACTGTTCTGCCGCTTACCTGATCCCCAGTGGTCGGTGGTTCCTGCTTCTGGCTCTGTACACTAAAATGGCCAAGAAATGCCTGTTCAGGCAATCAATGACTGAGGTGAGTGTTACTCTTTAATTATACGATCTTTGAAGTTTGTACCCCCAGGCAACTCGCTGAAACAGTATCTAAGGCCAGTGTCGGACTGGGATCCATTGGTCCTACTAAAGTAAATGATTCTGTAGGCTCTTTATAGCATCATAACTATGTTATTATTAAACACGACAGTCATAAAAATTGAAAAGGACAAAAAACCCAATGGAAATGATTGTCTACAAAGTCAGCTCTAAATGAGGTTTTCTTCTGGATAGCTGGAGCCCATACCTTTGGATGACCGGTCTAAACAGGAAATATTAATTCCACTACATTTTTTTCTTATTGTTTAAAATTGCTATAACAAATGAAAAGTTAAATCCTCTTGAGAATTTGTGGTAAGTCAATGTTTACCGCTCCACCAATCTGGGCAAGTCGTCACTTGTATTCGCTCATTAACATTGCAGGGTGCTTGGTTGCGGGACCTTTTTTATTATGTGTTATTACTGAAATATTTAAAGCTTGGCATTTTAGCCTTCTCCATCATACCGAAATGAATAAAAATCCTCTTAATCAAAGACTATATTACGTAGAGCATGTATCGAGACATAATCTCATTTGGAATTCTTACAACTTTATTCTAGAGATTTTCAAGCAATGTTTTTTGGCATCTGTTCAGCTTATATACTTTTTTTGGCTGTGTAGAGCAGTGTGATGCTTTGCTATGTAGAATCATTTGTAGCACATGGTATACATGGTGTATTTCTATATATTATGACATAAGATGGAGGTATATATACAGTGCCTACAAGTAGTATTCAACCCCCTGCAGATTTAGGTGGTTTGATAAGATGCAAATAAGTTAGAGCCTTCAAACTGCAAACGAGAGTAGGATTTATTAACAGAAGCATAAATCTTACAAACCAAAAAGTTATGTTGCTCAGTTGAATTTTAATAAATTTTAAACATAAAAGTGTGAGTCAATTATTATTCAACCCCTCAAACCACCAGCATTCTGTTTGGTCCCCCTAAAGTATTAAGAAGTAGTTCAGGCACAAAGAACAATGAGCTTCACATGTGTGGATTAATTATCTCTTTTGCCAGCCTTTTCTGACTATTTAAGACCCTCCCCAAACTTGTGAACAGCACTCATACATGGTCAACATGGGAAAGACAAAGGAGCATTCCAAGGCCATCAGAGACAAGATCATGGAGGGTCACAAGGCTGGCAAGGGGTACAAAACCCTTTCCAAGGAGTTGGGCCTACCTGTCTCCACTGTTGGGAGCATCATCCGGAAGTGGAAGCCTTATGGAACTACTGTTAGCCTTCCACGGCCTGGACAGCCTTTGAAAGTTTCCTCCCGTGCCGAGGCCAGGCTTGTCCGAAGAGTCAAGGCTAACCCAAGGACAACAAGGAAGGAGCTCCGGGAAGATTTCATGGCAGTGGGGACATTGGTTTCAGTTAATACCATAAGTAACGTACTCCACCGCAATGGTCTCCATTCCAGACAAGCCCGTAAGGTTCCTTTACTTTCAAAGCGTCATGTCAAGGCTCGTCTACAGTTTGCTCATGATCACTTGGAGGACTCTGAGACAGACTGGTTCAAGGTTCTATGGTCTGATGAGACCAAGATCGAGATCTTTGGTGCCAACCACACACGTGACGTTTGGAGACTGGATGGCACTGCATACGACCCCAAGAATACCATCCCTACAGTCAAGCATGGTGGTGGCAGCATCATGCTGTGGGGCTGTTTCTCAGCCAAGGGGCCTGGCCATCTGGTCCGCATCCATGGGAAGATGGATAGCACGGCCTACCTGGAGATTTTGGCCAAGAACCTCCGCTCCTCCATCAAGGATCTTAAGATGGGTCGTAATTTCATCTTCCAACAAGACAACGACCCAAAGCACACAGCCAAGAAAACCAAGGCCTGGTTCAAGAGGGAAAAAATCAAGGTGTTCGAGTGGCCTAGTCAGTCTCCTGACCTTAACCCAATTGAAAACTTGTGGAAGGAGCTCAAGATTAAAGTCCACATGAGACACCCAAAGAACCTAGATAACTTGGAGAAGATCTGCATGGAGGAGTGGGCCAAGATAACTCCAGAGACATGTGCCGGCCTGATCAGGTCTTACAAAAGACGATTATTAGCTGTAATTGCAAACAAGGGTTATTCCACAAAATATTAAACCTAGGGGTTGAATAATAATTGACCCACACTTTGATGTTTAAAATTTATAAAAATTCAACTGAGCAACATAACTTTTTGGTTTGTAAGATTTATGCTTCTGTTAATAAATCCTACTCTCGTTTGCAGTTTGAAGGCTCTAACCTATTTGTATCTTATCAAACCACCTAAATCTGCAGGGGGTTGAATACTACTTGTAGGCACTGTATATGATATTAGGCTCATGGTATGAAAGTATAGAACCAGTGAAAGTGATATGGATGACCATGAATATTTTAATAAAACTTATCCTACTTTGTGTTTTAAAATATTGAAGTAAAATGAGCAGACAGATTCCATTATGTCTTAAAGCAAAACCACCATTTAAACTTTTAATTAATAATAATGTAGTGCAAGTGATTTTAATAAACTTTCAAATATACTTCATAGGAGAAAGCTGGAAGAAAACCATTCATAAACCTTCCACAAGATGACCCTACTAGACTGTGTCTGAGGCAGACATATGTTCATTCTCAGTGAGATCCGTCTTCAAGCCACACACTGAATAAAGCTTTATAACCATATAAAGGTGAAGGAGGTGGGGACTACACAGCATCCACAACTTATTACAGTATCAGATTACCTCAGGGACACAGAGCCCCAGGCTGTCAGCACAAAGACAGGAGATCTTATCTTCTGCATTCACATTGGGCTGCTCCTTGTTATTAGTGAGGAGCTGTGTGGAGGCCATCAGCTGTTAGCAGGGATCAGCCGATGTGAATGGAGAGTGATCCCAACAGCTATGTGCCCACAGCCTAGAGTCCTTTTGTCTGAGGTAAACTGACTATACAGTGATCTGTACCCAGTCACATTGTGTAGTCCCCGCCCCTCCACTCTTATATGTGAGGTTTATAAACACGTTAGTGGGGACATCTTCTAGAAGGTTTTTGAATGGTTTGCTTCCAGATTTCAAGTGTATTTCAAAGGATATTAAAATCACTTGCTCTACATTATTATTAAATAAAAATTTAAACGACGGATACACTTTAAATCCTTAAAATTATAGTCTTTGTCTCATTTGAGTTATCAAAGGTAAGTTTATTCAGATACATACAACTTCCATTGACATTCCAAGTAAAAAGAAAAATGGATACTTTGTAGTGTATGCTTCTTTTTTCTCTTTTTGCATTGATGCCTCAATCCAAAGTTTCCAATCTATTTCCTCCTTCGAAATTAGGCAAGGTCATCTACAAACACAACATTGCCATTTGGGCAGGGTGTGTGAGTACTGCATATATGAGCACGGTATTTAAAGTATGAAAGGTGTGACTTGTGAGAACCTGCTATATCTTCTCAGCTGTCTTTTTGGCAAGTGCACCTGTCACTGCAGTTTTAGTCAAATTTTATTACACAGAGGTATTTCATTTTGGAGCAGAGTCAAAAAGTTAATTATAAATTTGACTTAGACCTCTGTGCTGAATTTCAGATGTAGTGTACAGGAATGGTTATTACCTACAAAGATTGTAAGTAGAATGATAACTTACGGCAATGAGGAGAGCTAATAAAGTATGTAGCTACAAATACCAAACTGAATGTTAACTAGAACCCGTTATGTAAGCCGCCCTTCGCTACTGTCCTGGAGGACAAGACCCAAGGGTTGTCTGGTATGCAGGTATTGGTATTTGGTTAAGGTGTGGTTACAGAAATTTTTAACTTTCCATCATCCTTTTTAATGAGAATTTCCTTTTGTATTTAATTATTGACTATGACGGCGTCTCCTCTTCCTTGTCTGATCTGTACATTTTTGGAGCTCCTGGCCTTTGGTTCATGTGTTCTTAGCGGAGGAGCATAGTGCTTGGCTGTTTTGCACTATATTTTGCCTATGGAGTCACCAGTTTGCAGTTAGGGTAATTTTTCAATCTCTATGTACAGAAATTAGGAAAATACAGCAGTAGGCTGTGTACAAAGACGGCATTGAGATCTAGCTTTGTATCCTCTATAGAGTATGACACTTTTCATGTTGTATGACCATAACTGTCATGACCATATTTATATTCATGATATGGGTCATGACAGATGGTCATAAGAACACCCAGAATCTCAGCAACCTGAATTTTTATATTCCTTGAAGGACACCATCTCCTTGCAGCTGTTATTCCTTTACACCCATTTGGTCATGGATTCTTACTGTTCATATGGATACTTTCCACCATGATTATTATTCACTATAATAAACAATCCATCTCCCATGATCAAATTCTGTTTGTTCCAGCTTGGTTCTCTAAGAAATTATAAAGAAAGCACTTATTGTGTGAACTAGTTGGAAGCAGTGGAAACTAAACACGTTTCTGGGACAGTCTGTCCCCTTCATCGGGTATGTCATACCTGAAGAAGGGGGCGAACCATCCCAGAATCACCTTGTTTTAGTTTCAAATGAATAAACTGACATTTCTATTACCTGTGGCAGTGACTGGCAAAATCAACATTTTTATTCTGCTTTGGAAGCTTAGTTCTCATTTATTCACTTTACAGTAGGGATCACAAACATGTTCAGCCTCAGAAGAATTCTGGTTTTAAGGATGGATCATGAGCTTGTAATCCAGTCTGATCCAAGCAATGGACAATGATCGCATGTTGCTGAAAGAGCCAAAACCGGCTCATAGTCCTAAAATGGCTGTATCTTGAGAATCTACATCAAGTGGGTGCTATTGCAATTAAGCCTCCCTTATAGGCAATGTGCTTGCCACTGATCAAAACTTGTGACTCCTCACAATCAATGTATGTAGTTGGCAATGCCCTGGTGTTTTTGTCTTTTTTTCAATATTACGAATCTTACAAAAATATATTTCTTTTACGTTAATGCTTTAATATTATGGAAATAGGGTGAACCTCTTGGACTCCCAGAAGAGTTGAAAATTCTCCTGGGCACCACCACAGCTTCCCTGGAAAGCAGAGCATCAAGAAGGTTACTTCAATTCAAGAAGAGCATAAAAGATGCAGCATAAAATGTGAGGGAGAAATGGGCAACACACTTTGTTCTCTGCAGTTAGCATCTCCTTCAAAGGGAATGCTCAAAAGTTAAAGGGGTATTCCCATCTCCAAGATCCTATCCATATGTAGTAGGTGTTATAATATTAGCAAATACCTCTGATTAGAAATGTAGTATAGTTCTCCTGATTAGCTATGTCTCCCACCTCATGTGCAGGGCATTGGAGTAGTTTAGCTATCCATGGTTCCAGCCAGTCATATAGGAACCATGCATACTTAAGCTACAATGCCCTACACATGAGATAAAAGACACAGTTAGGATATATGAATACCGCTTTGTTAGATCCCTGAGGAAGGATTCATTTTTATAGCGCCATTAATGCTGCAGCACTTTACATACATCAGCAACACTGTCCCCATTGAGGCTCACAATCAGCATGGGAAGAAACCGGAGAACCCGGAAGAATCTAACGCAAACACGGAGAACATACAAATTGTTTCTGAAAAGCGTATGATAAAAGATTGCTTTGTTTCCTCTACTAGTATCCTGATGTTACTCCAATGTTTCATCACTTAGGAAATTTTATGAGCTCCTGGATTTACCTCACCTGTGAGTGAGCACTACCCGCCAGGATTGCAAACAAGGTCTTTTTGCAAATATTGCTAAGTTTATCCATTGATAGGCTGGCTTCACACTGCAGTTTTTTCACTGATCAGTGTCCATCCAGTTTGTGTGCCAAACTCGGAGAGGAACCAGGAGAGGAACTTGCAAAGAAAAACTATAATTGAAAGATTGACACTGTTATGGCAATAAACAGTTAATAATTTATATTAGTTTATAGTCATTCAGAAATCTTTCAGGCTCGAGGCCTGTTTGTAGGAAAAAGGCCTTGGCCTTGCTCTTTTCCCTAGCTAAGCACTCTCTCCTTCCCTTCCACCTTTGGGTTTTCTCTGGCTCAGATTTCATATAATGTTTTGACTTAGAGGTAGCCGTAGAAGAAGTTCTTATCAGCTGGTTCTGAATGTACTGTATGAATCAAGGCTAGTTTAAACTAACTAACACACAGACTATAATTGAATGTTTTTTTCAGAATAAAATGTATATTCAGCATAATATGATGCAATTACCTAGAAACACCCCTAAGGAATGCCCCTTTACTGATAAGTAATAAAACTGCTAACCGCTCCTAAAATAAAGGTCTTTGTCATTAAGCTCTACATTGACATGGGTGTCAGCGTGGTTCTTTCAGTGACGTGCACACACTTAGACAAAGCATCAATTTGGCGGCAGACAATTAAGATGACAGCCCACCCGAAAGGTGTGGAGGGCATCCATTACAGTTGGCGCCCAACGTGCTAGGACGAGACGTCCAGGGGACGACAGCCACAACTGAACCTTCATTCCCAGGACGGACCATACATGAGGGGTAGACCTGCAGGCTACAAAGAGGTAAGAAAATTATTTATCTTACCCAAGATCCTCCTGTATTTCCGTGCAGGGATGGAGGTAGCTGGCTGTCAGACAAGGTGTGGAGGGCATCCATTACAACACCTGTTCTGAGTTTGGGAGACTCTCCTGGTTCCTCTCTGGGTTTTGGCACGCAAATTGGATGGACACTGATCAGTGAAAAAACTGCAGTGTGAAGCCAGCCTAAGGCTGGCTTCACATTGCGGCGGCGTCCGGTCCGGGGCTGTCAGGAGTGACAGCCTGGACCGGAGTTTTGCTGCATAGAATACTATCGGGCTGCACGGAGCTGGATCGCGCCGGGTGGCAATTATCTGCCATCCAGCTGCTATCTCGCCGGATGTATCCTGGAGTAGTGGGGTTTTTCTTCCGATTCCAAAAACGTTGCATGCAACGTTTTTGGATTCGGCAGACAATTCCCCACTACTCCAGGATACATCCGGCGAGATAGCAGCCGGATGGCAGATAATTGCCACCCGGCGCGATCCAGCTCCGTGCAGCCCGATAGTATTCTATGCAGCAAAACTCCGGTCCAGGCTGTCACTCCTGACAGCCCCGGACCGGATGCCGCCGCAATGTGAACCCAGCCTAAGAGGTTTCTAACCATGGAATAGTAGGTATTTATACCAATATATCGGATCCCTACTGATATATCTCATATGCTATCCATTCTTTTATGATGCGCGTGGATATTATTAGGGCAGCATGAACCAGATGACACATTCACACTAAGCCATGGCTGGCTCCTCTATAGCCTACTATAGAAAAGCTAGTCTAAAGGCCCAGTTACACGTTACATGCACCAGCGATCCGACCTGGCCGGGATCGCTGGTGCGTCGCTACGTGGTCGCTGGTGAGATGCCACACGGGCAGACTTACCAGCAATAACCCAGCGATGCGGCGACACCCGACGGTCGTTGTGATCTGTTTGGTTCTAGGGCGTAGCATGGAGCTTGCTGGCCCTGTCACACACAGCGATGCAGCATGCCCAGCGGGAGATCACTGATCAAAAAATGGTCCAGGCCATTCATTAACGATCATCGATCTCCCAGCAGGGGGCTGATCGCTGCTAAGTTTCACACATAGCGATATCACTGGCGAGGTCGCTGCTACGTCACGAAACCTGTGACGTTGCGGTGATATCGTTAGTGATATCGCAATGTGTAACGGGGCCTTTAGGATGGTTTCACACGGCTGTTTTTTGGCATCCATGTGTGTCTGTTTTTAGCAACATTGACTTTCAATGGGGTTGCAGGATTTTGCATATGCATCCAGTTCTTCCTGTTTCCCCCTGATCCGAGGGTGCACGGTTTTTGAACTGAGACCAAAATCGCATCATCTTGCATTTTTGGTGTTCATGTAAAAAAAACGTGAACACCCGGATCCAGGGCACTACGGGTTAAATTAAAAAACGGGGCTCTATGTAACCCCAATCCAGCAGACTCTGGATCCCAGTTTTTGAACTGTGCATGCCCAGAATGCAGTTCTAAATGACCCCCAGGGTGGTAATCAACCGGATCAGTAATGATACCGGTGCGGGTGCAGACAGTTGCATCATTTTGCGGGACTCTGATGGAATCCGGTGGGTGCAGGCTTTACCTGCATTCCCCCAGATTAAAAAAAAAGGCTGTGTGAAACAAGTCTAATACAATAAACTATCAGGACATACAGAAAGTGACTTTCTCTGTAACGGAATTAACTATATCCACTACATGTAGCATCTGATCTCCATTTCCTATACTAATTATTCTAAGTGGCTTCATCAAGGTAGGCTTGCACCCTAGAGTAAAGTTTATTGTGCTGCTCTTGTATTTTTCTATATATGGGTTCATCATCAGCTATCCTGCCCCCAAAGAATGAAATTCTGCAGCTCATTATTTTGCTGTGAATTAACAGGTATCAGCAAACGGACTCCCATCATCACTGGTTTATGACAAAAATCAAGCAGAAATCAACTTGAATTGACTGTGAAAAGGTTATTGCTCCAGGATCCTAAACGACGGCAGCAAAGGGAATCCAGCAGAACCAGGAATGACATTTACAGAAAGCTGTTTCGCAACCTGTCTGGTTACATGATCCTCAGTGCTATGTTCTTCATATGACTTGTGATTTATAACAAACCTACTTGTTATTTGCATTTGCCCTTTGCTTTCTATAAAATTAAACTATAGCCTGCTTTGAAGCTGCAATGTATGCATGGCATGTTGACTGAATTAACATTCCACAGATATAACAACCCTCATACATCTTCATTTATAGAAAGCTTTCTGATGGCATCCAGGTTACCTTTCAAAAATAGGAGGCCATAGAGGAGTTTGTGCAATATGAAAGTAACATAACAGCTGAAGATTTATAGGTGCTCCAAGTATTTTAAGACTGGCTACTGTATATACATCTTCTGCCGAGGTTATCTGAGGATACAGAAATTCAGAAATACCCAAGATGACAGATCTTAGTGCAACAGATGACATATCAAAGTTACCAAGGTGAGCACAGTAAGCCTACAAAAACATTGATGTAACTTACAATTATGTAGCGACCGGTGGTAAGGCCGCGGGTGTGTGTGTATGATCTTTCTCAACAGAATCCCCATACTCAGGTTTAACCGATAATAACGTTTCTTTACTGTAAAACATGTTTATATCACAGTCAACCGAACTATATGCGCACTTGTATATATTAGAGTCTCTGGATCTTCACTTCTTCCGGGTACGCAGCAAGAAAAGAAAACACAACAATGAAGGTATCTTTCCCTAACTTTCCCTAAAATCACGTACCAGTCTTATCACAGAAGAAGATGTCGCTCCCACGTAGCAGGCCTGGGGGTCTCCTCAGTCTTCTTCTTCGGTCTCCTTCCGCAGGTAACAGAACTTTTCTTTTAATGTCTCTCCCAGTCTCAGGGTACACCGAGCAGCAGCAGGAGGGAGATCACAGCAGCCAAATGGCTCCCTTATGTCGGTCACGGCCCCTGCACATGCACTCTGGGTGCTCGACGGGCAAGGTTTTGCAGAGCGGCCAGAGTCACAGCACCAAAGTCCAGTGGCCCAGAATCAGTCACAGGGGCTTCTGCGGGATGATATTTCCGGCAAGGTGTAGCAAAGTAGTCCACTTTGAACAGACATCCGCAGGCAGATCTTCTCTGGTTCAGCTCTGAATCTAGACTGCACTGTTTCTCTTCCTGGGTAAACAAAAGAGAGGGTGGGGGATTTCCACCCTCTGTGATTGTACAGTCCACTAATGCCCCCTGGTGGACAAGTGCGGACTGTGTACGGTTCATTTCAGTGTCAATTTCAATAATACAATCTGAATTATTCACCTCATTACATACCCCCCCACTTAAAGGTTGACAGTCCCTGTCAACAACCATCGGCTCCAAGGCAGTGATGGCCGTTGATATCACAGGGATTGATCTCCGGCGGAGTAGGGACCTCTGTTGGGGGAAACCGTCATCCCCCCGTTCACCTTCGCTCCCTTGTTCAGGGCTCACAATATCTCCAATAAACTCAGTCACGTTTTCTACCCGGGGAGAGTAGGATCGCCGGCGGTAGCGGCGCCGGTTGGGGGCAAATCTGCTTCCTTTAACGGGAACACCCCCAGGACCGGTGATGTCGGCGGCCTCTGTACCCCTCTCTCCCTTCACAACATCAAACTGTACCACCTCCCCATCACCAACGCTGCGGAGGCACTTACGAGGATTGTTACGCTTTATGGCAGTCTGATGTACAAACACGTCATCCTTTGTGTCATTCCTGTTGATGAAGCCATACCCATCGCGGACATTAAACCACTTCACCGTCCCCTGTCCGAGTGGCCAGCACTTGCTTATCGATCTGGCTCTGTCTCTTCACACCCTTTTCCCTGATCTCCCCTGCCGAGCGAACCGCTTTGGCTGGGGCGTCTAGTTTAAAGGTGGCTGCTGTTGTGGGGCATGACTTGCTGGTTCTGGTATATCGGACCACGGGTGGAGGATGCGGACAACATTTTGCCCTATGGCGGGGGTCGCCGCATGTCCAGCACCTTCCCATAGGCCGACTGGGTTGCTGTCTCGCTTGCCTGTCCGCCTGTTGGTCTAGCCTGAGCTGTAGCTGTAGTATCTGTTTCTGCAACTCTGCTACTATCTGCTTCAAATCCTCCGTGTCACTGTTCGGAGTGCTGGCACCGGATATGGACCTGCAGGCCGTAGTATAAGTCTGGTTATAAGTGTGGCGCCCTGCGGGTATTAGCCACAGTATAAGATCATAATAGTTGCACTCACATAGAAAGCCATGCCACTGCACTACCACCTTTGGCCAGTAGGGGGAGCTCCAGAGACACCAGAGACTTCCCTAGAGATAAAACACTGGTCTGAGGTAAATTTTCAGACAGTTGGAGCCAGGAGCTCAGAGTGATAGGAGCTGCATTGAGTTCCTGAGGACTGACTGACAATTTCCAGGGCCAAGCCATCGGTCTGAGGAGGAGAAAACTGATAAGAGGAACACTTTCAGAATCGGGTAGCATCATTATCTACCCTAGATAAAAAGCGCAGATACGGATACCGGATCCGTGGCTGCATTAGTTATATACAATACAGCAACCGGAAAAACGTGAGGTAACAACAAGCTTCACAGGGCCAGACACAGCAACATACTAAGAGTTCAGCAGTACTCCCGGAGGGGGTAAGCAGAGAGAGACAAAGGACTCAAGTTGCCTGTTGAGTGGGACCCAGAGAGGACAGATTTGGGCCGGCAGCGAGTTCACACACGGCAGCAGGGCCACATAGACAGCGCAAGCAGGAGGTAAAGGACCCGGTGGGGCCTGAGCAACTGAACCCCTATTGCAGACTCCGGAGACGGGACTTGTTGTATTATAGTTTGGTTGAAAGTAAACCAGTTAAACCTCATCTGTGCCTCAGCCTCTGATTTAACAGCTACCATCTATCCAGGATTGGGACCATCACCGCTGAGAGAATTTGCTGTGAATCAAGTAAGTGTCTGTGTCCTTAACATCTCCTCACCATACTTCCATCTTCATCCATCATTAACTTTAACATCACCTGTCCAGGGGACCCTACAGCCCTACCCGGAAAAGGGCTATACCATCTCAGCTGCCTCTCACAATCATCCCCTGGCCAGTACAAGGCAGCGGTGGCCATATATAGCCACATTATTCCGGGTGGCGTCACGACAATAACATCTACAAACTTTATAAATTATATAAACTTCTAAATCCCCTGTAAATACCCCCTCTTAGGAGTGTGCCAGCCTGGGGCCACGGCCTGGGTCCAGCCACCAGTGACTCCCCCAAGGAAAGGGACCCTGTGCCGGGTATCCTGGTCCCCTAAGCTGGGCGGCACATAAGCTACTACCGGGAGGAGATTCTGTTGATCACACATCCTGCCGACTACGCCAGATGTAGCGACCGGTGGTAAGGCCGCGGGTGTGTGTGTATGATCTTTCTCAACAGAATCCCCATACTCAGGTTTAACCGATAATAACGTTTCTTTACTGGCAAACATGTTTATATCACAGTCAACCGAACTATATGCGCACTTGTATATATTAGAGTCTCTGGATCTTCACTTCTTCCGGGTACGCAGCAAGAAAAGAAAACACAACAATGAAGGTATCTTTCCCTAACTTTCCCTAAAATCACGTACCAGTCTTATCACAGAAGAAGATGTCGCTCCCATGTAGCAGGCCTGGGGGTCTCCTCAGTCTTCTTCTTCGGTCTCCTTCCGCAGGTAACAGAACTTTTCTTTTAATGTCTCTCCCAGTCTCAGGGTACACCGAGCAGCAGCAGGAGGGAGATCACAGCAGCCAAATGGCTCCCTTATGTCGGTCACGGCCCCTGCACATGCACTCTGGGTGCTCGACGGGCAAGGTTTTGCAGAGCGGCCAGAGTCACAGCACCAAAGTCCAGTGGCCCAGGATCAGTCACAGGGGCTTCTGCGGGATGATTTTTCCGGCAAGGTGTAGCAAAGTAGTCCACTTTGAACAGACATCCGCAGGCAGATCTTCTCTGGTTCAGCTCTGAATCTAGACTGCACTGTTTCTCTTCCTGGGTAAACAAAAGAGAGGGTGGGGGATTTCCACCCTCTGTGATTGTACAGTCCACTAATGCCCCCTGGTGGACAAGTGCGGACTGTGCACGGTTCATTTCAGTGTCAATTTCAATAATACAATCTGAATTATTCACCTCATTACAATTAAAGGCAAGGGCAATTACAATTATTGGAGCCTTGAAGGTTTATTCATACCCTCTGTAGCACGGGCAGACCCGACTGGCTAGGGGACCCCTCAGGTACCTGTAGGGGGGCCCCTTCACCTCCCTGCAGGAGGGTCCAGGCCTCCAGCCGCCCCCCGCAGAGTGTGCGATAGTGTGTCAGAGTAGAGGTGAAGTGAGGGAAGCTTTCTGCTTCTCGCCCCATGGCTGATCCCACCCCTCCTCCGCTCTCAACTCGCAGGCGCTGGTAGCAGCCCATACTCACTAGCAAAGTCCTCCCCCCGCTCCTCAGCTGGGACAGCAGCTCGTCACACTACCCCCGCTCCTCACTAGCACCCCCCCGGTCCTCACCCGGGACAGCCCCTGCAGCACCAGGGCCCGCCCGGCTCTAGTTCCGCCACTGCTCTGTAGTATATGTCCCCTCTCAGCCTCCTGTGTACAACCTGAACTGCAGAGCATCACACCTCTCAGCCCCATCATACAGTACATCACTCCTCTCAGCCTCCATAAACAGCCCCATGTTGCAGTACATCACTTCTCTCAGCCACCATAAACAGCCCCATCCTGCAGTACATTAATCCTTTCATCCCCTGTATACAGCCCCATCCTGCAGTATATCTCTCCTCTCAGTCCCATCATGCAGCATATCTCTCATCTTAGTTACGAGCACAAAAGTACATTGCTGCTCTCTGGTGTGAGCCTCGGACCTGTGATTATGGTAGATCTCCCCTTTTCATGACCTCATCCCTCACAACAAAATCTCCACTCTAGACACTTCCCAGAGCACAGCAATGCTGGCAGGAAGCCAGTTGAGAGACTGCAATGCACATAATCTGCCATCTACTATAAGCACTAGTACCACTATAGGACAGTTACGATGACAACTAGAGTGGCATTAGAGGTTGATACAATCTTGGCTGAAAGTGTTGAAATCGTTGAAATTGTACCTGAAAATTAAGTATTTCCCCCAGAAAATTATTGCACTTACACACATTTTGTCCTATCTGTTTATTTCCTTTGTGTGTATTGGAACAATACAAAAATGAAAAACAGAGAAAAAAGGCAAATTGGGCATAATTTCACACAAAACCCCAAAAATGGACAAAAATGTTGACGTTCTCAACTTAATATATGTTTGCACCGTTTCAAATAAATAACTACAATCAATCGCTTCTTATAACCATCAACAAGCTTCTTACACCTTTCAACTGGAATTTTGTACCACTCTTCTTTTATAAACTGATCCAGGTCTTTCATATTTGAAAGTGTCTTCTCTGAACAGCAATTTTAAGATCTGTCCACAGATGTTCAATTGGATTTAGCTCTGGACTCCTTACTGGCTACTTTAAATCTCTGCAGTGCTTTGTTTCTGATGCGCCCCAGGGCCGTGGGGTACTCGGAACCATGCTTTGGATACTTCAGGGGAGTCACAGGGGTCAAGACCCGGCTCTGTGACCTTGGGCATCAACTTAAAAGTTCGAGGATTTTGGTTTTCAGGATGGTTGACGTGACGCCATCCGTGATGTTCGGCTATTAAGGGCTGACGCTGCAGTGCGGGACCACTGGGGATGATGGGATTGCAACTAAGGTAGTGTCGCTCCCCATGGGTGGAGCGGTTCCCTAGGGCAACTGGAAAAGTCTATGGTGGTGGTAGGCCGTTAGGGTGCAGGACTGAGGGCGTGGAATAACTGACAGACACACAGTATGTAGTCTATATTAACTTTACTGGTAGTTGCAGGTAGAAACCAGGATACTGTCCACAGGGGGTGTTGTGAGTCCGGGTGGCCTGGAAGCTTTGCTGTGGCCGGGGAGATATAGTGCTTCTCTCTAGAGATGAGCGATGTTCGATTTGAAATGTTCACCAATCTCAAATTCGAGCTGTTTTGGGTGGTGTTCGAGTCATTCGACGAATGTGAACAATTAGCTTCGATTTCGGCAGTTCTAGATTATGTTCAATAACAGTTCGTTCTAGTGAATTTTTAAAAAAAAAAACACAATACACAGAAAAAAATATTTTATTAGAAATAAAACAAAAAATACACTTAGAGAGTTTATAAAAAAATTTCTCTTCCGTCCGACGTAGTCCAATCAGGTTTTCTTCTTTAGCTCAGCTACATCTCTGGTAGAGATGTAGCTGAGCTGTGCAGCCGTGGGAAAGTTCATGTGAGTTCATGCTGCATGAACTCACATGAACCTTTCCCTGACAGCACTGCGCGGCTTCTTCAAATGAACAGCTGATCTGCATCAGCTGATCATTTGAAATAACCGGCGGGAAAGCCAGCGGTGAGACTTCACCATCAGCTTTCCTGCTCTGTTCTGCGCTCCCCACTCCATGATGCCCCCTCATCGCTCCCCCCGCCGCCTCCCTGCCTGATTCTAAGTTATGATCGGGCAGGGGGAGCAGATCCAGGGAACGGGGAGCGCAGCACAGAGCAGCAAAGCTGGCGGTGAAGTCCTCTTCTCACCGCTGGCTTCCCCGCCTGTGTCTTTCACTCCCTGCTCCCATTGCTGCGCTCCCTCCCCTCCCTGTAGTTGCTCCCCCGCCCAGTACTAACGTTAAAACATATTTTACATTAGTTTTCAATGGTGTTCGACGAACATCCGATGAACATTCGACGAACACACAGCAAATTCAACGAATCGAATCGAATTTGAACACCGGGGTTCTGGCTCATCTCTACTTCTCTCCTTCCTCAGACCCTCTCCTAAATGTCCCTCACTCTTGCCGTTCCTCATTCACATCTTTTCTTGGGATGAGCTTAGCACTGCTCCAGTCCACAGGTCATCTTCACTGTCCTCTTAGGAACTGAACTGACTAACCCTGCCCCCAGGCCAGAATTTATAGGGGAGCTCCCTTGAACCTGGGTTTCAGAGTTCCCCCTTCTGGTCTGGAGTCAGGAAAGTGTTGCATGCTGTGGGCTTACCTAGTGTGGATACCCCTTCTTGCTTCCAAGCATGGCATCACCCTCCGAGGGAGGCAATGCCATTTTGACAACTGGACTCTGGGGTGCCACATTTCCATCCATTTCTGGGGCTTCTTGAATTATGTTTGGGATCATTGTCCTGCTTGTAGACTATGATCTAGGCTGCAAACCCAGCTTTTTGGTCACTACATTGCAACCCAAAATCCTTTCGTAACCTGCAGAATTCATGATGCCTTGCACACAGTCAAGACACCCAGTGCCAGTGGCAGCGAAACAACCCCAAAATATCTTTGAACCTCCACCATATTAACATTAGGTTTGGTGTTATTTTTTTGTAAGCCTCCTTCTGTTTTCAATAAACAGTAGAATGATGTGCTTTACCAAAAAGCTCTATCTTGGTTTCATCTGTCCACAAGACGCTTTCCTAATAGGATTTTGGCTTATGAATATTTTGGCAAACTGCAGTCTAGCTTTCTTATTTCTCTGTGCCAACAGTGTGGTCCTCCTGTATCTCCTCCATAACGTTTGATTTCAGTCAAGTGTTGATGAATACCGTATTTTTCGCTTTTTAAGACGCACTTTTGTTTCCCCCAAACATTGGGGGGAAACGGGGGTGCGTCTTAAAAAGAGAATGTAAAAAAAAAATACGTAAAATTTTAAATTACACATTACCGGGCCCGGGGGGTGCGGTTGCCAAGCGGGGGTGATGGGGGCAGGTTCCGGAGGGTGAGGGGCACGGGTGTATGGCCGTAGATGCGGGGGAGTACCGGCAGCAGTGAGCGCTGGGCGCCGCCATGTTTTTTTGTGGGCAGCTGCATTCAATATGTGCAGCCGGCCAGTAGAGGTAGACACTGCAAATTGCCTACGGGTCTCCTCTATGGCCGCGGCCATTTTGTTGAAGTCTGTGCTGCCTGCTACACATAGTGAATGCAGCCGCCATGAAAAAAACATGGCGGCGCCCAGCGCTCACTGCTGCCGGTACTCCCCCGCATCTACGGCCATACACCCGTGCCCCTCACCCTCCGGAACCTGCCACCGGCACCCCTGCTCAGCAGCCGCAATTCCACCATTGGTAAGGCCATATATAGGGAAAGGGGGCATATAAAAAAGATGGGGGCACTTAACAGGATGAGGGTATATATAGACAGGATGGGGATGGGGATAGGGGCATATACATAGGATGGGCGGACATATTTTCAGGATAGGGTATATGCACAGGATGGGGAACATTTAGATAATATGGGGGAATGTATATTCCAGGATGGGGGTATATATACAGGATTTGGGACCATATTTACAGGATGGGGACATGTGTGCCATAATGAGGGTATATACAGTTAGGGCCAGAAATATTTGGACAGTGACACAAGTTTTGTTATTTTAGCTGTTTACAAAAACATGTTCAGAAATACAATTATATATATAATATGGGCTGAAAGTGCACACTCCCAGCTGCAATATGAGAGTTTCCATATCCAAATCGGAGAAAGGGTTTAGGAATCATAGCTCTGTAATGCATAGCCTCCTCTTTTTCAAGGGACCAAAAGTAATTGGACAATGGACTCTTAAGGGCTGCAATTAACTCTGAAGGCGTCTCCCTCGTTAACCTGTAATCAATGAAGTAGTTAAAAGGTCAGGGGTGGATTCCAGGTGTGTGGTTTTGCATTTGGAAGCTGTTGCTGTGACCAGACAACATGCGGTCAAAGGAACTCTCAATTGAGGTGAAGCAGAACATCCTGAGGCTGAAAAAAAAGAAAACATCCATCAGAGAGATAGCAGATATGCTTGGAGTAGCAAAATCAACAGTTGGGTACATTCTGAGAAAAAAGGAATTGACTGGTGAGCTTGGGAACTCTAAAAGGCCTGGGCGTCCACGGATGACAACAGTGGTGGATGATCGCCGCATACTTTATTTGGTGAAGAAGAACCCGTTCACAACATCAACTGAAGTCCAGAACACTCTCAGTGAAGTAGGTGTATCTGTCTCTAAGTCAACAGTAAAGAGAAGACTCCATGACAGTAAATACAAAGGGTTCACATCTAGATGCAAACCATTCATCAATTCCAAAAATAGACAGGCCAGAGTTAAATTTGCTGAAAAACACCTCAAGAAGCCAGCTCAGTTCTGGAAAAGTATTCTATGGACAGATGAGACAAAGATCAACCTGTACCAGAATGATGGGAAGAAAAAAGTTTGGAGAAGAAAGGGAACGGCACATGATCCAAGGCACACCACATCCTCTGTAAAACATGGTGGAGGCAACGTGATGGCATGGGCATGCATGGCTTTCAATGGCACTGGGTCACTTGTGTTTATTGATGACATAACAGCAGACAAGAGTAACCGTATGAATTCTGAAGTGTACCGGGATATACTTTCAGCCCAGATTCAGCCAAATGCTGCAAAGTTGATTGGACGGCGCATCATAGTACAGATGCACAATGACCCCAAGCATACAGCCAAAGCTACCCAGGAGTTCATGAGTGCAAAAAAGTGGAACATTCTGCAATGGCCAAGTCAATCACCAGATCTTAACCCAATTGAGCATGCATTTCACTTGCTGAAATCCAGACTTAAGACGGAAAGACCCACAAACAAGCAAGACCTGAAGACTGCAGCTGTAAAGGCCTGGCAAAGCATTAAGGAGGAAACCCAGCGTTTGGTGATGTCCATGGGTTCCAGACTTAAGGCAGTGATTGCCTCCAAAGGATTCGCAACAAAATATTGAAAATAAAAATATTTTGTTTGGGTTATGTTTATTTGTCCAATTACTTTTGACCTCCTAAAATGTGGAGTGTTTGTAAAGAAATGTGTACAATTCCTACATTTTCTAGCCGATATTTTTGTTCAACCCTTCAAATTAAACGTTACAATCTGCACTTGAATTCTGTTGTAGAGGTTTCATTTCAAATCCAATGTGGTGGCATGCAGAGCCCAACTCGCGAAAATTGTGTCACTGTCCAAATATTTCTGGCCCTAACTGTATACCAGGATGGGGGGGCATATGTACCAGGATGGGGACATATATACAGGATGGTGACATCTATACCAGGATGAGGGACATCTATACCAGGATGAGCGATATATGTAGCAGGATGGGGGCATATATACCAGGATGACATGTATGCCAGGATAAGGGACGTATATACCAGAATGGGGGGACATATATACCGGGATACCAGGAAGGGGGGGTTTATGTACCAGGATGAGGGACATTTATACTGATTATAAGACAGACACTGGCATTATAAGACAGACCACATTTAACATAAAAAATTTTTTTTTTCTCTTTTCCTTCAACAAATTTGGGGGTGCGTCTTATAATCAGGTGCGTCTTATAAAGCGAAAAATACGGTACATTGTGCTGAAACTGATGTACCCTGGGCCTGCAAGACAGCTTGAATTTCTTTGGAACTTGATTGAGGCTGCTTATACACATCCAGAGTATCCTGCGTTTTAACCTTATATAAATTTTTCTCTGCCGTTCACGTGCAACCTACAGTATCATGGGTTGTAAACCTCTTCATTATATTGCGCACTATGGACAAAAGAACATCATGATCTCTAGAGATGAACTTGTAACCTTGAGATAGTTGATATTTCTCAATATAGTGTAGTGTCTGTAGCCAGACTTGCTGGATTGCTCTTGTATCCTGTAAGATTAATAATGCCACTATTACATCTCCAGGGTTAGCTTCTTATTATCTCTTCTAAGTTCTATTTGCTCAATTGGTCCTCTCCTCAGTTGTTAAACTTTTCCTTTTTAGCTTAGTCTGCTTGCTATGTCATACCCATATGTTGTTTCGCTAGTGTGTTAAGGCACTTACTTCATACTGCACAGTCTCTACTTCCCTGCTCCTTTCCTTCTGAGTTCAGCTGCTGTCACAGATCTGGGCGTTTGATCAGGGCGCCACAAATCCTGAATTCTGTCTAATTGGGCAAATAGAACTTAGAAGAGACAATAAGAAGCTAACCCTGGAGATGTAATAGTGGCATTATTAATCTTAAAGGATACAAGAGCAATCCAGCAAGTCTGGCTACAGACACTACATTGAAAAAATCCCACTATACAGTTGTGGCCAAAAGTATTGACACCCCTGCAATTCTGTCAGATAATACTCAGTTTCTTCCTGAAAATGATTGCAATCACACATTCTTTGGTATTATTATCTTCATTTGATTTGTCTTCAATGAAAAAACACAAAAAGAATTGTCCTAAAGCCAAATTGGATATAATTCCACACCAAACATAAAAAAGGGGGTGGACAAAAGTATTTACACTGTTAGAAAAATCATGTGATGCTTCTCTAATTTGTGTAATTAACAGCACCTGTTACTTACCTGGGGCACCTAACAGGTGCTGGCAATAACTAAATCACACTTGCAGCCAGTTGACATGGATTAAAGGTGACTCAACCTCTGTCCTGTGTCCTTGTGTGTACCACATTGAGCATGGAGAAAAGAAAGAAGACCAAAGAACTGTCTGAGGACTTGAGAAACCAAATTGTGAGGAAGCATGAGCAATCTCAAGGCTACAAGTCCATCTCCAAAGACCTGAATGTTCCTGTGTTTACCGTGCGCAGTGTCATCAAGAAGTTTAAAGCCCATGGCACTGTGGCTAACTTTCTTAGATGTGGACGGAAAAGAAAAATTGACGAGAGATTTCAATGCAAGATTGTGCGGATGGTGGATAAAGAACCTCGACTAACATCCAAAACAGTTCAAGCTGCCCTGCAGTCCGAGGGTACAGCAGTGTCGACCCGTACTATCTGTCGGTGTCTGAATGAAAAGGGACTGTATGGTAGGAGACCCTGGAAGACCCCACTTCTTACTCCGAGACATAAAAAAGCCCGGTTGGAGTTTGCCAAAACGTACTGGAGAAAGTCTAAAACGTTTTGGAATAATGTTCTCTCTTTTTGGGCAAAGGCATCAACATAGAGTTTACAGGAGAAAAAAGAGGCATTCAAAGAAAAGAACACGGTCCCTACAGTCAAACATGGCGGAGGTTCCCTGATGTTTTGGGGTTGCTTTGCTGCCTCTGGCACTGGACTGCTTGACTGTATGCATGGCATTATGAAGTCTGAAGACTACCAACAAATTTTGCAGCATAATGTAGGGCCCAGTGTGAGAAAGCTGGGTCTCCCTCAGAGGTCATGGGTCTTCCAGCAGGACAATGACCCAAAACACACTTCAAAAAGCACTAGAAAATGGTTTGAGAGAAAGTACTGGAGACTTCTAAGGTGGCCAGCAATGAGTCCAGACCTGAATCCCATAGAACATCTGTGGAGAGATCTAAAAATGCCAGTGTGGAGAAGGCACCCTTCAAATATCAGGGATCTGGAGCAGTTTGCCAAAGACGAATGGTCTAAAATTCCAGCAGAGCATTGTAAGAAACTCATTGATGGTTACCGGAAGCGGTTGATCGCAGTTATTTTGGCTAAAGGTTGTGCAATCAAGTATTAAGCTGAGGGTGCCAATACTTTTGTCTGGCCCATTTTTGGAGTTTTGTGTGAAATGATCAATGTTTTGCTTTTTGCTTCATTCTCTTTTGTGTTTTTTCATTGAAGACAAATTAAATGAAGATAATAATACCAAAGAATTTGTGATTGCAATCATTTTCAGGAAGAAACTGAGTATTATCTGACAGAATTGCAGGGGTGTCAATACTTTTGACCATAACTGTAAGTATGGTAAATATTGCTGAAGAGGGGGAAGTCATAGATAAAACAGCGGTTAATAACAATCAAAATTATTTCAGACCCAAGGAAATCATCACAAGCCACCAATGAAACTCTACAACAAGACAGACCCTCTCATCCATATCAGGTAATGAATTGTACCGAAAAATAGGCTATATTAAGTCAGGGGATATCACAATTATAAACCACCAATATTTCTACTTTCAGGTGGATTAAAACCAATGCAGGAGAAACCTAATCCAAAATATGGACTCCCTAATGGTGTAGACAAGTTTGCCTATTAGATGTTACCAACCTATGAAACTTTACACTAACAACCAAGATTGTATGCAAATATTTTATTATTACAGCATTATTTTTAGTGTGATTAAAAGTTTTTTGTGCAAGAAAGAAAATCAGTAAACATCCCGAAAAAGGGTTGTATCATAATACGCTGTCCATAATCATTTCACTAGCCATATTTAGCGCCAAGCCTATACATATATACTACTATAGAGATATATTGCCATCACTGTAATCTGAAATTGGGGTAACTACGCACGGTACCACCCTGAGGCTAGAGGCTGCAAATCAAATAAGAATAAGCTCCAGAGTTTATAAAAATATATATCTTGCATATATTTAATTATAACATGAGGAAAAGTATTTGATCACCTACCAACGAGCAAGAATTCTGGCTCTCACAGACCTGTTAGTTTTTCTTTAATGGCGGGTTTTCACGTTGCGATATCGTAGTCCAATTTCAATGAAAAGTCACGTGGTTCAATCATTGGACCCGATATCGTTCCTGCGTTGTATGATGTGAACGTCCAATACGATGCAGGAACGATGTCAATGCGATATCGGGGATTGAATGAGCGTGCTATTCAATGCCCCGATATTGAAGGGAGATTGAAGTCGGATCGTGCTGTGTGACAGCCCAACTACGATGCGATTTGAAACGTCACCCATTCACTCCCATGTTAAGTGTTCGATCCTGGGTTGGGGGGCGTAAACATCGCACGGACGTTGTATTCCGATATCGCAGCGTGTAAACCTCCGATGCGATGCGGGAGAAACGTGCACTAAATGCGCACTCCCGCGCCATTGAGTTGCGATATCGGAACGATATTGAAGCGTGTAAACCCACCATAAGAAGCCGTCCCACTCTGCCCTCATCCGCTATATTTTTGCACCTGTTTGAACTTGTTACCTTTATAAAAGACACCTGTCCTCACACTCAGTCACACTTCACCTTCTTCACCAAGACCAAGGTGAAAGAGCAGTCCAAGGAAACCAGGAACAAATTTGTGGACCTGCAAAAGGCTGGGATGGGCTACAGGACAATATGCAAGCAGCGTGGTGAGAAGGCATCAACTGTTGGCGCAATTATTAGAAAATGGAAAAAACACCAGATGACTGCCACTCTTCCTTGGTCTTTTCGGGTAAGGATGATTCTGCCAGGTCAGGAATCAGCCCAGAACTACACAGAAGGCCCTTGTCAATAACTTGAAGACAGCCGGGGCCACAGTCTTAAATATTACCTTTAGTAACACACTGGACTGTCGTCGATTAAAATCCTACTGAGCACATTAGGTCCCCTGCTTACGCTAGCACATGTCCTGGTCATTTTCAAGTTCGCCAATGACAATCTGGATGATTCAGAGGAGGCATGGGAGAAGGTCATGTGGTCAGACGAGTCCAAAAATAGAAATTCTTGGTATGAATTCCACTCGACATGTTTGGAGGAAGAATGATGAGTAAAACCCCAAGAACACCAACCCAACCGTGAGGCACAAGCCTACAAATATCATACTTTGGATGTACCATATTGAAGGGAGAGTAGAATGAGTCATTTATCACGAGATTTTGGCATTGAAGATGGGTCATGACTGGGTCTTCCAGAATGACAATGACGTCAAGCACACAGCCAGGGCAACAAAGGAGTAGCTCTATAAAAAGCATTTCAAGGTCCTGGAGTGGCCAGATCTGAAACCAATAGAAAATCTTTGGAGGGAGCTGAAACTCAATGTTGCCCAGCTACAGCCTTGAAGCATGAAAGATCTGAAGAAGATCTGTATGGAGGAGTGGACCAAAATCCTTGCTGCAGTGTTTGCAAACCTGAACAAGAACTACAGGAAACATGTGGCCTCTGTAATTGCAAAGAAAAGTGTCTGTACCAAATCTTACATTCTGTTGTTCTATTATAGCAAATACTTACTTCAAGCAATAAAATGAAAATCAACTGTGTAAAAATCGTACAATGTGATTTTCTGTAGATTTTTTTAAATTCTGTCTCTCATAGTTTAAGTGCACATATAATAAAAATTACAGACCTCTTCATTCTTTGTAGCTGTGAGAACTTGCAAAATCGGCAGTGTATCCAATACTTATTTTCCTCACTATATGGCTGTATTATTCTGTGTGAGCAGGGTGACATCACAGCGGTAGCCGGAAAATCACCTAGTTTTGGGTCACACTGTGAGCAGTGTGATGCGGAGAGGTCATCTGAGTTCAGAACTGTAGCTGAACTCAGGTGACCCCATCTGTGAGATCACCCCATCACAGTGGTAACTGGAAATCAGTCAGTTTCTTGTCCTGCCGTGAGAGGGAGGACATTGCAGAGGGTCATGGATGGGTATGTGGTAGTAATATAAATGAAGTTGAGAAAATTGTTTGTGTTTTTTGTTCTGATAAAATGATTTTTCTGTGTGTTGTGCATTATTTATTACTTACTAGAGACACATAATAGGCGGGTCTAACATTGGCACAACAGTAGGAATCTCAGGCTTAGTGCCAGCTGGCAATATTCAGCTGGCATTAACTCCTTTATTACCCATTTTAGTATCTAGTGGGTAGATGCTAGAATGTATTGGCTGTTAACAGGTTACTCCAACAGCCAATCAAAGACACCTACTCTCTGTGACAGCATGTGTGATTGGATGTTGTGCCCCTCACCAGTAAATACCCAGGAATTTAATGAGCGGCCCCAGATGTACAAGCGGGCCGATGCCAGTAAATGTACCTTTACACGCGGCAACTTTTCTAGGAATTTCACTGGCAACTTACTGTTTGCAGTGAAATCATGGGCACATTGTTCTATCTTGTTGCTGTGTACAAATGGAACAATGTCTCCATGATTTCACTGCAACCAGTAAGTTTCCTGTGAAATTCCTAGAAAAGTTGCCGTGTGTAAAGGTACCTTAAGTATAATGCTTTTGTTTAATCCATGTATTCTTTGTTTTTACAGCCCCTACCAAACACGACATGGACTTCTCGGGAAATCTGTGCCCGACCACTAGGTGTTCAGTATGGACCCCGAACTTTACAGTTTGGGTTTGTCCATCACAATACATAACCATTACACAGTACATAGTAGGGACGTATTTATAAGATTATCTCAGCACAGGAGATGTGGTATGATCAGACCATGTCCCTGTACGGTCAGACACATCCATTACACAATACATAGCAGGGACAGATATATAAGATTATCTCAGCACCGGAGATGTGGTATGATCAGACCATGTCCCTGTACGGTCAGACACATCCATTACACAATACATAGCAGGGACACACATAGATTATCTCAGCACAGGAGATGTGGTATGATCAGACCATGTCCCTGTATGGTCAGACATATCCATTACACAGTACATAGCAGGGACACATATATAATATTATCTCAGCACAGGAGATGTGGTATGATCAGACCATGTCCCTGTATGGTCAGACACATCCATTACACAATACATAGCAGGGACACATATATAAGATTATCTCAGCACAGGAACATTTTTTTAAACATCCAATTGTGGAAATTATTATTCTAAAATCTATTGCTTACTATGAACTCTGTTCATGGAAAAAACATTTTAAGCAAGAAAATGTTAGAATGTTGCATTTGATTGCTGCTTTGTATCCATTTTCAATCTTTCAGGTGCATGTTATACTATATTTGTTCTGTAATTTCCCACCTGCAGATTTTTGCTCCATGTACAGTTGATCACAGTGAGGGTTTTGTTAGAGACTTCCTCCTCTTGTTTCACACTTGGCATTAGAAGTCTATGTGAAATGCCATGAGGATTTCAGGTGCTGAATTTAGCAAAAGAGGAGCTCTGATTTCATCTTGGCTGAACCATAGGAAAAGTACTGCATGTAATTAGTCAGCTATAACTTTCAGAGTCTGAAGTGTCACTGTATTACTGGGCCTGAAGTGTAATACTTAGTTATAATTTATAGTTTCCAAAGGGGTGACAAAATTGTAATATATTTTTAATTTGCTTTTCTGGAAGTAAAAAAAATTGAATAACGAAGGGGTAGACTCAGGGGCGTAACTAGAACTGGCAGGGCCCCATAGCAAACTTTTGAACGGGGCCCCCTCCAAGACATGCCGCCAATGGCACGCCCCCTTCAAGACACACCCCCTTACCGAATCGGTGTTAACAGTCTGACGCCACCCAGTTTACCGTATATAACCGTGTATAAGCCGACCACCCTACTTTTGCCCCCAAAACCTGGGAAAACCTATTGACTCACGTATAAGCCGAGGGTGGACCCCAGCATAGGTATACAGCCCCCAGCAGTGTGGTATACAGGCCTCCCCAGTGGTAGTATACAGCAGCCTCCCCAGTGGTAGTATACAGCAGCCTCCCCAGTGGTATATACAGGCCCCAGCAGTATATACAGTAGCCCCAGTGGTATACAGCAGCCTCCCCAGTGGTATATACAGGTCCCAGCAGTATATACAGCAGCCCCAGTGGTATACAGCAGCCTCCCCAGTGGTATATACAGGCCCCAGCAGTATATACAGCAGCCCCAGTGGTATACAGCAGCCTCCCTAGTGGTATATACAGGCCCCAGCAGTATATACAGTAGCCCCAGTGGTATACAGCAGCCTCCCCAGTGGTATATACAGCAGCCCCAGTGGTATACAGCAGCCTCCCCAGTGGTATATACAGCAGCCCCAGTGGTATACAGCAGCCTCCCCAGTGGTATATACAGCAGCCCCAGTGGTATACAGCAGCCTCCCCAGTGGTATATACAGCAGCCCCAGTGGTATACAGCAGCCTCCCCAGTGGTATATACAGCAGCCCCAGTGGTATACAGCAGCCTCCCCAGTGGTATATACAGGCCCCAGCAGTATATACAGAAAGACCCAGTGGTATACAGCAGCCTCCCCAGTGGGTATATACAGGTCCCAGCAGTATATACAGCAGCCCCAGTGGTATACAGCAGCCTCCCCAGTGGTATATACAGGCCCCAGCAGTATATACAGCAGCCCCAGTGGTATACAGCAGCCTCCCCAGTGGTATATACAGGCCCCAGCAGTATATACAGTAGCCCCAGTGGTATACAGTAGCCTCCCCAGTGTTATATACAGCAGCCCCAGTGGTATACAGCAGCCTCCCCAGTGGTATATACAGCAGCCCCAGTGGTATACAACAGCCTCCCCAGTGGTATATACAGCAGCACCAGTGGTATACAGCAGCCTCCCCAGTGGTATATACAGCAGCCCCAGTGGTATACAGCAGCCTCCCCAGTGGTATATACAGCAGCCCCAGTGGTATACAGCAGCCTCCCCAGTGGTATATACAGCAGCCCCAGTAGTATACAGCAGCCTCCCCAGTGGTATATACAGGCCCCAGAAGTATATACAGCAGCCCCAGTGGTATACAGCAGCCTCCCCAGTGGGTATATACAGGTCCCCAGTGGGTATATACAGGGCCCCAGTGGGTATATACAGGCCCCCAGTGGGTATACACAGGCCCCAGTGGGTATATACAGGGCCCCAGTGGGTATATACAGGCCCCCAGTGGGTATATACAGGCCCCCAGTGGGTATATACAGGGCCCCAGTGGGTATATACAGGCCCCCAGTGGGTATATACAGGCCCCAGTGGGTATATACAGTCAGGGCCCCAGTGGGTATATACAGGGCCCCAGTGGGTATATACAGGCCCCCAGCGGGTATATACAGGCCCCAGTGGGTATATACAGGGCCCCAGTGGGTATATACAGGCCCCCAGTGTGAATATACAGGCCCCCAGTGTGTATATACAGGCCCCCAGTGGGTATATACAGGCCCCCCACTCCTCCCTTTCTGCTGCACACGTCACCTGTAAAGGAATACATCATACTTACTTATCCCTGCCGGCTGCCGCTGTCGCCGCTCTACATTGCGCTCCTGCTTCATCCGGCTTCTTCTTGGTTGTGACCGGCGGGCGCAGGCAATGACGTCACAACCAGGAAGAAGCCGGATGAAGCCGGAGCGCGGTGCAGAGCGGCGACAGCGGCAGCCGGCAGGGATAAGTAAGTATGATGTATTCCCTTACAGGTGACGTGTGCAGCAGAAAGGGAGGAGTGGGGGGCCTGTATATACCCACTGGGGGCCTGTAGCTGACCGGATAGCAGCGTAGCGGCGCTGGGTCCGGGCCCCCCACAAGCGCCGGGCCCCAAAGCGACCGCTACGTCTGCTATGCCGGTAGTTACGCCCCTGGGTAGACTGTGAGTGATCTAGCCCCCAAGGTTAAAGGTTCAGGGCCCCTTACCAACCACTATAACCATAACCCTTGATTCATGGATGGACATACCTTTAGTACAACAGAGGCCCAAGAGGTGAGGAGACCCAAATCCACTCTAAGGTAGGTGGAATTGTGCATTATGTTAAGCTATTGGACTGCAAAGGGCCAATATACTGTTCTTGTACAGGGGCCCTCTTCTGTCTGTGTCTGCCACTGCCTTGGATAGTATAGGTTATGCTGTTCCATTATCCTGTTACAGTATGGTTTTTAGTGATGGGTCAAGCATTTTTATGCACAAAGCAGGGTATTGAGGCGGTCAACAGGGTAGGGGTACTCGGATCCCAGGACAGGACGACTGCATTGATGGGGGATCACAGCTGGTCGGTTCCCGATTCCATGCCCTGGACCCTCAGTGGCGGGGATTAGGAGGAATGGTGATGAGGATGGGGGTAGTAGTGTCATGACGCCACCTGTGGTTCCTGGTAACGGTGGATACCAGCGCTGCGGCCGGTCGCTGAGGTGGTGGTGCAGCTCAGTGAAGTACAGCTCACCACAGGTGGAGCTTTACCTCAGGGCAGCGAGGGTGGATGAGGGGAGTCGTAGTAGTGGCTTGCGGGGGACGCGGTGGGCAGCGGCGGGGAAGCAGACTCAGACACACAATAGTCTTTGTTTCGGTAACTTTTACTGATGTCCGGTAACAGGTACAGTCCAAGAGGGGTACCAGGTTCTCGGTGCAATTTGGGATTTTCACCTTGACAGTTATGAGGCCTCTTCTGCTACTGTGTACGGTGGTTTGTGGTAAGTACTGCCTATAACTGAACTCGCCACTTTCTTCCCTCTCAGGGCTTTACTCTGTAACCGACAATCAGGGCCTTCTGTGGGGTCCCTATACTCATCTTGGGCCCTTGGTCCTGTGCTTGATCAGATTTGAGTGTCTCTATTAAGTTAGTACCTCAGGGGAATAGATCCTCCTGGTTTCTCCGGTCTTATCCTGCTTCAGTGTTTCTCCTGCAGGGTCCGACTCCGGTGTCCGGGTAAGCTAAAGGGATCCTATATACGGTCCCTTGTTCTTTTTCCTTTCTCCTTCCCTGGCCTCCGTCCCTCTGCTGCTCCACAGCGGGCCAGTGTCCCTTGGTCCTGAGCCTTGCTTTGCCCAGCACCCGGGTCTTTCCAGCACCTTCTCTAGGCTGCTTCACTGGACTTCACTGCTCTCTTCACTGCTCAGAGCAGACTAACTGCCTAACTACATAACTTACTCCTCCCCTAAGGCCTGGATCTTTTAAGGGCTTAAGGCAGCCAGTAGAGCTCCCCCTCCAGGTCTGGGGTGGTAGATGTTGTGTGCTGTGGGTACCAAAGTGTAAATCCCTCTTTGCACCGGATGGGTCCTGTGGCAATCCCCAGCAGGGGTGCCACGGTATCAATATACCCCACCTTTACTCCTAGTCCCTAAAATTCAGCACTATTGCTGTGAAACCAACAATCATTCACTCAAAGGCAGTAAATGCTGCTCATCTTCTATTTATTCTTTCATTATTATATATGTTTTCATTTATTCTACTTTTACATACTAAAATAAAATCCCAGTACACATGTAAAGTGATGAATACTACATACAAAGATAATTCAAAGGCAGTCTTGTTTTTATAATGTTTAAAATTTGCCCCTCCTTCTTCTAATGGATTTGTCACCAAATTTTGCAGTACAAACTGCATACATTCTTAAGGTACCGTCACAGGCGGCAATATTGCTAACAACTTCACTGGCAATTTGCTGGTTGCAGTGAAATCATGGACACATTGTTCCATTTGTATACGGCAACAATGTGTCCATGATTTCAATGCAACCAGCATATTTCCAGTGAACATTACACTTGTGACTGGTGTATTTACTTTAAAATTCCATGTCATAAAAGCTGTATAATCATTTCTCCAACCACCTTGTCAAAATTACAATTCCTCAGAGGTCCTCCTCTTTGCTGGTGCTGCTGGGATCTCACTCTGGTCAGTACAAGCTGCAACTGTCAGTCAGGCTGGGTGTGCGGAAACTGTACACATATATATTCTTCAACTGTTTTATTCAATGGTTGGACTCATCTTAATATCAGGATTATACAGCCATGTGGAAATACATTCTGAAAGTAAATACACCAGTCTCATTAAATCTAAGAAATCTGTTTAATAAAGTGTTCAAATTATATTGTAAAATCTGGTGGCTTATCCATTTTAATGCCATCCAAGTTAGTTGATTAGTGTTAATTTTTATAGCCAGTGTGTGCCATTCATTTGGCAAACACAAATAGTTGTGTGACAGCTAAGATTCAGATAAGGTGCAATAAAATAATATAAAAAAAGTATAATAAAATTAAAAAGGTGTTTGTACCTTTCTGTTTTACATAATTGGTGTGAACTCAAGAATTTTGATAAATGAGGATTTAAAGTCAAGTATAAATCATATAAAACCCTATAAATGATAACTTTATTATTAACTTATTCAGAATACACCAAACGTGGATAAAAACTAGGTGCACAGGATAGTATGAAGGAAGGATGCTGTCCTTATTAAATGCCTCCCTCCTTTCACCTGCCTGGCAGCAGAGGTCGGCACCCTAAGAGAACGTAGTGGCGCCCCCACTCGTCGGCAGCTAGCCCTGTCCTGCCCTAGCCTTATCCTGGAAGAGAGGAGGTAGTGCTCCCCCCTATGATAGACCCTCCCAGGATTTTGGACTGATGGCCGACAGGTCTGTGCCCGTGTCCTAGTGTTAAAATCAGAGTATCACCACCCAAATGCTAGTCTCCCTCATAACCGTTATGGCTTTTGATAGATAGATAGATATGAGATATAGTCTCCTTTTCTGTGTGTATCACAACCCTCCAGTGGCGTGGTCCTGTATGATGAAAACAGACCGTACCCACGTGGGTATCACACAGATGAGAGGGGGTACTTAGCTTAACAGGGTGGTGTGCTCATCCCCACGCGCCTCGACGCGTTTCACCAATCATCAGGAGGCTTGATGACGACAGTCCATGTGTTCTGTGCAAGTACACACAACCTTGATGTGGAGGGGGTGGTGTGCTATGACTCCAACCCCCTTTATATCGAGTATTGCTTGCCCTGGTGCCGCCCACATCCCATGACATCAAGCCACCCCCACCAACCTGCCCCTGTACAGCCAACCACCAAACCATGATACAGATGGGGTATATCCTCCATATACAGTGCTACGATCATGCCTCCAATGTATTACAGTATTTAGGTCAGGAGGAGCCGCGTTACCCTTGAACCGCACTCCCCCACCGTCATTACTGTCCTGATGGAACGCACGCATCACAGGAACATCACGCATCACAGGAAGTGACGTAGCGCGCGTGCGCAATAGCCGGCCCGGCATTACGTCGGCAGAAGCTCCCCTACAAGACACTGTGGCTACGCGCAATGCGTAATAGAGTCACCCGTTGTCAAGGTGACCCCTTTGATATGGGGGCGGGCGCAGCACCGCTCATAGGCACAGCCCCACTCCTTTACCTGGCACACTGATCTTATAAACACATTAGTGCACCAGTTTTGCAGCACTACTCCTAGGCTGTTATAGGTGGCTGGTGGGCAGGGTAAACATACACCCCTGCATCCCACATGACATACCATTCATGGGGCAGGGTAACTGTTAGGTAGAGTCAAAAGGAGCTGGTGACTATACTCAAGGCACCCATGTTATACTCAGATATACATTAGATAGATAGAACATTCATGTTATAATGAATCTCGCTTCTCAGCCAGAGTAACCTGTACACATACCATACATTTATAGAAAGCACGCATATGACAACTGCTCATTTAACCCTTTTGGGGTCAGGGAATCGAACCTAAATATCCACTCTGCCTCTCTTCCCAGGATATTCAGATCGTGGTTTCCTCCCCTTGGACCGGCCCTCACCACCTCCATTATCCTGAAGGTCACGTGTTTAATGTCTCCACCATGTATCTCATTCATGTGTCTCGCGATAGGGGTGTCCCTCCTGTTCCTAATGTCCCCCAAGTGATCACCCACCCTTCTTCTGAACTCTCTGACCGTCTTTCCAACATAGTCCAGCCAGCAGGTGCACGTGGCTACGTACACCACCCCAACACACTTACAGTTGGAAAACTCACGTGGAAAGAAAGTTTTGTTACTGGCCACACTATGGATAGACTTACACGGTGTCATGTTCCCACAGAAACTACAGTCTCCACATCTGAAGAAACCCTTTGGCTTTACACCCAGCCAGGTTGATCCCACAGCCGGGGGCCTATAGCCCAGGTACAGGTTAGCGTACGAAGGGGCGCAAGAGCTCCCCATCGCCGTACCCCTGAGCTGGTGGAAGTACTTCCTGTCAAATAGAAATGTGTTGTGATGATCAAAGGGTCACCCTGACAACGGGTGACTCTATTACACACTGTGCGTAGCCACAGTGTCTTGTAGGGGAGCTTCAGCCGACGCAATGCCGGGCCGGCTATTGCGCACGCGCGTTACGTCACTTCCTGTGACGCGTGCGTTCCATCAGGACAGTAATGGCGGTGGCGGAGTGCGGTTCAAGGGTAACGCGGCTCCTCCTGACCTAAATACTGTGAGTAATACATTGGAGGCATGATCGTAGCTCTGTATATGGAGGATATACCCCATCTGTATCATGGTTTGGTGGTCCAAAATCCTCGGAGGGTCTATGATAGGGGGGAGCACTACCTCCTCTCTTCCAGGGTAAGGCTAGGGCAGGACAGGGCTAGCCGCCGACGAGTGGGGGCGCCACTACGTTCTCTTAGGGTGCCGACCTCTGCTGTCAGGCAAGTGAAAGGAGGGAGGCATTTATTAAGGACAGCATCCTTCCTTCATACTATCTTGTGCACCTAGGTTTTATCCACGTTTGGTGTATTCTGTATAAGTTAATAATAAAGTTATCATTTATAGGGTTTAATATGATTTACACATAATTGGTGTGATATAATAATATCATTAATTCATTTTGTCTTTTTAAAGGAATATTCCCATATTAAGCATTCAACAGAATATGGAACAAATGATTGATAGGTGTGGATCCAACTTCTTGGGGCCTCCACCAATTATGGAAATAGGGAGAAGTTCTTCAATCCCATTCAATGCGCTTTCCATATAGTACATTGGAGAAGTAGCCACATTTGGCTTCTATGTCACTCCCATTGATTCCAGAACAGTGGGCCACATTCAAGTGTTCACTTTTCCATTACACTACATGAAGGGTCTAGTGGTTTGGAGTTAATAAATAGAGGGTCACTGGATCACCGTTCCCATGTTAGGACAGGATCCGATGGCATTTATGGTTAATTTGGTGGATATGCAGAGTTTAAAAGATCGTGTTTTATTAAATTAAATCAGTTAATATCCTACCAACACTCACTAAATCACCAGAGAGCACGTTGTTTAGTTGTGACCAATTCTGATAAGGTGCATATTTGCTCTAAGATGTAAAAGATAATTATCTGAATGTGCTGAAACAATGCCAAGCCAGCAAGACACCAACCTGCAGCTCATTCAGCAAGCACGTGCACCTTATCAAGAAGAGATAAAGAAAATGCCAGTCATCAGCCTGCAACGGGAAGCCAGACAGAATTACCGTAATTGACTTTTGTAACTATTTGCAAAATGAGAGTTATGAGCTTGCACAGATCCAAAATGAGACTGGCTCAAGGTGGAATTCATCACTTAAAGCAGGGGTGAGGAACTAGAGGGCCACAAACAGGGTAGGTTTTCAGGATTTCCTTAGCATTGCATGGGTGTTGGAATCATCACCAGTGCAGGTGATTAAATTAAAACCTGTGCAATACTAAGGAAATCCTGAAAACCTGCACTGTTGACGGCCCTCGAGGCCTGGAATTTAAAGTGAACCTGTTGCTAGACTTAATATTAGGCTGGTGTCAGAAGGCCGTATAACTCGAACGAGGATTACATCTCAGTGCATAGACTGGCTGTGGTCTCCTGACTCAAGCATGACAGCTTCATGTATTTCTAAGCTGCTGCCACGTTCAGGTCAGGGAATGCGCTTGCCCGCCATAACATTGCAATGCAATCCTTGTCTGAGTTATGTAGATGTGTGACCGGCTTTATTGAAGTACTGGCATGCTGGTAATATGCTTGTAAAACCTGTTACAGTCATGCCACATGTTCACAGTTTCATTTTTGCCGTTAGACAGAAAAAGATCTTATAAAAGGGTCAAAAACAGCTAACCAATAAGCAACTGTGTGGTGCTGAAGTGATGAGTAGACATGGATTCCTCACTGTTAGTGTAGCATGGCACATGGTGGTACTCGTGGGCGAGGCAGTTTGCCACACCCCATTATTAAGATGTAGGATCTGGCTGGTTGTCTGGTGTTGCATTATGGAGGTAATACATCTTTGCAGGCTGCAAATTGTTCATTGCTTTGGCCACCAAGACTGGATGGTACACAGTCCATTGAGTGAGACCACAAGCTCATAAAATTTAGTCTTACTAAACACAATCTTGCTAACAATGATGTACATTAGATAGCGGGCATAAATCGTCTTGTACATTTTGTTATCACTGAGCATTATTAAACACACCTTTTGCACTTTAGTTCCTCCAATTTCCGGTACATTAGCACTTCTCTTTCCAACACTACCAGTCTAGCACCACATTACAGTCCATGAAAGTAATTTTCCTCTTCAAGTGGTTCCATGTCTTCTTCCTCTTAAATGAATGCTGCCAATATTGTCGGACTGAGCTATAAGCACCTAAACACTCTGGGGAACTCTTGCTGTCACGATCCAGTTGGAGACGTGTGACACCATTTGGAGCTATTTATTTTACATATGATTAATTTATTTTGTGCCAGCAAAGGTTAATGTCAGTTTCCCTTGTTGGCAGCTCAAGTTTACATCAGCTTGCATTCAAGGTTGGGGACTATACCTACTTCCCATTAAAGGGTCACATGATACAGCACATGATGCCGGTTATAGAAGATCCTTTCTAAAGCTTACCTTGGTGGAGTGAAGGAGTCTCTAGTGTCTGCCGGTGTTTATGCTGCTGGGTCCTGCTCTTGGAGCAATGCTGGCTGGTAGTCTGGGTGTTTGGGCTACAGCATTCAGGTTGGTGTATCCTCTTTGTCTTGTTCCCCCTGTTTGTTTACCTCCCCTGTGTGTGGATTACATTAGAGGTGTCATAAAGTGAATGCACTGGCCTACACACTAGCCAGGGATAGTTGAGGTGAAAGCCAGGGATGAGGATCTCCTATACCACCCTGTTGAACCCTTTGGGTTGTAGGATGCCTTGGAAGTCCCATAGTCCAGTGAGACACTCGCCCAAGACAATCAATTTGTTCTACAGTCGTTGTGTCCTGCACCCGAACTTGTAACTATGCATAACATGTTCCTTCGGCCAGCGCGCTTACCTGATGCCACTAAATCACTCTTTGTCATGGTCACCTCCTTTTCTTTCTCAGTTGTTCTCTCTGTTTGGTCACGCTATCCTATGCACTGTCTCCTCCACTTTAAGGAATACCGGCATCATGTAACTCTAAAGACTATTCAAACCTGAGGTTAATCTCTGTCACAGGTTGGGCCCTATCTGACATTCTAACAGAAACTGTCTCTCTCCCTATGCAATAGCTCCTCCCCTATGGGTGAGTCCCAATTGTTAACTATCTCTGACCCTGCTTACTGTTTGCTTCTTGGCAGAACTCAGCTTCCTCACTGTACAGTGCCACCCATTATACATGTAAACTGTACAATCCACATCACAATTCACATAACACAATAAAGCAGGACATTATCCACATTATACATTGTCACAACAATGTATAATGTGACTGGTGACTTCAGTGGGAAACATGACAATTTGTTCACCTCCTTACATTGGCATGCCCACTCTGCCTAGATTAACATACATGATAAAAAAAAATGCCCTCTGAATGTGAATCAAAGCAATATTGGTGAGGGGTGTACAGAGTTTGCTATATTCTTTTTCTAACTTGTGTTAAAACTAATAATTTAAATGAGATTATGGTTAGATCGTAGTTGACAAGCGCTATATCTTTACTTTGTACAATGTAATAGGATCATTCCTAAGCTTTAGGTTTTCCAAATTGAATAACCACAAAATTGACAATCTGTCTTGGCACTACAGTATTCTCATTTCTTAATAAATTAGGTCGATCCTCTCTGCACCCGCTCTAGTTCAACTTTGTCTTTTTAATATCTGGAGCCAAAAGCTGTATGCAATATTCTAAGTATGGCCACATTAGTTACTTGTAAAAAGGCAAAATTATTACCCCTATTTATTACAGCTTTTACTCTAGAACTGCACCTCGCCTCTTACTGAATCGTGCACCTTGCACTCCATCCCACCTACTTATCAAAACTGGCATGAAAAATACCAGCCTTAATCAGTGCCAATGTTCTTATCATGGATATTTACCTCTTTTACCTCTTAATTATACTTCTTTTAGTGTTACCTCTCTCCATAATAATTATGTTTGTCTTGGCAGCAGCTGCCTGGCACTGATCACCAAAGAATTTTTTAAGTGTCAGTTGTATTTATGGTTTACATACTTATTACAATTATTTACCAGCATATATTTCCACATTTTTTTTCATTAGCTCAAGTGCATGACCTTACATTTTACTTATGTTAAACTTGAATTATCTTTTTGGTCCAAGTCTCCAACTTGCTAAAATCCATATCTAGAAACAAAATATTTTCCTTTGTTTAAATGACCTTCTAGAGCTTAATGTTATCTACAAACCTCAAAATTCTACTTTGTATGCCAACAACAAAGTCATTATTAAATGTATTAAAAAGAAGAGGGCCCAATGCTGACCCCCTGTGGTACTCAACAATTAACTGTGACATAATCAGAGTTTGTTTCATTAATACCCATCCTACTTGTTATCACTTAGGTAGCAGTTAACCCATTTTCACATACTTTCCCATAGTCCCATAGTTTTTTTGTTATGTGTAAACATTCAAATAGAACTTTATTAAACGTACAGTTATGGTGTACACCGGAGCTAGCCTGTATTAAGGTTATCCTAATGAGTTTCTGCTCTGACCTTTGGGGGGGTACTGCGTATATTCCCTCTTAGTTTTCAAATACTAGTGATTTAGATAAGTGGTTAAGGATAGGCGCTAACTCTTAGGTAGGTATACTGAATAAAATACATTACCAGATTCGTCAGTTCAACCCTTCTTTGTGATATGTAGTAATAGGATAAAATTTATTTGCTTTTTAAATAAACATCCCAAAGAAGGGTTGAACAGACGAATCTGGTAATTTATTTTATTCGACATACCTACCTAAGAGTTAGCGCCTATCCTTAACCACTTATCTAAAGAACTTTATTAAACGCCTGTCTACTGACAGATTCCTTTTAACATTTTAAATATTTTCCCTTAATTTCTGGATGTTCTAATACTTTTATATATTCATCCCCAGCCTGGTCAAAATGTGCTGCCTTCTTTTGACACACTGGATGTTTTCGGATTTATAATATGTGGTAGTCTTAAGTTGCTTGGAAGCCAAAATTCACTATACCGTATATACTCGTGTATAAGCCGACCCGTGTATAAGCCGATCCCCCTACTTTTGCCCCCAAAACCTGAGAAAACCTATTGACTCGTGTATAAGCCAAGGGTGGACCCCAGCACAGGTATACAGCCCCCAGCAGTGTGGTATACAGGCCCCCCAGTGGAATACAGGCCTCCCAAGTGGTAGTATACAGCAGCCTCCCCAGTGGTATATACAGGCCCCAGCAGTATATACAGCAGCCCCAGTGGTATAAAGCAGCCCCAGTGGTGTGGTATACAGCAGCCCCAGTGGTATATAGCAGCCCCAGTGGTAAACAGCAGCCCCAGTGGTGTGGTATACAGCAGCCCCAGTGGTATATAGCAGCCGCAGTGGTATACAGCAGCCCCAGTGGTATGGTATACAGGAGCCCCAGTGGTATATAGCAGCCCCAGTGGTATACAGCAGCCCCAGTGGTATATAGCAGCTCCAGTAGTATATAGCAGCCCCAGTGGTATATAGCAGCCCCAGTGGTATACAGCAGCCCCAGTGGTGTGGTATACAGCAGCCCCAGTGGTATATAGCAGCCCCAGTGGTATACAGCAGCCCCAGTGGTATATAGCAGCCCCAGTGGTATACAGCAGCCCCAGTGGTGTGGTATACAGCAGCCCCAGTGGTATATAGCAGCCCCAGTGGTATACAGCAGCCCCAGTGGCCCCCAAATGCTGGCACTTGCCCCCCCTCTGTTGTAAGGCCCCCCTTCACTGCTTAACTTACCATCCCCAGTCTTCTGCACCGCCAGTCTTCTGTGCTCCGTCCTCCATGCTCCCGTCCGGCTGCATCCGGGGTCCTCGGCCATCGCACGACGTCATCGTAACTGCGGCGGCCGGGGATCCCGGATGCAGCCGGACGGGAGCATGGAGGACGGAGCACAGAAGACCGGCGGTGCAGAAGACCAGGGATGGTAAGTTAAGCAGCGGGGGGGCCCTTACAACAGAGGGGGGGCGAGTGCCAGAATTTGGGGGCCACTGGGGCTGCTGTATACCACTGGGGCTGCTATATACTACTGGGGCTGCTATACACCACTGGGGCTGCTGTATACCGTATTGACCTGTGTATAAGCCGAGGGGGGGACTTTTCAGCCCAATTTTCGGGCTGAAAAACTCGGCTTATACACGAGTATATACGGTATATTATAATATTATTCATGGTGATATTAAAAAGGTGGAAAAAATGTGCATTGTATGGTGTTAGAATCATTCATGTTTAATTGTGTCTTTTCATAAATATACAGTGTTTGAAAAAACAAGTTCAGTTAAAGGATGGGCGGTGGGCTCTTTTCATTTTGCCTTTTGGCCTGGATCCCCTTCACCTGACAGTCCTAGCTAAAGAAAGCCACTTACAATCCTAGCAGACATGACTCTGCATTTCTAAGTGAAAAGCAGATTACAATTATATCCGTAATGAGGTGTCCGCTAAGATTGACCTGTCAATGACTTAAGGACTATGTATCATATACATCATTCTTCCTAACTCCTCGATAACTTGTAGTGTATATACTCTCATTGAATGAAGTACATTTCAGTCATAAAGTTTGTTATAATAAATATCACATATATTCTAGTATTCTCTGTATGTCAGAGTTTGCACAAGCTTACCTAGTTAATCTTCTTGAATGGGTCACTTTAATAGGATTCTATGCCAGGGTGAATCACAGTCATCATGCTCTCTAAGAATCCCCAGACACAGCATAATTGCCATTGGCAGGGCTAGTAGTTGATAGAAACATTGCACACTCTGGTGTTGATATAGGACGTGAAGCCTTTATTAACAGTAGACGTGATAAGAGTCATAGGTGATTTTGCAACAACAAAATTTGACATTTCAACCAAAAGATCTTAGTCACAAAAGTCGCTTAACTAGAGAAATCCATATGTAGAGTAGATAGAGAGAATTTCTTGTTTAATACACTTCTTGAACCCAAGAACCCTGAGTGGGTGTGGTTAACAAAACAAACCGGAGGATACTAGGATGGCCTTGAATCCTAGTATAAGTGATACCTGCAATCTAATAGCCCAGGTAGTAGAAGGGTTGAGTGGAACACAAGTATAAATTTAAAGAGGTTTTCCCATGAACAAAGATCATATTAAAGTTTGTTTTAATCAATAGATCTTGGAATAATAATAATTTCCACAATTAAATGTGTTTAACAAGATGTTCCTTTGCTGAGATAATCTTATATATGTGTCCCTGCTATGTAGTGTGTAATGAATGGGTCTGACTGTACAGGGACATGATCTGATCATACCACATCTTCTGTGCTGAGATAATCTGATATATATGCAATGGACCCCAGGGCTGTGGGGTACTTGGGACCGGGCTGGGGCAGATGGTAGTGCAGACTGGATGATATCGCTCCCCACAGGTGGAGCGGGGCCCCAGAGCAGATGAGACAGTTTAATAAGGAGGTGATGGGCAGGGAGGTAGGGTGCAAGGGGCACACAGAATAACAGGAGGACACTGGAGGTTGCAGTTCTTGCACTTTACCCAGCCGGGTGCCGTGTTCTCCAGGTCCGCGATCCAGTCTCTCAGGCAGCTTGGGTTCACTTCTCCAAGACACCCCTCTGTAAGTCTCTCCTGGTTGTCTTCCCAAGCTGGCTACTCACCACTCCTGCCATGCATCTTCATGCAACAGTGTCCCGAGCAGGTGGCTGCGGGCCTTGTCGGGCGACATTCATTACGTCTCCTGGCCCTAGGTCTATCCACCATTTCAGCAATTATCCACAGTGCTGGCCACAACGCCTGCAGCTTAGTGGCTTCCGGTTTCCTGGCTCAACTATGAAAGGTTGCCACCAAATCGGGGCCGGTCCCCTCATGCAAACAAGTTCCTCCAGCAGCAGCCTCGGGGCGGGTGCTAGAATGGGGTCCCTCTGGCCAGGGTTCTGTGGCTACTTACTCACTGGTCCCACTCCTTCCCCTGGCAATAGTCTCCCCTAGAACTTCATTCTCGCTCGTCTTCCTCTCCCAGACTATCTGACTTTCTAGACTGTTCTCTGCTCCTTTCCTAACCTTATGTTCTCACCCCCTCTGCCTATTCCCTCCTCTAGCCTTAAAATGGAGCCCTCCTTCTCAATAGGGTACACCCAGATCCCCAAGTCTGGAGTTAGGATGGGTCTTGGGTGCAGGTGTTCGTGTGTGTCAGATTTGTATCCCCTCCTTACCTGGGAGTAGGATATCACACCTATGGCTTAGGTGCAGTACCTCTGTGGCAGCCAGACCGCAGGGGCGCCACATATATGTCCCTGCTGTGTACTGTGTAATGCAATTCAATTTAATTCAATTTAAATGAGCTTTATTGGCAGAACTAAGTACATATTAGCATTGCTAAAACAATTGGTAAAAATAGGGGGATGGGTGTAGAGAGTAGGGAGGCATATAGAGGTCCAGGATATATGAGGCTCATTTTAGAGGGTAGGGGCATGTCCAGGGTGGGGTATAGAGGTCCAGGACATATCAGGCTCTTAGTCGGGGGATAGGGACATGTCTAGTGTGGGGTAAAGAAGTCCATGGCATATCAGGCTCTTAGTTGGTGGATAGGGACATGTCCAGGGTGGGGTACAGAAGTCCATGGCATATCAGTTTCCTCTTAGTCTTTGGCAGGCACTGATATATTACGCTACTATGGCCGCTGCACTTTCCTCTTTCCCCAGTAATGGATGTGTCTGACCGTACAGGGCCATTGTCTGATCATATCACAGCTCCTGTGCTGAGATAATCTAATATATGTGTCCCTCCTATGTACTGTGTAATGACTGTGTCTGACCGTACAGGGACATGGTCTGATCATACCACATCTCCTGTGCTGAGATCATCTTATATATGTGTCCCTGCTTTGTACTGTGTAATGGATGTGTCTGACCGTACAGGGACATGGTCTGATCATACCACATCTCCTGTGCTGAGATAACCTTATATATGTGTCCCTGCTGTGTACTGTATAATGGAGGTGTCTGACCATACAGGGACATAGTCTGATCATACTACATCTCCTGAGTCGGGAAAGAAGTAAAAGAGTATATAGACATTACAGCACATGATCACAAATAATTCTATATTTGGGATAAAACATTTTTAAAAAACAGACAATATTTTACGTCACAAAAGAGTATTTGCTAAGATCCCATGCTGCAATGTCTGTATACTGTTTTGTGTCCTCCCCTGTCCAGGAGATGTGATATGATCACTGTTGGGGTAAATTGGGCAATGTTGATGGGTAAGTTTGTATATATGGAAATATAACCAAGATAAATCCTGGGGGGAATAATAAAGGGTTAGTGGTGTTAAATATGGTTATGGTCAATGGGACAAAAGAGGGACAGATGAAAGAATACAAAGAAACGAAAAGAGAAGGATGGTAAATGGTGGAGTAAACTGTATGAAAGTGGGGAAAATTGTAATGAAACAGAAAAGAGAAGAGAGAGAAGAAATAATACGTAATAGGATGAAAAGGGTTATCTTACCCTAGTTGGAATAACATGAAGAAAAAATTGTAAATAGGCTAAATTGCCTAGGGAGGATCCAGGAGACTATCAGGAAGGCCTGTATGATAGCCCAAGATATAAAACAATATAAATGAGTTGATAAGAACGAACAAAGGAAAATAAGAGATATAAATGGGGTAAAAGAATTATAAAATGCACCTTTTGGCCAAAAACCCCAACTTGGCCTGGTTATAATTCAGGACTAGGGACCGGCACTGACTCAATAGAGGTTGTGCTAGCAATGCTGTGGAATACATAAAAAATTAGTACTATGTACATATGGAAGGCAAATTGCCTTGAAAAGAAGGACAGGCAAGGTCATGCTACTGATACCTTAGGTGTATCTTATAGAATAGTGTAGTGCAGCTTGTTGAGGCAGGTCCTGGTACAGGTAGTTATAATTAGTACTCATCAGGCTGGTCCACTAGATATGCCGTTTGGCAATTGGAGAGAAAATGATTCCAGGAAATCACATAGTAACAATGATAAATATATTAATAGAGAAGGACATTCTGCTCTAAGTTAGGGGACTAATAATATAAAGTCCAATTATATAACCTGGCACAGGAGAGGAATAAATTAAGGAAGTAGTCTTAGTTACCTCTATATGTATGAGCCTGGACTTAAGGCTCATTCGTATAGGTGCTATGTGGTAAGGGAAAATACCCATAATTCTAATGAGAAAGTGAAGCACCTGTAAGCAAACCAAGCGTCCAGCTAAAGGCAAACTTAAAAGGTATACCGTATTTTTCGCTTTATAAGACGCACTTTTGTTCCCCCAAATTTTGGGGAAAGTGGGGGGTGCGTCTTATAAAGCGAAACTATTAGCTGTGCTGAATTGGAGGTGGAAGGTGGGGGTGAGCTGTGGTGTCTGGGGGCTGTCAGGAAGCTGGAGGAGGCTGCAGAAGCGGCCCCGTGGTCACGTGGGGCCGCTCATTAACTCCTGTAATATGCACTGCTTCCCGCTGTCAATCACCAGCGGGAGCAGCCCATATCACAGGAGTGTATGGAGCGGACCCGCAGCTTAGCGGCTGCAGCCACATGTGAATTCCCCATTAGCAGCCCCAGCACAATATCTGCCCCAGCCATTGTGCCCTGCTGGCCTCCATAGCCACCACAGTAAGCCTGCTTTATCTTTGTCCCTGCCGCAGCCGCCCGTGTGTCTCCGGGGCCGTTTGTAAGAGGACAGGTGAGTGAGTGGTTGAGGGGACCGACTCTAACCTGGTTAAGGTTGTGTCCCCTCCTCAGTAAAAAACACGTTGCCGGGGCCTCCTGGTCCTTGTACCCTGCTGGACACAGCTCCTGCCGACTTCCACATTCAGCCCGGTCACATGGGCTCACGGTCATGTGATCCGGGTCTGACATCATCAAAGGTCCTCAAACGTCTCAGGCTATTCAGAGGGGGAATTGAACTAGTGAATCCCACAGCACAGGACCTTTGGTGAGCCGTGAGTGTTGTTGCTGCTGCCCATAACAAGTTGATGGTGAATGAGGAGGTGAGAGGAGATTAAATGTCACACTGCCATTAAGTTGATGTGCACCTTGTGCCCGAGCTGGTGCTGCTGCCACACAAAGGAGGAGGATGGTGGAGGTGCCCTCTCCTTGCACTGCACTATGTGACTGAATACTGTAAGTCACAGCTCATCCTCTGTACATAGAAATAGTGAGAATGCATGATTTACACCATCTCAGTCTCACCCTCTCCAGACACAGCTAAGGTGGCACCGTGCCATAGAACACTGAGATGACATTCTACACAGAGGTGCAATATATACCACACTGAGGTGCTGTGCTGCACAGAGGTGCCATATATACCACACTGAGGTGCAATATATACCACACTGAGGTGCTGTGCTGCACAGAGGTGCCATATATACCACACTGAGGTGCAATATATACCACACTGAGGTGTTGTGCTACACGGAGGTGCCATATATACCACACTGAGAAGACATAGTACAGTGAGATGCTATAATAGTACACTGAGGTGTTGTACTACAATGAGATGCAATAATACTACTAGACAGAGGTGCCACGCCGCACTGAGGTGCCATTGTACTACAGTGAGGTGACATAGTACAGAGGTCCCCAACTCTAGTCCTCATATACGGTATATGATTTGTAAGACAGACACTGGCATTATAAGACAGACCCCATTTAACATTAAAAAATATATTTTTTTCTCTTTTCCTTCACCAAATTTGGGGTGCGTCTTATAATCAGGTGCGTCTTATAAAGCGAAAAATACGGTACATTGTGTGCAGAATTATTAGGCAAGTTGTATTTTAGAGGATTATTTTTATTATTGATCAACAACTATGTTCTCAATCACCCAAAAGACTCAAATATCAAAGCTTAATATTTTTGGAAGTTGGAGTGACCTTTTGTTAGATTTGGCAAGCTTAGGAGGATTTCTGTTTGTGCAGGTAACTATTACTGTGCAGAATTATTAGGCAACTTAATAAAAACCAAATATATTCCCAACTCACTTGTTTATTTTCACCAGGTAAACTAATATAACTGCACAAAATTTAGAAATAAACATTTCTGACATGCAAAAACAAAACCCCCAAAAATTAGTGACCAATATAGTCACCTTTCTTTATGATGACACTCAACAGCCTTCCATCCATAGAATCTGTCAGTTGCTTGATCTGTTTACGATCAACATTGCGTGCAGCAGCCACCACAGCCTCCCAGACACTGTTCCGAGAGGTGTACTGTTTTCCCTCCCTGTAGATCTCCCATTTTATGAGGGACCACAAGTTCTCTATGGTGTTCAGATCAGGTGAACAAGGGGCCATGTCATTATTTTTTCTTCTTTTAGACCTTTACTGGCCAGCCACACTGTGGACTAGTTGAATGCATGTGATGGAGCATTGTCCTGCATGAAAATCATGTTTTTCTTGAATGATACCGACTTCTTCCTGTACCACTGCTTGAAGAAGTTGTCTTCCAGAAGCATTGTGCTTTTTGATACTCCAGTAACGTTGCAGCTCTGAAATATTGCAAAACTGGCATCTTGGCAGCTTCACGATTGATTTTCCTCAATTTATAGGCAGTTATTTTGCGTCTTTTTGTCCAACACGCTTCTTGCGACCCTTTTGGCTATTTACCATGAAACGCTTGATTATTCGGTGATCATGATTCAAACGTTTGGCAATTTCAAGACTGTTGCACCCTCTGCAAGACATCTCACAGTTTTGGACTTTTCAGAGCCCGTCAAATCTCTCTTCTGACCCATTTTACCTAAGGAAAGGCATTTGCCTGATAATTAAGCACACCTTATATAGGGTGTTGATGTCATTACACCACACCCCTCCTCATTACAGAGATGCACATCACCTGATTTACTTAATTGGTAGTTGGCTCTCAAGCCTATACAGCTTGGAGTAGGACAACATGTATAAATAGTATCATGTGATCAAAATACTCATTTGTCTAATAATTCTGCACACAGTATAGAGTACCATATGGAAGGGCTATCAGGCGTGCTTTTGTGGAGTGACGGTCTATTAGAGGCCGCACACTATTTTAAAGTGTGAAGGTATCTGCACACAATCCAGAGACACTGTGTTTTGGACCTGAGGGAATCTGTGTGAATGCAGGGAAAATGCAACCGTCCTGTACTTATGATCTGCGTCCGGTGCAAGGCGGCTGCTCCCAACATTCACCTGCTGAAGACCGCTCTCAACTCCGCAGCCTGAAATTAACTACGGGGATGCAGCAATACGCTGCATCCAAAATGCTGTAATTCCTGATTGTGTGCACGCAGCTTGACAAGCGGAGTCCCAGCTGATGTGACTTCCTGCCTGTGGAACACAGGAAGCACACCGCGGTGGAAAACAAGGAGGGTCCTGTGGGTTCTCTGTTTTTACCATGTGTTTGAATTAATTTTTCTTTTATTATATACCTTGGATTGGATTTTTTCTTAATTTTTTCTATTATGTTGTGCCACAACAGCATCGACGGCGACCTCCACGAAAATTCTATGAGTGACTCTTGTACAGAAAGTTGAGCCTTCTCCTTCTATCTTTGACTCTTATTTACATGTGTAATTATATATGTGCCAATACAAATAAGTGTCATGATTTACTATTGATAAGGATTATAGAAATGACCTGGGGACATTCACATTACAGACAATAAAGACAATTTACTTACCAATATAGGTGAGTGCTCTTTACAGTTACAGTAGCCATGTTATAGAATAATTCACACACAAAAATGCAAAATTCCATGTCAGGATTAAAAAATGAATTTTATTTTAATCACAGAGGTCTTATAATTATCATATTTAATCTTTAATCTTTTTATAATGAAATGTTACACACTTTTCCAATATACTTTCTACAACAGTTCTTTATCATTTTTACGATCTCAGATGCAACTTTGCTATTTATTGCCAAAGAGAAATAAATATACATATGTGATTATGTAAATTGCCCAAATTAGTAATCCAGATCCTAATCTGTAGCATGGGTTTTCTTCATTTCTTCTTTTTTTGTCTCACCAATATCAAAATACTTTTCTTTGTAAGGCTGCTTGGTGCCCTCCAAACCTTATAGAAAGAGTACAAGGTTTGCAAATAAATATATGAGGAAGCGATCGACAAAATAATCTTTTAGTGTAAGAAAGTCAGAATAATTAGTCCTGTGACCTTGGAACTGTCTCAGCTATATTTTCTCCTAATAATCCACTAATGTCAGTAGGCTGGCTTATTGTAACGGATTTAGGTGAGCGATCATATAGATATAGATTAGTACTAATGGGAAAGTCTGCTGGGGAAGAAGATGCAATGAGTTGTGAGCGGCTAAATATAGGATTTCCTGAAGCTGCAGTTAGTACCTTGGAGAGGAGTCAGACACCTGCGCTAAACTCATGACAGATACATCTATTTCGTCTACCTTGGGAAAGCGCAAACGTGGCTTTTAACAAAAGGGTTGTAAATCTAATTGAGCTCTATTCTAGCATATATGTCCACTTTATTTAAAGAAATGTGTTGGGCAGGGGTCCCGGACCTCTCGTATCTTAAGAGCCACATTCAGCTCTACAAGCCACATCCAGCGCCCCCACTATTGTTATAATGACAGCCAAAGTTTTCCCATAGAAATCACACTTTGACCTTATGGAATATTCCCTTATAGGCAGAATACATACCTCTACGGGTGACCACTATCCTCCTATTCGGTAATCTTGTATCAAGCACTCCCTCCACATTATTACTTTCAGCCTTAAGCAACCCTCTAACCGGCAACATCATCCAATCTCCATATTATCCTCAAGGCTAGTATATGTTCATCCAAAGCAGCTCTTCTGTGCAGGGCTTGCTAGACCGGTTGTCAAGGGTGCCACGGCCTGGGAGCCGGGAATTCAGGTTTGAGTTTGTCCCATGCTGTGAAGCATGCAGGCTCTTCAATTCAAAAGTTCATTTTGTTGTGACCTGCTGTGAAGGTCATAGTACTTAAAGAGGCAATCATATAAAACAAGAGTTCTTTACTCCAAAGGTCTTGTGAAACAATCTTTCAACGTTACAGTCTTGGGAATATTTACACTTTTTCTCTTTGATGCAGACTACGCCCCACATTGCAGTACCTCCAGGCTTGCACCCACTACATCTGGCATTCAGACCTATGGCAGTGTGCTCCTTGAGTCCAGTTTAACTTCGACCCACGTAATCCCTGTAGGGATCTACTGTCTTGAGTTGCAGCTCGGGAATCTGTGGTGTATATTAAACGTGTTACTTTGGACATGCGAGGGTTAATGTCTGTTTTTCTCTGCTGCTGGTCAGGTGATTTAGTTTGACCACTCCAACCACCCTTTAAATAGTCACATGACCCATCACATGACGTCTATGCATGACCTTCCTTTTGTGTGAAGCTCTCCTGCTGATGGAGACCTGCTGTCTAGGAGAAGAGCCGTTAAAGCTTTTGGAGGCTGGCTTCTACCTACAGTTTGTTATATCCTTATTGTCTTACCCAAGTCTGTTCACCTATCCCTGTGTGTTAATATGCTAGAGGTGAGGTATAGTGCACTCACAGGCCTACACATGAGCCAGGGTTGCCTTAGATGACAGAGAGGGACTAGGCACATGATGGTGGCAGGGGAAAGAATCTGGTTAGGGCTGTTGGGGCAGGAAGGGACAAACCAGGCCAGTGTCAAGAGGTGTCCCCATACCCCACTCTCTACTGTTAAGGTCTTCCTTTTATTACCATTCCACTGTCTGTTTGCGTTACGCCGTATGGTGGACATCTTTATTGTTCACAAATGACACCTGCTTGGGTGAATGATAGGGATTGCTTTTGACCCATTCCTTTAGGTCCATGCCAACATTATGTACTTCATCTGCAAGGATCAGTGCCAAAGGTCGAATTAGTACATTGTCCATAGTTCCTGCGAATCCTTTCTCTATTACTGCGGGACTCTCCTGTATTACCGTGTTAACTCCATTTTTTAAAGACTAAGTCTTGCCCACCAAGAGCAACCAGTGACTCATTATTAACTCCTGACTAATTGGGGAGCAGTCTTCATCTTGGCCCCTAGAGGGCCACAAACACACAGTTATACAGATGTAAAATGCTTAATTACGGTACACCACTTTTACAGCCTCATGAGTACAGATCACTTTTTACAGTATGAGGGCAACGCAATCCCACACCCCCTTAGACTGAGGTAGAAAGCTGTCAGACAGCCATGATCCATCTTGGGCCAACTGGCTCTAAAGCCCCAGATTGGGAACTCATGTGTTAAAGGCAGGATTTAGTGGCACTAAATAGGATTACAAAGGGTCACCCTTCTATTAGTGTAGCCTTCTTCACAGAATTCATAGCTCTCCTGTACTCAACATGGACATGAATAGAGGGCACGTGACCTAACCTGACCACTACCCTCCTCCAATTGAAAATCCTTATAAAATTATTGAAAAACACATGTGTATTGTGTTTCAATTGGAGTAATTGTGAACCAGAAATACTATGATAATATATTTCTGTTCAGTTGACTTCATATTTAAATGAGTTGCTTAAATTGACAACTAGACCATGTCGTGACTACTATGCTGAGCCTATGAGATCGCTTGCATAGGTCAATTGCACTGTAGTCATGAATGACACCACCGCTGCCGTTGAGGAGAGCCATAAGATCAAATACTTAATTAACCTTAAGACATACGGGGTTGAGAGAAACGATCCATAGAGTGTAATTTTTTACATTGTATAAGTTGTATAAGTTGTGACTTAAACATGGCTGCCATTTCCTGCCACTTCACACCATGCTCTGTGAGAGCAAGAAGGAGTCCAGAGAAGACTGACCAATCACCGAAGCTGGAGTCCAGAGAAGACTGACAAATCACCGAAGCTGAAGTCCAGAGAAGACTGACCAATTACAGAAGCTGAAGTCCGGAGGAAGACACATCATCTAAAGATAGCTGACCAAGGCCACACCCCCTAATGACCTCATGGATCCACCCATTATCCAATTCACTAGCCAATGAATACATCTGAGCAGGGCTGACCGAGCCCCTTATTGAAGAAGACCTAATGCTTGTTGAAATAAACTACACTTGGAGCTTGGAACTGACCAAGGAAGGGTGTACATCTGACTCTTTGTGTCTGGTGTCATACTTTTCATCGCCGGCACTTGGTCTATATAAATTAGGACAGGCGCAGCAACTTGTTAATATTATTATAAAATATTAACCATAACACTGCCACCTGCAGTCTTAAAAAACAGGGACACATCTGAGTTTTATTTTATACATCTGCAAGTCTTTGGGTATTTAAAAGTTTATGGCAGACAATGCCTTTAACTTGTACCGTAAGATTCTGGAAGTGACCATTTTAGTGCTGTGAATAAAAGAGGAGAGGCCAAGAGAATGGTGACTCAGTGGTTAGAGCTGTAGCCTTGGAGCACTGGGATCCTGGATACAAATACAACCAAATACAACATCTGCAAGGGGTTTGTATGTTCTCCCTGTGTTTGCGTGGGTTTCCTCTCTCTGGTTTCCTCCCACACTCCAAAGACACACTGATAGGATGTTTAGATTGTGAGCCCATTGGGGCAGTGTTGCTGTTGTATGTAAAGCACACTATATAAATGAATAAATATTATTATTATATAATAATCAAACGGGACCCTTATTAAGGTGTTACATCTTGTTTCCCACTGCAGATGGGCCTGATGCTTATTTCCCACCTATTCACTTTTTTTGTTTTTTTAAAACAACATCGCACCATTTTTTTTTGCAAACAAAACAATCCATCATATAAGGTGTAGAACTGCACAACTAATTTCTACTTAAGAAGAATGTAGATAGACTGGGGCTCCTCTTTCCAAAGATAACCACCACACTGGTATCTGTGTATTGCACATAAGTGCTTGTACAGTAGTCATGGGGCTAGGGTACTTGGCTCCAGGGGTTAACAGTTTGGGGAATCGTCACGGTGGCTCTCCCTGGAAATTGTGGTCGTGACCGGTCATTAAAAGGGAATATTTACAGAGGATAATAAAGAGTTATTTGTGACGCCATCTGTGGTGTCCGATCAGGGATGACCAGTACTGCTAGTAATAATTCTAGGGGATAGGTGGTTTGGCAGCTTAGATGTAACACTCCTCAACAGACAGACCGGGCCCCTGGGGTATGATTGAGGGCTTGTTTGCGGGGATGGGAGGTGCAGGGAGGCACAAGAAAGGATGGACAGAAACAAGGATTGCAGTTCTTACAGACTCTTTACTGGGTCCTTTCACAGTTCTTGCCCACCCGGGGTATTGTGCCTCTCCAGGTTGCCACTTGGCCAGCTCCCAGGTAGTCCAGGTACACTCCACTGAGACACCATTCATAAGCCTTTCCGTGCTGCTCTTTTCTTTCTGGGCTGTTCTCCCCTCTCTGTTCCCATGCCCCTTCATGCTACAAGTCCCAAGGCAGGCGATCGCGGGTCCTGTTGAGTGATGACCTGGCACGTCCCCTTTAACCCCTATGGCCACTGTGCCTGGCAGAGTACACGGTAATGGCCACTGCACCTGTAGTTCAGTGGCCTCCGGTCTCTTGGCTTGGTCTTAAAGTTCCACACCAAATTGGGGCCGGCACCCCTCGTGCAGTCAGTTCTTCTACCCAACCTGGAAGTCAGCTGTAGGTTCAGGGTTCTCTGAATTGGGGGTTTGCAGTTGACCTGCCCACTGGTCTCGCTAGGCCCCAACCCCAGTGTCCCTTAGAACTCCATCCTGCTTCTCCTTCACTCTCCAACTAACTTACTCACTAACTAACTAACTTCCTCCCACCCCCTAAACCTACTCCTTCCTCCAACCAGCAGATGGGGTCTGCCCTCTTAGGGAGCTTTTTCCACCCTTCATCTCTCTGGCTTGAAGTTAGGATGGGTGTTGGGTGTGTGATTGGGTGTCTCAGCTTTGCGTACCCATCTTACCTGAGAGCATGGCACCACACCTGTGGAGTATGTGCAGTACCACTGTGGTGACCAAGACACAGGGGAGCCACACTTGAATCGCTCCATTGTTCATACCTGGTCCCCTTCCAGCATATTGAACAGTCTAGACAAAAGTGTGTGCACATAGTTCTTTGCAAGGTTTTTGCACTTCACTGATGCTGTAACAGATAGTACTTGGTTTAGAAACAGTGATTTCTACAAGTATTTCACAGACAGTACAGAGATCTTTCTAAATATCTTTTTAGACATAAGCCAGAAACAGTGACAAAGGGACTTTATATACAGTATGTCTAGAACAGTGGTCTCCAAGCTGTGACTCATGGGCCCATGATGTGTGGCTCTCCACTGTCTGCCAGCTTGTTACAGTAGCACCAGGTCTAGCAAACACCAATGAAGAGCAGGTCTCTAGATGGTGACTTTTTGAGCAGCCCCACACAAAAGAACTAAAACAATATCCCTATTGAATTATTCACTCCAAAAAACAATATATTACAACAGAAAAGGATACCTTTTCTACAGGAATGATGACAAATGATATCAAGATATAAATTATTCCAAATTTTATTTATATTTCATATCAAAAAATCCATAAAATTATTAAAAAATCCAGAGCATATCCTCTTAGGGATCCACAGGAATACAACCACAGCAGTATATATTACATAGTATATAACATTCAAAACATTCTTTCAATAGCCACACAACTGTATATTACCATTATCTCAAGTGGCACGGTTTTGTGGTATTAATCTTATGTATAGAGGGAAAACAAAAAAGTAGCTGAACTGCCAAAGAACCGGTTGCTTTAACCATTGATAACCACACTCTCACTGAGGTATCTTATATTCATATGGTAACACCAAACCTAATCCTGCAGCATTAGCCAGTTCCCACTGTCTCTATTGTAGTCCAAACAAAACCCCTATAGAGTGTTAAAGTGTATACCTGATCCTGACCGCTGTGCTGTAGCTGTGGTCCCTTCTCCCCTACGTCCGTTTCGCACCTCGCTTCTTCCAAAAGAGCAGATCTGGATGATATAAACTGACTTTGGTATAGGGTGATACTGCCAATTAAAAGAGGTGATTTAAGCTGAATGTAATAGTGTGGTGGGAGTACTTGATGCAAGAATGCCAATGGTAGGTAGGGTGGGATCCCATGGCTCTAGACATACTGCCTTGGTGTGATTTCTATGGGGAAGCTTTGGTTGTCATTATAGCAGCAATGTGGTCTCTGGAAGTCACTATTGTGGGGATGGGTGAGAGCTGGATGTCACTACTCAGTGGAAGAGCTCTGGATGTGACTTGCGATCATCCATGAAATCTGAACGTACCTCTCATGGTAAGAAAGGTGAGGAACCACTGGTCTAGAGGAAAGAAGGTTGAATTAGAATATGTGGATGGTGGTCTCTCAACTGTCCATTTACAACCCTAACAAACCTATAGTATTAAAGGAACAATTTTTTCTGACTCCAAATATTGAAATCCCAAATATCCAGCATGTTTTGGACTGCCGATCCTTGTTCTCTAAAAGGTAAGACACTGCCAAAGATATCAGCGGCGTTTCTCTCATAGAGAACACAGGAGCGCTGGGCAGATCGAGTCTTCTTGTGTATGGGTGAGTCATCATTTAACACAGATGACAGCTTTCTAAAGTGTATGGGGGGCTAGTGTGGCGCCCCGCACCGAGTGCGTCACAAGAGGGTATTGCAGCCAAAACTGCAGCAGCAATATTCTCTGACTCAGTAGTCACACGGTTAACTCAGAGATCCATACCCTACATGCATCACCTAGCACAGAGGGCCAATCAGGTCCTGGTGGGCGGAGTGTAAGGGTAGTGTGTAGTGGAAGTTTAGTACAATTAGAGAGCCCTGCGAGCAACGTAGGAGAAGGAGCCAAACCAACGAGCTCTACAACCTAGGAGAGGGGGTTGCACAGTTCCGTGCGGCCCCCTGGCCACCTTCCCTGGCCATCTCCCTACCATCACCCCGGTTGAGCGCGATTATTCCCGGTGCCTAATCAACCAAACTACGGGCATCAACATGCGGGTCCAAAACCATCCCGCGCCCATCTACAGCCGGTTTGTTGGTACCGAAGCTAGCAGCAGTTCAGCTCTGCTATGCGAACCAGAGGAGTGGAGGGATCGCTTTACAGGAGCACCCCACCACCGCCAAATCCAGTCGTCTAACCAGCGGTGTACCCACCAAGGGACCCAAGGCTCCCCAAAACACCCATAACGTATACTCTGGGTAGGGCATTGAAGCAGCCTCCCTGTACCCGACCTGGTATTCCTGTGCGACAACGGCAACACAATTTAACTAGAATGGAGGAACACCGCGGATCTCTGAGGGACACTGATTACTGCTGAGTCCACCCAGTCCACTACCCGCTAACTGCATGCCATGTACTGCCTGCTCGTTACAGTAAAGAACCCGTTACAGAGACTTACAGTGTCCATGCTTCCTTACGAACTGCATATCCGCATACTAAGGTAACCGCAGCTGCCTCACAACATCTTGCGCAGCTCCTGGCTCCGGGGATCACCGCTCAGCCTGTGGGGAGCGTTCCATCTTGCTGCATTCCATCCCCCGGAGGCCCCGCAGCGCCGGTAAAGTTACCGGAACTCTCATAGGTGGCGTCACGAAACAAATTAACCCCTTAATCTGTTCTACCAAGACGTCTTTCTTTTGATCTGTACCACCGGGCCCCACTACCGGCAGGCGCGGTGCATCCGTGACAAGAAGGAGGAAGAAAACGCCTTTCAACCGGAGTCCCGGCCACGGTGAGTCACTTTAGAGTCGTCCTGTTCAGGGGGTGGAGGAGAAAACAGCTATACCTATAGGTTTGAGCTTATCTTCATGAGATAATGATATAATTAGGACCAACAAGCTAAGTAAAATTTCATTTTCTTTAAAATTGTATAACTTTTCTTGAACTATGCAAAAGAAATACCGTTGTGTTGCAATTTTATTTACTGCAAGTTCAAATAAACAAACTCATGGTGATTTTATATCTACTGTATAGCTAAAAATAAATCCAAGAATATAAAGTAGGTCAAACAGCCTGCTACACATAGAAAGCGTGTTTAATCCTAACGAGGGACAAAGGACAAAAGGGACATCTGCAGACCAGATCAAGCTTAGCTAAATATAGTTGACAGATCACATAGAGAAGATGCTCTTCTTTCTCATGGGTTTTATAGATTGTTGTTATCTGTATTACTAGTGTATGAAGCATATTTTATGTGACATGCCCCTCCAGGGCCTTAAGGTACCTTTACACACCGCAATATCTGCTGGCGATATGAGGCGATCTAACGTGCACGTGCACGTTTTTCATGGTCGCCTCAGATCGCCGATGGCTGCATTACACGCCACAATCTCGCCCTGAAAGTAAAGCGATGTGTCACTCCGGAAATCGCCTCACCTACAACAGAAACAATCTTGCCTCATTCCATCGCCGCTTCACACGCCGCAATTCCAAAGACAATGTGGGCGTACATGTTCAACGCGGCAAGGAGATAGGCATGCCACAGTGGTTTACACCACGCCCCATACACGCTACGATTGTTCAGCCTGCTTTGGAAGGCTGGCTAATGCATGACGCAATTGAAGATGTGTGTGATGCTGAATGGACAGCTCTTCAAATATGGCGCCCTCTGAAATGACAGCCAATGGAAACACAGTAGCCACCAGCAATCATCGCAGACAGGGCGCAGACTCCAGCACGCTGTGGCATGCCTACAGGAAATTATAGGCGTCGCAGATTCCATCACTATCGCCTTATCACACGCCAAAACCCGGAAATCTCGCCTTCATGATTGCGGCTGATTTTAGAGCAGTGCTCAGGAATCAGGCGACAGGCAATTTATCGCCGCGAAATTCACCAATTACACGCCGCAACTGGGAGGCAATTTGACGGCGATTGTTCCAGGGCGACATATCGCCATTAGGATTCCCAGCCGCAGTTGCGGCATGTAAAGGTACCTTATGGGTACTTGGAACCAGGCTATCTTGAGGCTTCATCACAAGGATCACAGGGACCGAGACCCGGCTCCGTGACCTTGGCGGTGTCATTAAAAGTTCGGTGTGGGTGGCTCTCTCTCTTAGGGATAGGGATCTGGCATGGAGGGCTCATTCTGGGCTCATTCTGGGCAGGGATGACTGGACCTGGGGATACTTGACAATATATATGTGATGCCACCCACAGGTTGCGGCTATAAATTGCCGCCGCTGCTCGACAGTCTTCCTAGGGACCGATGGTTGGAAGGCAGCAATGTTCTTAAGCCCTCTATGGGTAGGGCTGACCTCCTAAGGTGGCCAAAGGTACCTGAGTGACTTGGTAGTTGTGTCTTTAGTGCTTTGGACGCGTTAAGAAAGTTCATAGAGTGGGCAGCAGTCTTTGGTTCTTTACTCACAGTTTTTGTGCAGAATCCCGCTGAGCACTGGGTTTTTGGAGACAGGGATCCAGCTACTCACTAGTAGTAGGATGATATGTAACCGGCACCCCTTCTCTGTCCTTTCCAGGTCGTCTCACACACCGCATGCCTTGCCCGTCCTTCCTTGCACCTCACCACACTGAGCTCCGAGCCAGTGACTGTGGGCTTTTCCTAGGGTTAACCTGCAGTGTCTCCCCTTAGCCCTATGGTTGCCACCTTTTCAGAAGATGTGCGCAGTTGTCGACCGTGTCACCATGAAAGTGTCACACAGTCCCTAGGATACTAGCTGAGCCTGGTCTTCTCCACTAGTCTTTTGGGTTCCCGGTGCCCCTTGTGGCCTACTTCCTCCACTTGCCTGCATCTGACAATGGATACGAGACCCATGGGTGGATTGCTCAATTCCCATGCCTCTGGGACCCCCTCTTCCTCCTGGATCCACTTGAGTGATGTTCTGCTCTAAGATTCAGCCGTAGGACGAGCTCCCACTTGCTCCAGTCCTCTAGACACTTCTCAGGCGTATGTTCTCTAGCTTCCCTACAACTCAATCTTGGTGCTCAATGGCCTTTCCTCAGATGTGCTTACCACCTCTCCACAGCTGGTCACTCTCCTACGTTCTAGATGTTTCTCGCTCTTTTTATCCCCTTTGTTACGTGTCCCACGTCATCCACGAGTGTTCTTCCTGACCTCACTCCTCCCTAAGTGCTTCCTCTAACTACTTCCTTCACCACCCAATGTACAATGTAGATATATTTTACAGTAGAGCACAGAATGTGGCATTATCCTGGTAATAAATGTCAGTCCCCACCTTGGTCAATTTCACATGCGCATATTCCTGATCTCACTGTGTCATCAGAACGTAAATGAGCAGTCAGAGAGCCAAATCTTGGGTACTACAAGTAGCTAATTTTGGAAAACTAATATACTTTATCTGTTTCTACAATTATTACAAAGTGTTACTCACCTAGTGAGGTGGATTCACAAAGCTACAGGACAGACTAGAGACACGGATTGAGGGCATTGGCGCAGCAGGTTGGAGGGAACATTAAACAATGAGAACTTGAATAAACTGGGAACCACAGAGCCAAGAGGGTAGACAAAGAGGGAAATGCCAAATCTGAAGCAACACACAGGAGGTCACACACTATGTGAGATGCATATAAGTATCTGGCATGCATCTCGCATGACTCCCCTGGAATGGCCCCTGCCTCTCTGGATGTGAGCGTTGAGCTGCAGAGAAACACAATCAGCTGACGTGCTCCCGTTCAGAGAGGCAGGGGCCTTTCCGGGTGAGTCATGTGAGATGTATTTGAGATGTTGCATGTATCTCGCATAAGTGTGTTTCCACCTGAAGCGAGAAGAAGGTTTGCAAGGATGACTGCACATTGTTAACCAATGAGTCCAATAACAGTTTGTGACACTACAATGGACGAATCTCAATCCTGTGTCTAAATAATCCTTAAAGGGAACCTGTCAGACTGTTTATGCCTCCCCAACTATCACTGTCTGTCCCTGCACCTTCATAGGACTATTCTAATCATCCCTGTCTGAGCTTATAGTGTAATGTTAAAGTTGAAAAAAAAGCATTTATACACTTACATTTTCTTATGTGAATAAGGCAGTGACTACACCTTGGAGGATGTAGTCTATCTGGCAGGTTAACAGTTAACTCACTATTACCTTCTAAAGGACCTGTGTGGTGTAACGATTATGTGACCGTAGTGGGTGGAGCTAAGCGAGCAAATCATTATACTATATGAAGACTTAGCTCCGCCAATTATAGTTACATGATCGCGACATCACACAGGCCATACAGCATCTTATAAAATTCAGTAGAAATGTTAACTATTAACCTGCCAGACAGACTACATCCTCCAAGGTGTAGTTTGACTGCTTTACTTCAGCAGAACGGGGAAATATAACATGGAGTCCATGGTTTACAGTTCACGTGGGTAGTCCACAGCAAGTACAGTTCAGATTTAGATTCTGACACAGAATTGAGGTCCTGGAGCTTTACAAATCCTTACTATTTAGAAGCCAAACTTTTGAAGTGTGATCACCGAACAATCAAGTGTTTCATGGCAAATAGCCAACAGGGTCACAAGAAGCGTGTTGGGCAAAAAAGGCGCAAAATAACTGCCCATGAATTGAGGAAAATCAAGCGTGAAGCTGCCAAGATGCCATTTGCCACCAGTTTTGCAATATTTAAGAGCTGCAACATTACTGGAGTATCAAAAAGCACAAGGTATGCGACATACTCAGGGACATGGCCAAGGTAAGGAAGGCTGAAAAACCTTTGAACAAGAAACATAAGATAAAACGTCAAGACTGGGCCAAGAAACATCTTAAGACTGATTTTTCAAAGGGCAGAAAGCTCCACTCCGACTCAGATGCCCGCAAGGTGGAGGTGGGGTACTGGTAATAATGACATGGCCCCCTTATTCACCTGATCTGAACCCCATAGAGAACCTGTGGTCTCTCCTAAAATGTGAGATCTACAGGGAGGGAAAACAGTACACCTCAGAACAGTGTCTGGGAGGCTGTGGTGGCTGCTGCACGCAATAATGATCATAAACAGATCAAGCACCTGACAGAATCGATGGATGGAGGCTGTTGAGTGTCATCATAAAGAAAGGTGGCTATATTGGTCACTAATTTTTTGGGGTTTTGTTTTTGCATGTCAGAAATGTTTATTTCTAAATTTTGTGCAGTTATATTGGTTTACCTGGTGAAAATAAACAAGGGAGATGGGAATATATTTGGTTTTTATTAAGTTGCCTAATAATTCTGCACAGTAATAGTTACCTGCACACACAGATATCCTCCTAAGATAGCCAAATCTAAAAAAAAAAACACTCCAACTTCCAAAAATATTAAGCTTTGATATTTATGAGTCTTTTGGGTTGATTGAGAACATAGTTGTTAATCAATAATTAAAATAATCCTCTACAATACAACTTGACTAATAATTCTGCACACAGTGTAGACTAGGCAGAGACTGGAATATCTCCTGCTATTGAACACTCAATTCTAATGTCAGAATTCCCATTGTAAAATAATATAAATCATGAATTTCACCAGCAGATGACGAAAATCGCGTCAATCGCCTTTACCGCCCCCTTGCAGCACAAGCACAGTCTCAGCTCTATACGCCCATATGGGTGTGCATAATTAACACGCCAGCGGCGGGGAGAAGCACAAAAGACCGCCTTTTGCGGCTTCACATATTATGAGAAGCTGCAGTTCCACAGGTTAAAAAAAAGAACTTTTATAAACTTTACAATAGCGCTTTATGGACACAAAGGGGTGGATAGAAATGGATTACCATGGTGCAGGGACAGGTTAAAAGAGCTTGGGGGTTCATTTTTAGAGGTTAGGTTCCCTTTAATTATCCACTCCTGGTTTTGGCTACAAATCCTGAGGCAAAAATCTCATCAACTACTGAACGTGTGCATGTGGCCTAAGTGTTTTACTTTCTGGATCTTCATATGTAATTTTATAACATATAAGGCTGGTTTCACACTGCAGTTTTTTCCCTGATCAGCTTCGATCAGGTTTGTGTGTCAAAACCAGGAATGTCTCCAAAACCCAGAACAGGTGTCAATCTTTCAATTATAGTTTTCCTCTGCAAGTTCCTCTGCAAGTTCCTCTCCTGGTTCCTCTCCTGGTTTTGACACACAAACATGATCGAACCTGATCAGGGAAAAAACTGCAGTGTGAAACCAGCCTATGACTGACATCATTAAAACAGATGTAGATCATTATTTATTAATAGGATCATCAAAAGATAAGCTAATAATGAGGATATTCATAGAATGTCTCTCACTGCCATCATCTGCTGGGAGACATGCTGGCTCGGCTTGCAAGCCCGCATCAAAGTCAGGGAGATGCATATGACATACCAGTATGTTATATAACAGCAAGGCAGGCTTCATACCATGGTTTTTCGGGTCCAGGGCTGTCCGATGTAAACCAGAAAGCCCCGGATCCGATTTTGCCTCTATTGTATTTCTATAGTGCAGGATGCAGCCGGATTGCAGTTACTGTATTTGCCATCCGGCTTGCTGTCTGACCGGCAGGATCCGGCTGCTTTCGTTTTTTGCCCCGGTCACAAGATTGGAGCTTGCAGCATTTTTTGTGTCCAGGGCAAAAATTGAACAAAACCGGATCCAGGGCGATCCGGCACGCATAACATGGGAGTCTATGGGCATCGGATTGCGCCGGATCCGGCAGAAAATCATGCCAGTTCCCAGACGCCGGGCGCTGTAATTGCGGCGGCTGTTAAAAGCAGCCGCCACTGAATTTCAGCACCTGGAGAACTTCACGGCTGAAATACCAGCACTGCGGCCAGGTTCCCTGCAAGCCGCTGTGCTGATATTTCAGCACTGGACAGCGGCACAGATGATTCTGACACAAAACAGGATTGGAGAGATTTTGTTCTGTCTATCTGGGGCTGTCAGGTATGTCCGGTGCTTCTTGCAAAATATCAGACATAACGTAACAGCCAAAAGCTGTGGTGTGAAGCCAGCCTAAGGGGTTATTAGGCTATATGCTTCAAAATTGTGGTACAATTTCAGCAAAAATGCTGAATTTCATGACCTGCACCATGTTTATTATGTGCTTTAATCACTTTCTGCACCTTGCTCAACAAGGGGACACGAGTCACACGACCTCTCTGAAAAGGGGCATGGATTACTTGGGAAAGGGCTGTGGTCAAACAGCGACATAATGAGACAAACTTGAGGCACAATTCGTAAGCCAACTAAAAAGTGGTGTAAACCTCTACTACATTACAGTTTTAAACTAATGCAGATTTATCAAACAGCATGAACCACTGTGATGAAATCCTGAAATCCAGAGTATGTTTAGGCTACGTTCACACACTGCGCATTTTTGAGCGCTTTTTTTTTAGTGCTTTTCAAAAATGCGTAAGTGCGTATTGTCTGACAGCAAAGTGAATGTAAAATTCACTTCGCCATTCAGACAGCGCGTATTTTTGTGTCGCGCCTTTCTGGGAGAAAGCGCCAGCGTAAAAAGAATGACCTTGTCAATTCTTTACGCAGCGTTTTTTCCCATAGGGGCGGCGCTGCTGCATCTGATGTCACAGAGGGGAGGAAGAATCCTGCTTCCTCCTCCCCTGTGTGACACCTGTGACCGCCCATTTGATTTTGCATTAATATACACTGCAAAATCAAAGTTAAATAAAGACAAATCTATGAATAATAATAAAGAATTAAATACTTACCTCTCCGACGGGTGTTCTGGTGTCTGGGAGCCAGGAGCCGCCGCTGGAATTGCCCTACTAGGACCTGTGGTGATGTCAGAGGGCGTTCCGGTCATGTGATATGTATCACATGACCGCAAGCGGCCAATCAGCATCGGGAACGCCCCCTCTGACATCAGGGCAGGTCTTTTTCCATCAGTACATGGCCTTCGCACAGCTCCGGAAGGCACGAACAAGCCGGCAGAGGGTAAGTATGAAATCTTTATTATTTTTAATACTTCTGGCTTTGTTTAATTTTGATTTCGCAGTGTATATTAATACACTGCGAAATCAAATGGGGGCGGTCACACATGGCACAGAGAGGAGGAGGAAGCAGGATTCTTCCTCTCCTCTGTGACATCACTCCTCCCCCGGCCCGTAAAAAAGCGTGCTGTCTGAACAGCACTGCTTCTTTTTTGCGTTTTTTTGCGCGGGTAAAAAACGCTGGTAAAAACACCCACGCAAAAAAAGCGCAAAAATAGCGCTATGTGTGAACGTAGCCTAAGACTGTCTACTCTACATTTGCAATGTTTAAAAATTGGACAGTATTGCTCAATCTATTAATCGATTAGTTGTGTTGTTTTTCCAAATTATCAGGTTACTTTCTATATTTCTGCAGAGATAACTTCTCAGAAGTTTTATTATCATCACAAGAAGGTTATTGATAAAAAATAACTCTTTTATTATAATAGTGGGGACAAAAGCTGAAATAAAAACTATTTCAACAAATATCCTGCTATAAATAAATAAGTAAAAAGCAAGTATAAAGCATATTAATTATTTAGAATACATAGTATACACTGTTTTAAAAAAAAAAAAAAGCCTAAAGCCATCCCACCACGACAAGGTGTACCCAAATTGGGACAGTATCTAACACTCCCTAATGTTAAAACATTATCAAGTGTCAGAAGACCTCAATATAATTAAGGTGGAACGTGTCTGCGTCCCAATAATGGACACACAGCCATGGGAAGCATTATGAATGGAATGCCCAGCTCAATAAAGGGGGCAGCACATGCTGTTTGTACTGAGTACAAGAGACTAAAGGAAAAAAACATGAGCCGGAGCATGAGCTGGAATACAAGCAAAGTATAAGAGCATGTTCACACTGGCCATTAATGTCTTTATGACATACGATACCTTTGAAGTTAGCTCACAAACTGAGATTGCATCATTCCCTGCACATATTGGCTGATCTATTCAGCCGACATGTGCAGGTAACAGATGTGAGTGGATCAGTGATCCGCTCGAATCTGTTAACCCCTTACATTGCGCTATTACAACGCCCGCTAGGACCGGTTGGAGGTCACAGTGGCAGTGACCCGGCTCTGTGGCCCTGGGCATGCAGTGAAATTGGGATTATTTACAAGGGATAGTTTGTGACGCCACCTGTGGTACTTGTCCAGGGGTGGCCAACGCTGAAGGATTTGACCGCTGGGGCAGATGGTAGTGCAGCTGGGATGGTAAAGCTCCTCCCAGGTGGAGCCAGGCCCCAGGGAGGGTGTGGACCATCTATGGTGGTGGTGCTGATTGTTGGGGTGCAGGACTGAGGGCGCAAGCAATAATTGGAGGACACAAAAGAGTGCAGTTTCCGTTACTTTTACTTGGTAGATGGTATTGCAGTCTGGGGCACTGGTTACAGGTGTTAGGAGGGATCCAGCCAGCCTGGAATCATTCGGGAATCCACCTCACCAGGCGGGATTGGTGGCCTTCCTGCTTCGCTTTCCTTTCAGGTCCCTGTGTTTTGTAGCTACGCTGCGACCCTTCTCCTGCTTGGTGGTTCTCACCCATATGGCAGGCAGCATGAGTCACTCTCCAGTGCCACCTTGCTGAAGGCAGCTCCAGGCTCTCAGCACACTGCTGTGCCACCGGGTTTTCAGTGCAGCCAGGAGACCTGCCGTCTCCTGCCCTCCAGACACGGCTTCCAGAGCGTGCAGCACCCGCACAGCCAAGGACTCTGGTGTCCTTTCCTCAGCGCTTCGCTCCGCGGTGAGCTCAATCGCAGCTCACTCCCCAGAGCTCTCTCCTCTACTTCCTCACTCTTCACCTTCCAAAGACGTTCTCATTAACCCCGCCTCAAGGTCAGGATTTATATGCGAGCTCCCCTGAAACCGGGTTCTAGAACTCCACCTTCTTGCCTGGAGCCAGGAATGATGTTGCATTCTAGTGTTACCTAGTATGGAGACCTCCTCCTGCTTCCAGACATGACATCACCCCCTATGAGGGAGGCAATGCCACTGTGGCAACCGGACAACTGGGGTGCCACACTATCAAACACTGACAGCACGGTCAAAGGAGCAGCAGCGGGGGTTGCACCATTTCTTGCATTATTGGGGTACCAACAAGTTGCAATGACAGCGCAGGGTCAGCTGATGACCCCAGAAGCTCTCATGATTTACTTGCAGTCAGTGTTGTTAGAGCAGCGTCGCTCACAGAAAGTGATAATTTCTGTATTACAGAGGGATGCTGAGGAACAACGCAAGTGATCGGATGGTGTAGTGCAGAGGCGCCATAAGGAGCCAAGTAAAATAAAGAGTGTAAAAAAAAAGGTTTTAAAACAATTAAAAAAACCTAAAAGTTCAACATTCAGACCTGTAAACTACGTAACAGAAAAAAGTTAAAACACCAAATGTACCTGCTTTTCGTCCCTGCAACAGTGCCTGGGTTATGATTTATATGTGAGCAATAAACAGGTAGTCATTGGTTAAACTTATAAGCACGTGTTTTGGTGTCGTTATGCAAGCGGGTTCCCTGGGTGCTACCTCACACATTTTATAGCAATGTTGCAGGGACGAAAAGCAGGTACATTTGGTGTTTTAACTTTTTTTTGTCCTCTTTAAACATTTGAACATAAGCACGTCACATAATACATTACATTACACAGTACATTACATATATTATGAACACATATTGCACATATACGACTACAGTAAACCGGGACCTGCAACCACCTCTCCTTCCAACCCTTGGAGCAATAACAACAGCTCCCGTTGTGGTCACGGCCATTTGTAAGACATATTTATATACATATATTTATAAGACATATTTAACAATATATATCAACGGGCCCTGTGGGTCCCAATGGCGGTACCAGGCGCCTGGCTTTATTTCCCCAGATCCACACTACCCCAGAATACAGGCACCAGCCTGACCGGGTTCTTACACACTGCATGTGATCCATCATATTAGCATTCATGGATCACACACGTCCTTCCACACGCTCACAGCCCATCATATAAACATCCATGGACTGTGGTACCTCTGGGTTCAGAGCAGGGATTGAGCAACCTGAGTCACAGGTACGCCATGCATCCCCAAGGGGCTCCTTCCTGGACGTATTTCGCCATACATCCAGACCAGAGTCCACCTGGTTCAACCACGGTTTCCCTACTCTAGGAGCCCTTCTAACCCCTGCTTCTGACCACCGGTACATACACTTCAATGGGTCCCTTCACTGACTGTTTTAGTCGGACCCAATGGCGGCTATGCCCGCCTGGCACAATTCATACATCTGCTTCCCGTAGGGCTACATACACTTCAACGGGTCCCTTCACTGACTACTTAGTCTGACCCAATGGTGGCTATGCCCGCCTGGCACAATTCATACATCTGCCTCCCGTAGGGCTACATACACTTCAACGTGTCCCTTCACTGACTACTTAGTCGGACCCAATGGCGGCTATGCCCGCCTGGCACAATTCATACATCTGCCTCCCGTAGGGCTACATACACTTGCTGGGTCTTTTACATAAGCCATAGAATACACATACACTTCAACAGGCCCCTTCACTGACTGTTTTAGTCTGACCCAATGGTGGCTATGCCCGCCTGGCACAATTCATACATCTGCCTCCTGTAGGGCTACATACACTTGCTGGGTCTTTTACATAAGCCATAGAATACACATACACTTCAACAGGCCCCTTCACTGACTGTTTAGTCGGACCCAATGGCGGCCATGCCCGCCTGGCACACTTTACGCACAGAGTACACAGTTCACTCTTGCATACGGGAAGTGCCTTCTTACCTGGCACAGATCCGGGTCTCGCTACCTGGGTCACGGGTACACCAAGCGTCCCCAAGGGCTCCTTCCCGGACGTGTCTCACCACACGTCCAGACCAGTATCCACCTGGGACAGCCACGGCTTCCCCACTACAGGAGCTGACACGACCCCGGTCTTGGCCATCGGTATGGAGCTAGCACGCTCCCTTCATGTCCGCACACCACAGAGCTCTGGACTGCTCTGCTTTCAGCGTCCCTCAGTCTGAGACTCAAACACACACAGACTGGATCTCTGGCTGCTTCTGGCTGATGCTCTCCATCTCAATCAGCTCGCAGGCTCTTTATCGTGGCTGCCACTCCCATACTGACACATCCATCTGGGCTGCTATTACCCAGGACAAACCCACCTGGGCTGCTACCAATTAGAACACACGGTTCCCATACAGCCGCTCATCAGGCTCATCTATATGTCAGATCCACAGCACTTACTCTCAGATTCAACCCATTGTGTTCCGGATAGGCTCACACAGCATCATCACAGTAAAACCAGCCAGTGTGGACAGGATCATACACTGATCCTGCATGTGATGCACCCCGGCCATGAGAACCATGCTGGCGGTGCCTCACAAATGTAACAACAGGTGATCAAAACAGCGCATCCACCCGACTATCGTATCTTTAGAAACATCAGCTCAAGATGCAAAAAAAAAAAAAAAAGCCATCACACAGACCCTGATCCCGAAAATGAGAACGCAACAGGTTTCCAAAAATGGCACCAAAAATGCAATTCTTTTTCTTTAAAAGTTTCAGATTTTTTTTTCACCACTTAGATACCAGTAAAGGTACCTTTACACGCCACTACAGCTGGGTGGAAACAACCGGGTTTATGAGACAAATGTATCTTGCACTGTCAAATCTACCCGAGGTAGCGGCGTATAAAGGCGGTTGTTGCCACCCGTCACTTGCGGCACCTGTTTCAGAGCAGTGCTCTAAGGGTACCTTTACACGCGGCTACATTTCTAGGGTGGCTACAGCTAACTTACTGGTTGCAGTGAAATCATGGAGACAAGGTTCTATCTTGTTGCTGTGTACAAATGGAATAATCTCTCCATGATTTCACTGCAACCAGTAAGTTACCTGTAGCCACCCTAGAAATGTAGCCGCGTGTAAAGGTACCCTAAAAATATACATGTTTGGTATCTACAGACTTGTAACAACCTGAGACATCACACCGTCATGTCAGTTTTACATTTGGTTGATTTCTTTTTTTTTTTTTTTGCAATTTCACTGCACTTGGAATTTTTCCCCATCTTTCTGTACACTATATGGTAAAATGAAAGGTGTCATTCAAAAGTACAGAAAACAAACCCTTGATGGGAAAAAAAAAAGTTATGGCTCTTGGAAGAAGGGGAGAAAAAATGAAAGTGTAAAAAAGGGAAAATGCAAGGTTGTAAAGAAGATTAACAGACAAAACTTTAAAATTGTAAAAAATAAATCATACAAATACCCTGCTGTAAATAAATAAGTAAAAGCAAGTGCATATAAATAACAGCGTACTTAGGAATCACTGGTTTTGATTAAATAAAGGTAATGCCATCTCACCATTTGTTTTTTGTTTGTTTTACAATGGTGGAGGCAGATTCTCTGCTGACATTAGGCTCACACCCTTCTCTCTGCACAGTGACCTCTGCACAGCTCACAGGGCATGCCTGCAATACTCTCCATAGAAGTCAATGTGCAATCTCCAGATTACAGCTTCCTATGGTCCATGTGACTGCTTCAATCCACTTTTGAATACTGTTAGCAGAGCAGGGCAACCTCTGTAATCAGACACAGATAATAGAAACATATCTGCAATAGGAAAACTAGATTATGAAATAGAATATGTTTTATTCCTTTATAATTCATTAAAATATTCTAGATGGAACGTTTCCTTAAAGCATTTTAACATCAATGTATGGCTTAGTGGGATTACCGAGCAATACATTACATAGCCATAAAGCAGATCCTAAAGGACTTTCACTACAAAATCCTTTATAATTCCACCATATGTTTCATTTTCTGAGGTGCAGTCAGTATATTCACCTCTATGAAGAATCCATAATTAAAACCGCACTTGGACCGAAATGACAGGCTCCAGATCTACAGATGGAATATTAATGTGGCTTCAACAAAAAAGATTACAAGATCCAACTAATCTGCCTTTACATTATTACATATGTTTACATTTTCATTTTAAATAGATATACATTTATCTTGATTATTTGTAAATTAAATGATTTATTCTTGATTTTTCTACCCTATTAGCTTGATATCTTTCCCAGCATCAATTACCTTTTCAATAGAAAGTTATTTTCTTTAATACCTGCCCACAAATCAGAACTGGTAAAGGGGTTGACCAAGGCTTTCATACTAATGATCTATCTTTAGGATAGGCCATCAATATCTGATCAGTGGGGGTGTGGCACCCTCCCCGATCAGCGGTTTTCAATACCAGCAGCGGCCGGATATACTCAGTTGTGGAGCAGAACAGTACAGCTCCGTCAACCATATAGTATGAGCGGCTGGATATTGCACATCTTCCTCTATTCTAATAAATAGGGGGTGAATGTGCAGTACCAGCCACGGCCACTATTCTGTTGATGGAGCTGTACTCTGCATTTCCGCAACTGAGTGGTTCCAGATGCCGCCGAGATCAGGATTGGCAGGGGTGCCAGGTGCCACACCCCCACCGATTAGACATTGATGACCTATCCTAATGATATTCATCAATAGTAAAGTCCTGGACAACCTCTTCAGTGTATAGATTTTATTGGTTTTCTTTATAGAAAAGAGCCTTTATAAAAAAAATCAATGCACCTAGGAGTTGACAGTTTTTTGAAAGCCTAAGATTATTTGATGCCTGTACCCTACAGATAGGCCTCACGCACAAGGTACATTATCATATTATAAACATTTTGTGTACCCAAGAAATCTATATATTTATTCATTTATATAGCGCTATTAATTCCATAAGCTCCATATCCACGTCTGTATTCCCCTCTTACATAATCAAGCCCAGTTCAATTGGATGCTGTGCTGTGAAGGTATTGACGTCTATAAGATTGTGCCATATAGAGGCACCCAGTGGTGTAACTAGGTTTGATGGCGCCCGGGGCACAGATCTATTTGGTTGCTCCCCCCCAAGGTAGGTGAGGACCGGGGGGGGGTGGCTCGCCGCCCCTGCAGCTTGAGGACCGGGGAGGGGGGGCTTTCCTCAGCCAGTCACCCCTGCTGCCCCCCCTTCTCCTTCCCTGGCTCCTCGGTCACTCACCCCTGCTGTCTCCCATCCCGTGCAGGCCGTCCCTCCTCCGTCCTCCGATCACACACTGGCGCCGCCACCAGTGACGCAGTTTCCGGGGTCTCCTGTGGTCACCCCGCACCGGACCCGCTGCCACCAAGTCTCCCAGTCTCCCAGTGGCCCCCACGGCCCCAGACTGGTGCGAAAGCGGAAGTGCCGCCGGCGCTCCCCGCTGCGTTGTGCCCGGTGCAAAAGGTCCGACTGCACCCCCCTAGATACGCCCCTGGAGGCAAACTCAGTAGTCAAAGGCTCTGAAATTTAGGACTATACAGACTTTGTTTGATGATGTGTTGAGTCCTTGCACATGGGTCTATCATGTTTATATAACCTTATTGAAATGTGTGATATCATCATATAAATATTCACTCTAATATATATCGACGTTATTACATTTGGGTGTAGCTATTCTACACAATAACTGAATGCTACATGATATATTGTGGCAATATCCCTTAACCCTTTCATTTTTTCCACAAACTAAAGGTATCCTAACATGTTACTGTGAGATAGTAACATAAGTTGTAATAAATATTAGAGTCTAGAAAAGGATTATTCGTATAGTGTGATGCATGGCACAAACGACATAATATTGGTTATTGGTATTTGTGTCCAAACTTACTATGTAATGACCACATGTTAGAGGTTTCCTTAGTGAGGTTTAGACTGTTCATAGAATCGTATTATAAGGCCTAGGTCTCACATAACGATATTGGTAACGATATCGTCCTATTTGTGACGTAGGAACGATATCCTTACCGATATCGTTGCGTGTGACTGATAGCAGCGATCAGGCCCCTGCTGTGAGGTCGCTGATCGTTGCACAGGGCTCCTGACCATTTTTTGGTCGTTGGCCCCCCCGCTGGTCACCACACATCGGTGTGTGTGACCGGCGGGGGCAGCGATCAGCGACCTGTCAGGATCCCCCGCCATGTCACAGCGCCGCACAGCAGCGCTGTAACATGACATCCAGGGTGACAAGCGGGCTTAGAAACCCGCTTGTTTACCATGGTTACCGGCACCCGCCCGCTTCCGGGTTGCGGGGAGCGAGCGGGTGCATCCTCTCCTATCCTGTCCCTCACTATTCTCATCTCTCCCTGCTATTTCCCTGTTCCCTACTCTATCCCCTATCCTAAACCCTAATCCTATCCCTCTCCTTGTTCTAAATAAAGAAATCCCCCCCCCCGAGGCTCATCGGCATCAGAGGCTCCCATACCAGCATCTCTGTAATGGAGATCTCAGGGGTAAAGGACCTATGATGAGGTCAGTATCATGTGACCCACCTATACTGTACAGTATAGGCCGGTCACATGACTGTGACCTCATTACAGGTCCTTTACCCCTGAGATCTCCATTACAGAGATGCCGGTATGGGAGCCTCTGATGCCGGTGAGCCTCGGGGGGGGATTTCTTTATTTAGAACAAGGAGAGGGATAGGATTAGGGTTTAGGATAGGGGATAGAGTAGGGAACAGGGAAATAGCAGGAGAGAGAGATGAGAATAGTGAGGGACAGGATAGGAGAGGATGCACCCGCTCGCTCCCCGCAACTCGGAAGCGGGCGGGTGCCGGTAACCATGGTAAACAAGCGGGTCTCTAAGTGCAGGAGAGACCCGCTGTTACCATGGTTACCAGCGTCCGTCCGCTCCCAGGATGCAGGGAACGAGCGGACGCTGGGTACCAACGATCTGGCTGCCCAGAGGTCGCTGGTGAAGTCTGTCAGTGTGACAGCTCACCAGCGACCTGATAACGATGTGTCAACGATGCATCAACGATGCTGATCGTTGTCGGCATCGCTGACACATCGTTATGTGAGACCGGGGCTTAAGGCATGGGTTGTAGAGATAAGTCAATTTGATTTATGGTGAATCAAACGTAATCCCACACCTTCGGGTATGACACTATTGTCTTTTCCTCTTACATCTTCTGTACTGTGTGAACCAATTACATTTTAATGGGATTAGCACTAAGGATCTGCAATAAAGCAGCCCTTCACCAGACCCTCACCCCCTAAGTCACATACATGAAGTATCATGATACAAACAGAAGTATATTTGAGGCGCTCTAAATAAAATACCAATTGTATTACTATCAATGTAACAATGAGGATGCTACTCCTTCTTTATACTTAATTGAATTTCACTCGAAAAACTCACAAATTAAAAAATACAAATATTTAAATACAAAATAGCTCCGGCCGGTAGCTTCACTTATAAAACCGATGTAATAGAATTAAGGTTAATATATTAGTGATCATAAATAAGTATCCAGAGAAATTTGTACAATTAATGTTTCTGTTCCCTCCATTGATGAAATTTAGTATTTCAGATAATATCACTATTTCAATTTTTCTTTTCGATGAGTTTTTCCTTTTTGGTTATTATCAGTTATAAGCTCAGTTGAAGCAGGTACCTGCGATTTCTTATGTACCTGAGATCTCACAGAGTCCCCTTATGGATCTGGTGGATCCCGGCTTATGCTATTGAGGTGTTTGTCTGGTTCAGAGTCTGTGACTTGAGATTTCTCCCGGACACTGGCACTGACAGTAGAGCCTTTCTTCCTCCGGCAATCGCCTGTGACTGTATTCCTTTACAGTGTGCTGACACTCTGTGTTTTGGAGCTTAGTCCAGACAGTTCTCCTGTGGGATCAGCAATGAGGATCCTCCTCTGCAACAGATTTCTCATGGATCTCTTCCTTTTATTCACTGGCCAGATTCTGAAGAAATACGATGTTCATTTTCAAGACTCTGGCCTCATTTCTCAAGGATCTTCTTTACTGTGTGACCCTGCTTTTTGTACAGTTTCTTCTATGTGTTAGGGCTTTCATAATCCAGATTCACCATAAAATGGCTGCTGCATTCCCTGCTTCTGCTTTTATACAGGCTATGATAGTTACTTCTAATTGCCTGACCTAAACCATGTGTTGTGATAGCTGCAAGGTAACACCACCCCTGGTCATGTGATCCTTCAATGGCTGAAGTAGTCTTCCGAAAAGTGTAAAATGACAGCTAGCATTTTAAGTAATTAATATAAAGCAAGTTGTTTGAATTTGCCTGCTTTGGTGGATTTCTAAGGCTGGCTTCACACTGCAGTTTTTTCACTGATCAGTGTCCATCAGTGTTTGGGTGCCAAAACCAGGAGTGTCTCCAAAACTCAGAACAGGTGTCAATCTTTCAATTATAGTTTTTCTCTGCAAGTTCCTTTCCTGGTTCCTCTCCTGGTTTTGGCACCCAAACACTGATGGACACTGATCAGTGAAAAACTGCAGTGTGAAGCCAACCTAAGACTTCAACACTAAAGGCCCTGTCACACATAACGAGATCACTAACGAGATAGCTGTAACGTCACAGATTTTGTGACGCAACAGCGATCCCGTTAGCAATATCATTATGTGCGACACGCACCATCGAGCTGGCCCCTGCTGTGAGATCGTTGTTTGTTACACACTGCTCTGGATCATTTCTACGTCGTTACGCTACCACTGGAAGCGCTACATCGTTGTGTTTGACAGGGACAACGACCAAAGATCTCAATGCTACGCTATAGAGTGACAATTCCCAACGACCTCGGTATAATTCTGGATCGCTGGTGTGTCGTTTTCACATCGCTGTTGAGATACTTGTTTGACTTCTTACCAGCGATGTAAAAAAACGACGCACCAGCGATCTCTGCACATCGTTATCGTTATTGGGATCGCTGATGCGTCGTTATATGTGACTGGGTCTTGGTATCATGTGGACCTACTGTGTCACAAAAGCTGGGATCACTCTCAGCTCCAAAGCAGCTGACCCAGGGGTTTAGGAGTGCAGGCAATGCAGCTGGAACAGGCAGGCAGGATGGTATAGACTGGCAGATACTAGCGGCAGCCTGGTACTTGCAGATACAGCAGCTATGTCAGTTACTGGTGGGTATAGCAAACACTGGTTGGTGCAAGCGGGTATGGAAAGTACTGGCGGGTTTGGCAGATATTGGCGGGTATGACAGGTCCTGGATCACAGGCATGGGTTAGCTGCCATAGGTGGAGGGTGACTTAAGTACCTATTGTTTCACAGCTATTGGCTGCTGACACATGCAAAGTGCGTGTACTGCCCTTTTATGAAGAACAATAGATGGAATAAGACATATTCTTAAATGTTTTCAAACCAAATTAGAGTATTTTTTGTGAATAGATGCTGAGTGGGGTTTACCTCTATCAGTGATATAATCCAGGTACGCCTTTGATTTAGTTTTTTTCTCATTATAAAATAGCCCATAAGGCTCTCATCTCATTGCAGTATTTAAGTTTCCTATTAACTTTTATTCATTAAACTGGTAAGAAGATTTAGCTAATGTGTGAGAGTGATAATCCAAATTATTATTAGCTTCAATCCTCCTTGAAAAACTATTTGTTCCTAAGGATATAATGGAATTACAGTTCTTGGCTCCTCATAAATTCTAAACTACTTTGAAGATGGATAACCAGCTAGAAAATAGCTACACCACATGTATGAAGTACATATTTTTGATCAGTGATTAATCACCTCTTTATTGAAATATACAATCTCAATATGCTGTGCAAGGACATGACCGTCATGTCAAGTTAATAGACACTGAAACATTGTGTCATCAAAGTGTGACTTAATGGAAATCTGTCTTGTACCTGCAGATATGTGGTTAATCTGCAAGTGGTTTGCATTTTAATATTGCCTTGTTGCCTTACTGAAAGTGCAGGAGAAAATGAATTTATATCCTCCCTGTAGCCGCTCAGATTCAGTCCTGGGGCAGTGTAGGAAGTAGTTGCAGTCACCGCCCACTATAAAGTGTACAGTGGCTGTAATCATTCTTCTGAACTTTGATTGACAGCTATCTCTGCAGCATTTATGTGCACAGCGAGATGTCAATCAAAATGCCAGGAAGTTAATATAGTCATCGCTCACAATATAGTGAGCAGTGATGGTCATCACTCTGTACATTCAGTACAGTGGTTATGCAGTAATTTAACCTGATTTATCTTCAAATTACGGTAAACCTATTTTTGCTGGTAAATAGCATTTTTGTTCATTACATGATCCCTTTAAAGGGATCCTGTCTCCTCCAAAACACCTCCTAAACTAGCAAAACATGTCCCTGCACCATCCTATCACTAATCTCACACTTCTTTTGTCTCCTAAAAGCATCCTGTGAAAGTGCATAATAACGTTTTAATACACACTCATTAGTGATTATAATTAGCAGGGGCTATATTCTTTAGTCACCAGGGCGTGTTGTTTTGCAGCTCCAGGATCCACCCTGTCTCTGTGTGTTCTGCTGTGATGTGCAGGCATTGCCCTCCCCCCTCTCTATCACTCACAGAATGCAAATCATTAGTCCTGCCTTCAATTTCACAGCAGCACAGACAGAGAGAGGGCTGGATCCTGGAGCTGCTAAACAACATCCCCTGGTGATTAAAGAATATGGCCCCTGCTAATTATAATCACTAATGAGTGGGTATTAAAACGTTTTTCTCCACTTTCACAGGATGCTTTTAGGAGACAAAAGGAATGTGAGATTAGTGAATGGATGCTGCAGGGGCATGTTTTGATAGTTTAGGTGGTGTTTTGGAGGTGACAGTATCCCTTTAAATTATTATTGCAATTTTTCAGTGTGAGGATTGGACAACAGCTGCAAAACTGACCATACACAATGCATAGCTGTTAGGTGATTATTGATGAATGACAAGTATCTCCATACACTTGTCTTCTCGGCTTCACCAAGCGCTCCTTTGATCTTTATGAGAAAGCTGCAGCCAAGGGCTTATCTCATCGCGAAACTAAAGCAGGGATGGGGAACCTCAGGCCCCAGGGCCCCAAGCAGCCCTCGATGACCTTTTCGATGGCCCCGGGCAGATTCTTGGGGACTGCAGTGCTCAGGCTGACTGCCACATTTTGTTGACTACCTGCTCTTTAAATCCAGCTTCCCAGTGATCTCTATGCCCCATCCTCAGCCTCCCCAGTGATATATATGTCCCAAGCTTCTCTTGTGACGTCTATAGCTCTAGCAAACCTTGAAAAGCAGTTGAGAAGCAACATGATCAATATCATCTAACATCACAGCCACACCAAAGAGAATTACAACGGCCGCAAGGGCCAAGGAGCACTCACTAGCTGGGCCAACTGACTTTCTGGATGGTTACAGTGGCTGTGGCCCAGCTCCGTGGCCCTGGCCATGCAGTGATGGGGGTTATTGACAGGGGATTATGAGTAGTCTTTCAAGATGCCACCTGTGGTATCTGGTCATAGGTGACCAGCACCGCTGTTTTTGGACCTCTGGGGCAGATGGTGCGGCAGCAGGGATGGTAATGCTCCCCACAGGTGAAGAGGGGTCCCAGGGTTGGGATAAGAGTCAATAGGGGACAATGATGACTGTAGCTAAGGTGCAGGCGGGCGCAGGAAATAAATAGGAGGACACCAAGGTTGCAGTTCCTTTAACATTACTGCAGTCCAGCAGATCCAGCCCAGCAGGGGCACCATGTCCTTCGGATCAGCAATCCAAGCAACTCCCAGGCAATTTGGGTATACTCCTCCTAGACATCTTTCTGTATGCCATTCCAGGTTGTCTTTCCTGCGCTATTGTTCTCGCCTCTCCTGTCTAGTGCCTTCTTGTTACAGTGTCCCAAGCAGGTGGCTGTGGGCCCTGGCGAGCGACGGTCGACACGTCCTCTGACCCTAGGGTATAGCCACCAGTTTGCGGAATGTCCACGATAGTTGGCTATTTCGCCTACAGCTCTGCAGCCTCCATTTTTCCTGGATCAAACTTGCAGTCTTTTTGCCAGATCAGCGCCGGTCCCCTCTTGCAACCAATTCCTCCACCAAGACTGAAAGTCGGGTTGAATTCGGGGTACATGCTGGCCTGGGTTCCATGGGCAACATACCCACTGGTCCCCACTCCTCCCCAGCGCCAGAGTTCCCCTAGAACTCCATCTTTCTTGGTGTTCCTCTCAGACTAGACTTACTAACTCCTCTCCCTCCGACTAACTGTCTGACTAACTGTCTAGCTCCTCCTCTTCCTCTCTGCTTTTGTACTCTCTATCCCCACCCCCTCTGCCTACTCCCTCCTGCTGTGGCGCCCCTGCGGATCCAGTCACCACAGAGGTACTGCAACCCCGTTAGGGTGTAGTATCCCACTCACTGGTTAGAAGGGTAAAGACCGGTACCGGGACACTCAGGCCATGCACTAGGAACCATTGTAGTGGGGCTGGGTGGTGAAAACAGTAGTTAGAGGGCGCAGTTGGGGAGGATTGAGGTCATGAAGAACACACGTAGATGATGTAGGATACATGTCAGGCGCAGGCAAGTGGAGGGACTACGCCGCAAGGGGCACCGGGAACCCAAAAGACTAGTGGAGAAGACCAGGCTCAGCTAGCAACCCGCAGGCTGTGGCACTTTCATGGTGACTCAGCCGACAACCGTGCACATCTGCTGAAAAGTTGGCAAACATAGGGCTAAGGAGAGACACTACAGGGGACCCCCTAAGAAAAGCCAACAGTCACTGACTCAGAGCTCTGTGTGGCGAGGCGCAAGGCAGGACGGTGCGAGGCAAGCGCTGTGTGAAACGACCTGAAAGGGACAGAGAAGGGGTGCCGTTTACGTACCATCCTACTACCAGGGAGTAGCTGGGATCCTTGCCTCCGAGAACCCAGTGCTCAGTGGGCTGCTGCACAAACACTGAGTAAAAGAACTAAAGACTGCAGCCCATTGTGTCTGTGAACTTTCTTAAAGCATCTAAAGAACCACAAACACGACTACCAACCCACTCAGGTACCTTTGGCTACCTTAGGGGTCAGCCCTACCTGTAGAGTGCTTAAGAACATTGCTGCCTCCCAACCATCAGCCCCTAGCAGGATTGTTGAGCAGCGGCGGACATCTATAGCCACAACCTGTGAGTGGCATCACAAATAAATTAACAAGTATACCCAAGTCCAGTCATCCATGCCCAGAATGCACCCTTCTCGCCAGATCCCTATCTCTAAGAGAGAGAGCCACCGACACCGAACGTTTAATGTCACCGCCAGGGTCACAGAGCTGGGTCTCAGTCCCTGTGATCCCTGTGATGAAGCCTCAAGAAAGCCTGGTTCCGAATATCCTAAGGCCCTGGAGGGGCGTGTCACTCCTGCCAGCAGATGGGGCTCTTCGTATGAGGTCACTTCAGCCCCCTCTATCTCCTGGCCAGGAATCAGGATGGGTGTTGGGTGCAGGTGTGTGTCTTGGTATTGTGTCCCCTTCTTACCTGGGAATGGGATACCACAACTATAGCTTAGGTGCAGTACCTCTGTGGTGACCAGACCACAGGGGTGCCACAGAAGCAACTCCATCGTCCACAGTAGGGTGAGTCAATTGTTTAAATACAGCGGATAATGTTCAAGTTAATAATTTTGTGCGGCCCCCAAAGGATCGTAAAACCTTCCAAATGGCCCTTAGCAGAAAAAGGTTCCCCACCCCTGAACTAAAGGATCAAGCGATTGAATTCCAAGCACCCGCTCTTTAAGTTCTCTGACATGCCTGGGAGGGAACAGTTGGGAAACTCCCATACAGCTTAGATGGTCCGCTGATCTAGCTAAAATCAGAGTTGGGTTTGGTAAACTTTTATATAAAGTAGATGGGGTCAAGAAATAGGACACTTACCAATCATATACTGAGAACTCGAATAGCTTTGGATTAGATTTAGAAGAGACATGTCTGTCTGTTCTAAATATTAAATAAGCAAATAATATTAAATAAGGTAGGCGTCTTTAAGGTTCCTGAAGGTGTGAAAATGACCTCTACAACGTAAATAGAGTTTCCGACTGAGAACTTTCTTCCATGGTACAAAAAGCAAAATCATCCTCATGCATGACAATGCACCATCTCATGCTACAAAGAATACCTCTGTGCCATTGGCTGCTATGGGCATAAAAGGAGATAAACTCATGGTGTGACCACCATCTTCCCCTGACCTCAACCCTATAGAGAACCTTAGGAGTATAATCAAGCAAAAGATCTATGAGGGTGGGAGGCAGTTCACATCAAAACAGCAGCTCTGGGAGGCTATTCTGACATCATGCAAAGAAATACAAGCAGAAACTCTCCAGAAACTCACAAGTTCAATGGATGCAAGAATTGTGAAGGTGATATCAAAGAAGGGTTCCTATGTTAACATGTAACTTGGCCTGTTAGGATGTTTTGGAGTTAATTAGCTTTTTATTCCAGTGACTGTGACCTGCTAATGTTGCAAATTCAACAAATGAGCATTTTCAGATCTTTCAAACATATCAAATGTTTAGAAACTCTACTGTGCGTAATAATTTGGAACAGTGCATTTAGAGTTTTTTTAATTTTGAAGATTATACTTTTATCATTGGGAGGTTTCTTCAATAAAATTCGATGTATACTCTAACGGGTGATGACTTTTATTACCCTTACTGCCATTTGCACCAACCATTTAGGAAAATCAGAGAAAAAGAACAGTTGCATAATAATTTGGAACACAGTGTATTAAAGCTATGGCAGCCTCCAGCTCAATGGCCCAGATATAAGGAGGTGCACTCATCTTCATACTCCCCCTGAAGACACCAATCACGTTAATGTTATGGAACATAAAGTGTAATGTTTATTGCCTTTTTAGTGATGGTGATGTGTTTACATGTGTAATGTTTTGTTGTTATGCACTGTATTGTGATGTAGCAGAGTTCATGATGTAATGTGTAAGCTGTAAAGTATAGAAGTGTTGGTAAGGTTTTACCATGTTTTTGAAGGTGAAAGGTTAAGTCTGCCCAGCAATTGAGTGTAGGGCAAGAAACCGTTAAGAGTTAAGCCTGCAGCGGTAGCAGATGTGAGGTATGGATAAGGCCGCAGACACACTGAGCGAGACACATGTGAGATACTCACATGAGTCTTGCATGACTCATCCGAAATGGCCACCGTCTCTGGACAGGACAGCACAGGCTGCATGAATTTCTAGGCAGCTGATGTGCTCCTGTTCAAAGAGTTGGTGGTTGTTCCGAGTGAGTCATGCGAGACTCATTTGAGTATCTCACATGTGTCCCGCTCTGTGTGTCTCTGGCCTAAGGAGCAGAACTGCATGCAGTGTGTTTGTGGTAAGTGAGAGGCGACCAAGACATGCGTTTTGAAAGCTGCGGTTTCCTCAATTAAGATCAGTTGCAGTCCAATCCAGCTCATTTTATCAAGCCCACACAGCATCATGTGAGACAATCTAATCGTGTTCCTCATCAACTCAACGGAGTGTATACCTCAGAACCACTATGTTGGCTCCTGCATCCGGGATAAAACCATCTACCAGGACTATCTATCAAGTAAGTGTGAAGCGCACAGATCTGGGATACCACTATCCAGGAGGAGACACTAAATCCAGCCCGTAAGGCTTTAGTGTCAGTAGCTGGGTTCATACACCTTCAGCGAAGCTCAAGGCCAAGCAGCGCCAGCAAAACATCGAAGTATAGTGCTGAATCACTGTGTGTTTCTCACTACATGCTGCAGCACTTCCCATACTTATAGCGATAGTTGTTCCACAAGCAGTTTCTGACCTATAGTTGAGGCATATGATCACCACCACTTAGTGGGCAATTAACAGAAAAACTATCTTACAAGGACATCAAACATAATGGAATATATTTATTTTAGAGTCACTGGTCAGGACATCACAGGACTCATTCATATGCGCATCAACTTTTCTGCAATTTTCAAGGGATCTTTTATACAGTATGTTATGTACAGTGTTCATTTTAGGACATAGTCATTTCTCAAAGTCAAACATCAGAAATACTGTGTGATACATGAGCAATGACAACTGATAACTGATATCTGCCAACTGATAACTGATGTCTGACAACTGATAACTGATGTTTGACAACTGACAACTGATAACTATTAAAAATACATATATGACATACATGTTTTGACATCCAGGTTATAACATATGCTTCTATATAATAATTAGTGTTCAACTGATAACTGATGTCTGCTAACTGGCAACTGATAACCGACAACTGACAACTGAAAACTGAGATCTGAGATCTGAGAATTGACAACTGGCAACTGATTGTCATACTTGATTTTTGATCCCTGTCCCTGGACACTTGTCAGAGATCAGAGTCTACATGATTTTAGTACACAGAGAAGTGTGTATGTTTAGCATTTTAGTGGAAGAAAATCACCTCATCCAAAGAAAATCACTTCATGCTATCAACTAATTGAATGGTGTAGTGGTATAATCTAGTGTCTATGAACCTGAAGGTGCCATGTTTAAGACTAGTGATTGACATTTTTTTTAATAATTAAAATAATCCTGAGGGCACAGGACCTAAAAGGGACCAAGGAGAGCTGCAGTTGTTAAAGGGCTCGAGGTTTCCTCCCGCCCTCTCGATATTTGCACAGAGACTTTTAGGACACGGGTGGCCAACTAAAGTCCTCAAGGTCTTTTGGGACTACGGCCATTTCATGCAGTCAGCACGTCTACTGAATTTGCTCCTGCTATTCCCTCTGTTCCCCCATGCTCCTTAGTAGCAGTTACTACACTTAAAATATATTAATAAAGAAGACTGTTTTAACTGGACGTGTGCTGCTGAAAAATAAAAATATAATAGAAATAAAATCTGTTACATCTCCATAATCCTTTCCCAATAAGTTATGATGTCCATTTTTTCTATTAATTCCTTTTCTTTTTAGTATGTCCCTATATATATAGTAAATTAGTGAATTAGTGCCTCCCACCCAATTACCTTAGACTATGTACCATGTGAATACACAGCATGCATGATTTTTTTAACACGTCAGGATGATAATCAGAATGTCATATATTAAAGGTGATATATGGCTGAAAGTTGGCTATTAACCTGCATAATTGACTAAAAAAGTGCTTTAGTAGAAGAAAATCAGGGTGTTTACACCGCACAGCCCCGGACCGGACCTGACCGCAGAGTGAAGCCGCCCTTAGCAGTTGCATATACTAATCGCAGGTCTTCTCTGCAATATTTCCTTACCGTATATACTCGTGTATAAGCCGAGTTTTTCAGCCCAAAAATTGGGCTGAAAAGTCCCCCCCTCGGCTTATACACGGGTCATACGGTATGCTGTGGGGGGGGCTGTGACCGGGGGCTGGAGGAGGCAGGAGGATGCCGTAGTGACCGCAGGCGGCGGGGGAATGCCGTGCATATTGCACTACACAGCCCCCCCTCCTTATTATGGGTCCCCCAGAGTAATAAACAGCCCCCCCTCCTTATCATGCCCCCCCCCAGGCTGCGGCAGCTCTCAAAATAACAAACACTTTATACATCACCTTCCGGCGCAGCTCCTCCGCTCCTCCGCTCCTCCGCTCGCCGGCTTCTTCTTGTGCCGGTGTCATGTGACCGGGCGCAGGAGATGACGTCATTTCCTAGTCACTGAAGCCGGCACCAGAAGGAAGAAGAAGCCGGCGAGTGGAGGAGCGGAGGAGCTGCGCCGCAAGGTGATGTATAAAGTGTTTGTTATTTTGACAGCTGCCGCAGCCTGGGGGGGGGACATGATAAGGAGGGGCGGGCTGTATACTACCACTGGGGCTGTATATACCTCTTGGGCTGCCGTATACTACACTGGGGCTGTATATACTTCTGGGGCTGCTGGATACTACCACTGGGGCTGTATATACCTGTGGGGCTGCTGTATACTACCACTGGGGCTGTATATACCTCTGGGGCTGCTGTATACTACCACTGGGGCTGTATATACCTGTGGGGCTGCTGTATACTACCACTGGGGCTGTATATACCTCTGGGGCTGCCGTATACTACACTGGGGCTGTATATACCTCTGGGGCTGCTGGATACTACCACTGGGGCTGTATATACCTGTGGGGCTGCTGTATACTACCACTGGGGCTGTATATACCTCTGGGGCTGCTGTATACTACCACTGGGGCTGTATATACCTGTGGGGCTGCTGTATACTACCACTGGGGTTGTATATACCTCTGGGGCTGCTGGATCCTACCACTGGGGCTGTATATACCTCTGGGGCTGCCGTATACTACACTGGGGCTGTATATACCTCTGGGGCTGCTGGATACTACCACTGGGGCTGTATATACCTGTGGGGCTGCTGTATACTACCACTGGGGCTGTATATACCTCTGGGGCTGCTGTATACTACACTGGGGCTGTATATACCTCTGGGGCTGCTGGATACTACCACTGGGGCTGTATATACCTGTGGGGCTGCTGTATACTACCACTGGGGCTGTATATACCTCTGAGGCTGCTGTATACTACCTCTGGGGCTGCTGTATAGTACCACTGGGGCTGTATATACCTCTGGGGATGCTGTATACTACCACTGGGGCTGTATATACCTCTGGGGCTGATGTATACTACCACTGGGGCTGTATAAACCTGTGAGACTGCTGTATACTACCTCTGGGGCTGCTGTATAGTACCACTGGGGCTGTATATACCTCTGGGGCTGCTGGATACTACCACTGGGGCTGTATATACCTGTGGGGCTGCTGTATACTACCACTGGGGCTGTATATACCTCTGGGGCTGCTGTATACTACCACTGGGGCTGTATATACCTGTGGGGCTGCTGTATAGTACCACTGGGGTTGTATATACCTCTGGGGCTGCTGTATACTACACTGGGGCTGTATATACCTCTGGGGCTGCTGGATACTACCACTGGGGCTGTATATACCTGTGGGGCTGCTGTATACTACCACTGGGGCTGTATATACCTCTGAGGCTGCTGTATACTACCACTGGGGCTGTATACTACCTCTGGGGCTGCTGTATAGTACCACTGGGGCTGTATATACCTCTGGGGCTGCTGTATACTACCACTGGGGCTGTATAATACCTCTGGGGCTGCTGTATACTACCACTGGGGTTGTATACTACCTCTGGGGCTGCTGTATACTACCACTGGGGCTTCTGTATATACCTCTGAGGCTGCTGTATACTACCTCTGGGGCTGCTGTATAGTACCACTGGGGCTGTATATACCTCTGGGGCTGCTGTATACTACCACTGGGGCTGTATATACCTCTGGGGCTGATGTATACTACCACTGGGGCTGTATAAACCTGTGAGACTGCTGTATACTACCTCTGGGGCTGCTGTATAGTACCACTGGGGCTGTATATACCTCTGGGGCTGCTGTATACTACCACTGGGGCTGTATATACCTCTGGGGCTGCTGTATACTACCACTGGGGCTGTATAAACCTCTGAGGCTGCTGTATACTACCTCTGGGGCTGCTGTATAGTACCACTGGGGCTGTATATACCTCTGGGGCTGCTGTATACTACCACTGGGGCTGTATACTACCTCTGGGGCTGCTGTATACTACCACTGGGGTTGTATACTACCTCTGGGGCTGCTGTATACTACCACTGGGGCTGCTGTATATACCTTTGGGGCTGCTGTATACTACCTCTGGGGCTGCTGTATACTACCTCTGGGGATGCTGTATACTACCACTGGGGCTGCTGTATATACCTCTGGGGCTGCTGTATACTAACTACTGGAGCTGCTGCTGTATATACCACTGGGGCTGCTGCTGTATACTACCACTGGGGCTGCTGCTGTATACCTCTGGGGCTGCTGTATACCACACTGCTGGGGGCTGTATACCTGTGCTGGGGTCCACCCTCGGCTTATACACGAGTCAATAGGTTTTCCCAGGTTTTGGGGGCAAAAGTAGGGGGTCGGCTTATACACGGGTCGGCTTATACACAAGTATATACGGTATTTGCAGTTTCTAATATTCTATGACCTTTATGTATGTAGAGACTGAAGCTTGGGTCAAACTGGGAAAAATGGCAATACACCATAAAGCAATAGCCGTCAAAAAATGAAAGGTAATCAGTATTTATTGCCTAATTTGCTGCTTTGATGCAAGCCTGCATTCAGATTAATGTCATTGAAAGTAAATGGCACAAACATTAACTAATAACATCTGCGTTAAATGCGAGTTGCATGGATATAGTATTAACCCTAAGTGACGGAGCCAATTGTGACCTTAATGACCAGGCCAAATTTTTAGAAATCTGACCTGTGTCACTTTATGAGGTTTATGAGGTTATAACTCATTAACAATTCAATAGATTCCAGTATTTCTGAGATCTTTTCATGACATATTGTACTTAATCTCATGTAAGTGGTAATTTTAGGATGATATTTTTTGCATTCATTTGTGAAAAAATCAGAAATATGGTGAAAAATTTGAACAATTTGCTATTTTAAAATTTTTAACTTTTAAGCCCTTAAATCAGAGAATTATGTCACATAAATTAGTTAATAAATAACATTTCCCACATGTCTATTTTACATAAGTTCTATTTTTGAAACATTTTTTTTTTATTAGAAAGTTAGAAGGGTTCAAAGTTCATCAGCAATTTCTCATTTTTACAACAAAATTTACTAAACCATTTTATAAGTGACCACGTCACATTTGAAGTGATTTTGAGGGGCCGATGTGACAGAAAACACCCAAAAGTGACACCATTCTAAAAACTGCACCCCTCAAGCTACTCAAAACCATTATCCAGAAGTTTATTAACCCTTCATATGCTTCACAGGAATGAGTGCAAAGTGTAAAGAGAGAAAAAATCTTATTACCTAAAAATGCTTTAGCCCCAATTTATTCACTTTTACACAGGATAATGTGACATAATGGACACCAATATGTGTTACCCAATTTCTTCTGAATGCACAGATACCCACATGTGGTCAGAAACTTCAGTCTGGACAAGTATTAGGACTCAGAGGGAAGGAGTGCTATTCTTAAATATCGCTGTCACAATTAATAGTGGTATTTAAAGAGGTTTATTGGCCCTGTCCGGTTTCAAAACTGGTCGGAGATGATGCCGGTGGGTGTCAACTGTTGTGGACAGCTGTCACCCGTGGGAATTTTGACCAGGGAGAGGCTCTATTCTATTATTTTTCAGCGGCATTAAAAAGCGACCCTGAGGACTAAGCCCTCCTTAAAGACTGTTGTTAATAGGAGTTAAAATACCACTCCAGCATTTTTCTTTATTTCCCCGCTGGAATGGTGCTTTAAATGTAAGTCCTCCGCCCTCAGTCTTATACTCATCTGCCGATCTTAATCTTTTTCCAGTGTTACGGCCGTCGGAGAGCGTGCCAGAGGTCACAAATTAATGTGAGTCTATGAGAGCTTTCTTCTGGCCTCGTTTTGGCTTTTGAAGAGTTACATTGAGTGTTTGTGATGTAGCTTCTGACTTCCGGCCAGTTAGAATTTACAGGCACATAATGACTCTGTGGACGTGTGGCGCCCCAGGGTGTGGGGTACTCAGGTATTAGGCGGCAAAAAGGGTTAACTGTGTCACAGGGAGTGGCGGCGCGCCTGATCCCGTGTCTCAGGGGACGGTTCTCTTTAAAAGGGGTATTTACAAGGGATTATTTACAGTTTGTTAGTTGTCGTGACGCCACCTGCAGTTTCTGGTGATTAGCACCAGTGCCGCCACAATCCTCCAGAGGTCAGTGGTATTACAGCTGAGATGTTGTATTCCTCTGCAGGCAGGACTAGGACCTCCAGGGCAGCGATCCTGTGAAAGGAATAAGTTCATGAAAAGAAGATGCAGCAGAGTCAAAGTCACTTCACTCCTGGTGCTTTACTGGAATTTTAGCAGTGTGATTACAGTTCTCAGTGCAGTAAGATGTTAAATGACAAGTAGCTATGGGTGGCTGCAAGGAGATCTCACGTAGCTGGATGGAACCCCCAGTGTGTGCCTTTTTCTTTCTTTCCTTCCTGCTTCCCAGTAGTTTGTGTGAAGTCTGACCCCATAAAGCGGATCTGGCCTCCTGCTGTATCTCACTCTCCTCGCTCCCATCGGGTTACCTTCTGCTGGCCGACCGCCGAACCATCAAGCAGTGCCTGGTACCCTCTTCTGGTCGCTTAAGAGTCTGGGCAGTATATATATATATACCCCTCAGTTCGCCGGATTTTCTGTGGTCCTTGGAGGATCCCACAGGTGCGGGCTCCGGTGCCCGGTAAGCTGCTGGGGTTGGACTCTCTGATGTCCCTCTCTTCCCCCAGGCTGGCTGTCTGCGCCTGGGATCTTTCTCTAGCTCTTCCTGGGTCCTCAGCCGAGAGACCCTCCTTGCTCCCTCGCTCACTGCCTGGCTGTCCTGGGCTCAGCACTCGGAGGCAACGACCCAGAGGTCCAAGGACCTCCAGCCAAAAGCCCTCCTTTTTTCCCCTGGAAGTGATTTTGTTCCCTCTCGGGTACCTCCCACCATGTGATCTAGTGTGGGGGTGCTTGTGTGTAGGTTCCACTCATCATCCTAAAATCTACTTGCAGCTGGGATATCTACACCGCATCTATGGGTGCAGAACCCCTCTGTGACGCCTGCATTGCGGGGCGCCACAGACGGACTGCCAAAAATGGATGAAGATGGCGCCAGGTAAGTATAATGCCAGGGTCAGGGGACTTAGATTTACAGTGCCACTCCAGCACTGAAAAAAAAGCGGAGTGGTGCTTTAGGAAAGATTTTTTTAACACAGGCAATATTGCAAAACCAAAAATGATCAGATGGCTGGTAACACTGTCATACTAGCTGCCTTTTGTGTTGTGTAGGCTGACAGGAGAAAACATTTAGTGACCTTGGCCATCAGTCGAGTAGATTCCTCCAGGATCAGTGTGCCAGACTTACAACTTATTACCTAGATTAATATTTGATTAATTTCTAGCATCATTGGTCCATGTGTGGCGCATGGATGCATTAAATAAAGGTAACCTCTAGTGAGGAGCCAGTAGTAAGATATTCAAGTTTGGACAGCACTAACCAAATACTTAAGACTGTTTCAGTATTCGGATCAGAGCGAGTTTCCCATTGACTTGCATTGGATTCATTACTCCTTACGAGGACTAAAACAGTTCAAAATATTTGGTTTAAGTTTTCTGAACCCATAGATCTTTCTACTCGCTCATCACTAGTAACCTCCAATCGAGGCCATTTACAGATCTATCGTAGACATCCTTGTTGGCTCATCAGACCCTGGAGATGCGTTAGTTGACCTGCACTTACAATTGTTAGAGAAGTACTGACGTTATAAAGAACACAGGTGTCACTGGTCGGGAAGTCAGATACTACATTTTCCAGACCCCATTATGGAGAGGATACATTACCCAAGCAGTTTATGTTCGGCAGAGTTAACCTATACAATATAGTGACAGTGATGTCCAATTTACTCCTTAGCTGAGCAGAACTAATAGCTTTTCGTGCGCTTCAGTATATTAGTAGCTTAGCAACTTGGAGATAATAAGACATTTGCCGTTCACTAAGGAAGCTCTATATACATATATGACAGTTAATTTCCTTTAGGACAGTAAAAATCTGAGCAGTTTTATTCCAATAGGCGCAAACAGAGATGTACTCCACTTGTCTGACACTCCTGAATCATCAAGCCGCATATGACTGACTCCAGTACATCTATTCATCAGGACCAGCATAAACAAAGCTGGTTTTGATGAATCGGAAGTAGATATTGCACATTATGTATCTGGGAATTAATAAATAACAGATGAAGGATCCTTTAGGGAGCAGGCAGCTGACCTAAGAGATAGGTTTAGACAGAGATGATACCACGACATGATCTTGAGAGAAGCTTTTATCAAAGCAAAAGTAAAATATAGGGGTGATTTGCTCACCACAAATGAGAGACGAGAAGGGGAGGGAATCAGGAAGGTTTATAACAACATACATGAATGGTTCAGGAGAGGTGAAGTGGATTCTAGAAAAGCACTGACTGGTTCTAATGATGGACAATGACCTCCGCACATGACTCACCGTAGCCGGGTAGTTCACGTCGCAGGCGTCTGCTTCTCTTCTGTCACGGAACCGCGCCTGCGGCTGTGGGGCCTGGTGGTCCAGATCAATAGGGGGGATGGCTGAACAGTAGGGATTGATTGTCTTCGTGACGCCACCTGTGAGAGGTCCGGTAACTGTACCGGTGCTGTTTGGGTCTCCGGGGGATGTTATACAGCAAGATGGAACGCTCCCCACAGGATGAGCGGGAGTCTCCGGAGCCAGGAACTGCGCAAGATGTTGTGAGGCAGCTGCGGTAATGCAGCTGTTAGGCCCAGGACTCAGACACAGACACGCTAAAGTCTTTTTAGTACCTTTACTGGTGAATATCAGGTACGCCAGACCGGGTTAGAGAAGTTAGCAATCCTGGAGGCTCACAGCAAGCAGTTGTAGTAGGCTTCCTTTCTCTATTTCTCTGATTAAGGTCGGGTGGATGTGGAATCCAGCCGGACCGGGCAGTGTGTTCAATGGAACTTGCTTTCACCTGGGATGTAGCACTGAGGGCACTGTAAAAGGGTTTGAGCAGGATCAGTACTCTTCCCTGGGCTCTTGTAGGTAGGTGCTTCAGGTGGAACAGGTGGCTAAACCTCCTGTTAGACGGGCTGGTTCTCTGTGGTGGCTGGGTAGCTCTCACAGCTTCGGTTCCAGTAACCGGTTGGTAAGGAAAGAGTCAGAATAACTCTGTTTTCCTTGAGAGGTGTTCTCCTTCTTCTTCTGACCCCAATTGCAAGGGTCTCCTCACTGGCTAGTTGGCTGATTGGGCCTAGTGTGTCCCTCACAGGATGGAGGTTACACACAGGCTGGCAGCTCTTGTAGCGACTGCACACACTCTGAAGTTTCTCCCTCCAAGACTCTATCTATAGGGGGAACTGGCTCAAAGTGACCAGTGGAGCTCCCCCTAGAGGCTCGGGGTGAAACCAGGTGTTCTAAGGTGTTTTGTGAGTATTGCTTTGCTGTTAACTCCATTCATGCCCTAAGGATTTCTGTGGTGCCCAACAAGGTGCCAGGGTGCCTCATTCCCCCTTAGTTAACCTCAGTTCTCCCGGCTGAGCAAAAAGTTCTTTTTACAGTCTTAAGGAAAAATACAAAAATCACTGAAAAGAAAAAGGAAAAATATGAAAAAGGTGAAAAGCAGTCCATACGGCACTAGTCCATCTGCCGCAGGCTGGAAAAAGGTAAAGTTAGTGGTCACACAAGTCCTGTGACAATTGTCCAAAGTTTATGAAAAGGGAAAAAGAGTAAAGTCCAGAAATACACGGTAAACTTTATACATTCCCTGCGGGTGTCTCTGCTTGGGAGGCCGGTACTAACCTTCTTTACCTTACCAGGCGCTTTCTGTCCCCAACTTAATTTACGTGGGACAAGGCCCAGTTCCTCCACCCTTCTGTACACTACTTTTTACAGGTTTTGAAAACAGGGTACTATTTACAAACACTTACAGGTAATATGGTTCCACTACATCTTAAACCCATTCTCCAAGTCTGTTTGGGGTTGTCCTAATGTACTACGTGTGGATTTGCGTAGTGTAGGTGTCTCAAAAGCTGTTGGTGTAGTGTACAAAGTGGTTCTTGGTTCTCTACTTTTGCTTTGTGTAAGACCATAGTAAGTGCGAAGTCTATCTACTGGACTATCCTCTGTAGGTAGTTGAGTAGGAATGGCTTCTCTTACTGTGGGACTAGCAGGTTCACCGATTGCAGGAATCTCAAATTCCAAAATAACAGGCTGCATATCTTGCATTTGAACTTGTTGTTGTTGAACTGGAATTGGTTGTTGATTTTCTACAGGCTGGTAGAAATGCATAACTTTTATGATGTATGCTCCATCGCATTGTGGCCAGTCTGCTGGTAAGTATCCAATGTCTGTAAGGACTAGATTTTATTGATTTTCTTCTTTAGTTACTGCAGTAGGATAACTGGTTACTTGTGGGATTAACTGTGGTGGGCATCTTTTCAAATGATCCCTAGAGACAGTTGCATAAGTATTCCCATTGTCTTTGCTGATAACGCAAGTTTTGGAATTTATATAAAGAGATTATTCTGGCACACTCTATAAGTATGAAGACATAAGGAATCTCAGATAAGTTCACAAAAAAGAAAGTTTATTCTTTGCCTTGGAATACAGAACAGAGAATTTTTTCTCAACGTTTCGGCTATCACAGCCTTGATCACGATATTCTTTCATATTTGCATGGAATAAAACAAATAATAGAGACATCAGAGACCAATAACATGAAAGCACTGAGTAAGATGCTCTAAACAATCTTGTGACATATTTGAGACATAAAAATATATAAACAAAACTCTCTCCTGGAGAAAACACTAATATACATGTGTGAGTGAAAAATATGAATCTCCACCATTATTCCAGTAGTGTAATCCACACCATAAACAAAAAACAACAAAATTTGTTTACCTCTATGGGCTGTATATATAATAATATAATTTGTAGGCAAGCAAGTATATGATCCAGGTCATTTATAGGGGGCCCGATGGCTTTGAAGAAAATCAAAAAATATGAACTAAGGATTACAATGTTTAGCCTACATGGGTCACTGAAGTATGGTTACAAATGTGAATATATATAAAAGTCTAGGACTTCAATCATACCTGACGGTATGTAATCATGTTAATTACATATAAACATAAGAGCAAACATGGCTCAATTGTGATAACAATAGAGATCATCTAAATAATAGCATATGTAGTACATATGTAGTAACACTTACTCAAATGACCAATATGGCTGAGGAAAGGGTCCAATGCGGACCTCAGAGAACTAGCCCGGTGCCACCTAAACCTGTATCAATAATCCAACATATAAATGGAAACAGTGGTGCCAGGATAAGCTAAAAATGAAATTAAGCTAAAGATTGGATGAATTCAATGACTTTACCTGTAATAGGAACAGTGAAAACGCCGTGGTGCGATGTGCAATGTGCGGCGATGGGCGCCGCCATCTTAAGTCATGTGACGTACATGTGCATGCGCAGAGCAATGGAAGGCGGGCCCCCGGACAAAGCCGGAGATTCCCGATGTCTGACGATGCTGAAGCTGACGTCAGGTACCTGGACAGAACCAGGAAGCCTCGATGTTCAGTAGGCATCAGTGCAAAGGGATTAATCAGATCTAAATTCATAATTCAAGGATCTAAAATGAAAAAATGTGCATAGTGTCAATATGAGAAACATGTAATCAAGTAGATTGATGAGTAAAATGTTACTTCTCAAAGGAACAGTGATATTAACATGTACAAAACACATAAAATGAAAAATAGATCCAGTTAATGAATATGTCAGACAATCCTAAAGAATATAAATCAAAAGAGAGTAAAGCAGAAATTAAATACATATAGACATATATTCATGTGTACTCTTATACACCGGGAAAACAACAGAGTGCGTCACAATATAAGAGACAGACCTCAATATGAACTATTAGTACGTGACTTCATATTCTCTGTTGAGACCCCTAGGTTCCAGTGTACCCAAAGTATGTATCCAATAGCTCTCACGTATCTTTAATCGTTTAACCCTGTCGCCCCCCCGTCTGGCCTGGGGCACATGGTCAATGACTTGGAATTTAAGCTGTGATACGTTGTGGCCACATGAGTTAAAGTGGGCAGGTATAGGTAGTAAATTACGTTTACACCTAATGGTGGACTTATGCTGACTAATGCGGTCTCGGATATGCTGGGTGGTCTCCCCAACATACCCGAGACCTCACGGGCATTTAATAAAGTAGATTACATAAGAGGAGTCGCATGTGAAGAACTCACGTATAGGGAATCTTTTTCCTGATCGGGGGTGATAAAAATGTTCACCTCTTGCTACATTCGTACACTGTGTACAATGAAGACAAGGGAAAGTACCTTTTCTTGAGGTGCCCAGTGTGCCCTGTATAAGCCTAGGTAATTGTGAGCCAAGATCGGCTTTAACAAGATGATCCCTTAAGTTCTTGGGTCTCTTATGGCATAATAAAGGTGGTGAAGAGAATTCTGTTACCTGAGGATATGCCCGGCTTAGGATATCCCAATGTTGACGTATACATGAATTTATTAAATTGCTGAAGGGATGATATGTCTGAACAAAGGCTAGCCTATTAGTGCTCAATGTCCGGGGTCTAGTAGAAGGTGCAGTGTTCAAGGTCCTTAACGGGTAACCTCTCTCAATGAATCTATGCTGCATCTCATTCAATCTAAGATTTTTTGTTGAAGTATCTGAAACAATCCGATCCACCCTTGTGAACTGGGAACGTGGAAGTGATTCCTTGAGATGTCTAGGGTGACAGCTGCTGAATAGTAGCAAACTATTCTTATCGGTCGGTTTCCGATATAAGTCAGTGGTTAATGTGCCACTCTCGGTGCGTGTGACTAGGGTGTCAAGAAAATTAATAGAAAACTTGTCTGCATGGAGAGTGAAGGTGAGGCCCTCAATGTAACAGTTTAAATCCTGAAAAAATGTTTGTAGTTCTTGTTCAGACCCCTCCCAAATCAGGAAAATGTCATCTATAAACCTCATCCATAGATTGACATGTGTCACAAACATGGGATGTGTATAGACATATTTCTCCTCAAACTCCGACATGTAAATATTGGCGTACGGGGGTGCTACATGTGAGCCCATTGCGGTCCCTCTCTTCTGCAGAAAATAAGTATCTTCAAATAAAAAATAGTTGTTGAACAAAATTAAGTTTAGAGCCTCAATGCAAAATTGTCTTGCAGGAGCCGAAAAATTAGTTGTAGAGGTGAGGAAGGATTCCACAGCCTGAACACCTCCCTGGTGTGGGATAGAGGTGTATAAACTATTTACATCCATAGTCACTAGCAAGGTCGTCACCGAAAGAGAATTAAGATTATTAATTTTATGCAGAAAATCATTGGTGTCTTTAATGTATGACTTAATCTTAGGTAGTAGTGGAGTTAATATCCTATCCAACGTCTTGGCTAAAGGAGAAAGAATAGATTCTGTTGATGCTACTATGGGCCTGCCTGGCGGATTCTGTAAATTCTTATGGATCTTAGGAAGAATGTAGAAGATCGGAGTGACCGGGTCTTTTTTGAGCAAAAATTCAGCTAGCCTTTGATCAATGATCCCTTGTTTCTGATAATCATCAATAAAGGTAACAATCTTTTTGGTAATATCTAAAGTGGGATTTTTGGCAAGACGTGAGTATGTAACATGATCCCTAAGTTGGTTATAGATCTCATTTACATATTGTGTTCTGTCCATTACTACAATAGAGCCCCCTTTGTCAGCGGGTTTAATTATAATAGATTTGTTATCGGCAAGGTCTCTGAGAGCTCTAGATTCCTCAACTCTAAGATTGTGTTTAATATGCAATTCACCAGAGGTGATCTTATTAATAACTCGTGTAATATCTTGCTGAACTAACTGTATGTAAGCTTCAGCTGGATGTATATTTTTGGGAGGCATAAATGAACTCTTAGAGTGTAGACCTAGGTCTCTGAGACTAAAAGTATGTGTGCTCTGGATTTGAACAGGAGTGGATGGAGTGGTGGCAAAATAAGCTTTTAGTCTCACTGTACGATAAAATCTGAATAACTCTTGTTCTAACACAAAGGAATTAAAGGATGGTACAGGACAAAAGGAAAGACCTTTTTGCAGTAATAGTGTTTCCGGTGGAGAAAGCATGGTAGAAGAAATGTTGTATACTATATTCTCAGCCCCACCTGGGATCTGGTTAGCATACCGTTTCTTGCTCCACCCGTTTTCTTCTTCCTGTTCTTCCTCCTCGTCGTGGTCCTAAAAAAGGTTGTGAGGGTCCCGGTTTTGTGGGAGCCGGTTCCCCTTCCGTACTGCAAGTTTTGGAATTGTCATACTGTGATGGCATAATTGTGTAGGGTTCAGATTCCCAACTGTTATCCAATTTGTTGGTTTTTCGCTTTCTTTTTAGCACTAAGTCTCCTGTAGCTAGGGGTTCAGCTGAGGCATGCTTGTTAAAGTCTTTTTCTTGCTTGGTTCTGCTGATTTCTAGGTTTCTTTAAACACTTTCTTGTACTTTTCTGTACTGTTCTTGGCGTTGGCTGACCCAATCTTCATCAGAAGAATCTTGTGTGGGTTCAATGGTTCCCATTTGTAAGTCAATAGGTAATTTACCTGGCCTTGCTCGCATCAAGTAAGCAGGTGTGTAATTGGTTGAACTGACTGGTATGTGGTTGTAGATGTCCACGAGATCTGGAAGTTTTTCCGGCCATTGATTTCTCTCTTCAACTGGTAAGGTTTTGAGCATGTCAATGACTATGTGGTTCATCTTCTCACATAAACCGTTCGTCTGGGGATGATAAGGTGTGGTGCGGATCTTTTTACACCCATACAGCCCTAAGAATTCTTGGAACAGAGCTGATTCGAAGGCTGGCCCTTGGTCAGTCAAGACTTGGTCTGGATACCCATGGGGGCGACAGAAGTAACTCTGGAACGCTTTGGCTGCTACCTCAGCAGTTAAGTCCTTAACTGGAACTACTACCAGGAACCTTGAATAGTGATCAACGATGGTGAGAGAGTAAGTGTACCCGGTTCAACTTAGGGTAAGCTTCACGTGGTCGAGAGCAACTATTTCAAGAGGTTTGGTGGTAACAATTGCCTGCAACGGAGCTTTCTGAGTTAGATGGTCTTTCCTTCGAAGGTGACATGGTCCACAGTTTTTACAGCACTTCTCAATTGAGCCTCACATACCGACCCAATAGAACCGATCCTTCAGGAGTCTCTCCAGCTTCTTCCATCCAAAGTGTCCGGCATCATCATGGTATGCTTCAAGGATCATTTGGACTTCAGTCTTGGGGACTACAATCTGGCAGATTAGTTCATGGGTTCTTGGATTGAGGTATCTTCTGCATAGTTTACCTTGGTAGACAAATAACCTTCCTTTTTCTTTCCATAGGCGCTTAGCAGTTTGTGAGGCGTCAGGGTCCATGTTGGCGTGTTCTTGAGTGATCAGTTCCCTTACCAGGCTGACATCTGGATCGTTAGCTTGAGCCTCCTTCCAGTCATGGTGAGGTAAAGGGTTCACGGTCCTCTCTACACATTTCTGGTTCGCCTGATGACACGTTGCTGTACCCGTACGGTGGAAAGCAGGTAGTTCAATCTCCTCCAGGTCATCTACGTCTTCTCCCTCTTCAGGAAGGTTAGGCATTCTGGACAGGGCATCAGCATTGCCATTCTTGTGACCTGCCTGGTACTTTACAGTGAAATCATAGTTTGAGAGTTTTGCTACCCAACGCTGTTCTAGGGCTCCCAGCTTTGCAGTCTCTAAATGGGTTAGAGGGTTGTTGTCTGTGAAAGCTGTGAACGGGGCGGAAGCCAGGTAATGCTTGAAACGCTCTGTGATTGCCCAGACCAGGGCCAGGAACTCTAGCTTGAAGGAACTGTAGTTCTCCGGGTTCCTTTCTGTGGGACGGAGCTTTCTGCTGGCGTAGGCGATCACCTTTTCTTTTCCTTGCTGGCGTTGAGCTAGGACTGCTCCTAAACCTTCATTACTTGCATCAGTATACAATAAAAACGGGAGGTTGTAATCGGGGTAGGTCAGGATTTCTTCTCCTGTCAAAGCATCTTTCAGCTTCTGGAAGGATTGTTCCTGTTCTGGCCCCAGTGGAATGGGGGTCCCCTAATCTTGTCGTTTTTGGATTGACCTACTAATAGATCTTGCATAGGTGCTGCTATCTTGGTATAGCCTTTGATGAATCGTCGGTAGTACCCGACCAGTCCTAGAAATTGACTCACCTCTTTGTGAGAAGTTGGTGCTGGCCAGTCCTTGATGATGGTGACTTTATCTGGATCTGGTGCTATGCCTTCGGCACTAACCACATGTCCAAGGCATTGGACCTTGGGTTTCAGCAGGTGGCACTTGGACGGTTTCAGTTTCATCCCGTACTTGGACAGTGACTCGAACACTTCACTCAGGTGCTGGAGGTGATCTTCATAGGTCTGAGAGTATACAATGACATCATCAAGGTATAACAGGACAGTCTCAAAGTTTTTGTGGCCCAAACAACACTCCATCAGTCTCTGAAATGTTCCTGGGGCATTGCACAACCCGAATGGCATACTGTTGAACTTGCATAGTCCCATAGGAGTAGTGAAGGCTGTCTTCTCACGATCCTCTTCTGCATTGGCAACCTGCCAGTACCCACTAGTAAGATCTAATGTGGAGAAGTAGTTGGCAGATATGAGTGCAGCTAGTGACTCTTCTATGCGGGGTAACGGGTATGCATCCTTGTGTGTGACTTTGTTGATTTGTCTGTAGTCTACGCACATCCTCATACTACCATCTTTCTTTTTAACCAGGACTAGTGGTGCTGCCCAGGGACTACAGCTATCCCTAATGACTCCTGCATTTTTCATGTCCTGAAGCATCTCTTTTGCTTATTGGTAGTCAGTGGGTGGTATACGCCTGTACCTTTCTTTGATAGGTGCGTGGTTGCCTGTGGGGATATGGTGTTGTACACCTTTAATCCTCCCAAAGTCAAGTGGGTGTTTGCTGAATACTTGCTCATACTCCCGAACTACCCGGTATACTCCATTTTTCTGGTGAGTAGGTGTATTGTCAGTTCCTACACTGAGCTCCCGACACCATTTTTCTAACTGATCTTTGGAGTGAGGGGGTTCATCAGTGACTGTTTGTGCAGAGGATTTTACATCAATTACAGCATCATCTTTTACCTGGTACAATTTTGCGACAGTTGCATATCTTGGCAGTCTGACTTCGTCATCACCATAATTTAATATGCGTACGGGGACTCTCCCTTTTCTCACGTCGACCAACCCTCTGGCTGTCAAGAGCGTAGGACTACTATCAGACATTACAGGTTCTACTACAGCTTGGTAGTCCTGCCCTCTGAGGCCTATGGCTGCTCGACACCAGATCATCATTTCACTTCTGGGTGGTACCACAATTGGAATGGGATCTGTGACCCGTACTCTGCCAATTTCACCATTAGACAATGTTACCTGTTGTTGATAAACCAGAGATCGGATCTGCTTTTGGATGGCTCTCTTCTCTCTGGGTCTACCAGCTTCAACACTCTGTTGGAGTAAATACAACACTTTATCGATGCATTTAACCATAACATTAGTACCCAGTATTACATAGGGATCTTTGTTGTTTGGCTTATCCTGAACCACTAGGATACCCTGGTTTTTCAACTGCACCCTCCCCACTCTTACTGTGGCTTCCCATTGTCCCTCGATTGTAACTAATATACCATTAGTGGCTTCAATGTTCAGATCAGGGTTAGGGGGTTCCAGCTTGACATCTGGCCAAGACCGCTTGTAAAGGATACTCAGGATGGTTGTCACCTGGGATCCAGTGTCTATCAAGGCGGATATAGCGATGCCATCGATGACGATTGGTAGATATGGACAGTCTCCTACATACTTGTGTTCCCAGCTGGACGTTGGGCCTGGACAGTCTACTCCTGGGGTTGGCCCTTCTCGCCCAGGGGTTGTCCGTTTAAAGGACGGGACTGTTGAGTACGTCCTCCTAAGTCATTCTGCTGACTGGCGCGGCATTGGTCAGGACTGCGGCAGTCTGTAGGTTTTCCTCGCGGCGGCTGTGTCTTTCTCCTCATCCACGGGACGTCGTCAGGGCTGTCGGCGAGCTGAATCTTGTCCGATGACCTTGCATCTGTCTTGGGTCTTCTCCCAGCTTGTAGCTTGGCCACGTCTTTCATCAGCTGTTCAACATTAGCACACATTTGTTCAAACCGGTCAGGTGTTACAGTCTGTGTACTGGACTGAACCGCAGGGATTGGAGATGCTGCTGCCGGCACGGAAGGGGTGTCAGTATACTGCTGCTGCGAAGCGGGATCAGGTACTTCAGCGAGCCGTTGTCCCCATACTGTTAAGTCTCTCAAGGTATCAAAATCCGCGCCAGCATTTTGTATGGACCACCAGCTTGCTTGCTTTCTATCCTCAGATAGTCTAAGGCCCACAATAAATTGTCCAATCAACGCTTTGTTTTCATCTCTGACACCATCAGGATCGACTTGTTTTAACAGTCTTAGCGCTTTTTGCAATCGCAGTGAATAATCTAGGACACTTTCTTGTGCCCCTTGGTTACAACGATAGAATGACAGTCTTAATTCAGCTTCGGTATGACATTCAAAAACCCGGGTTAACTTAGCGAATATCTGCTCCACAGATTCCTGAGTTTCTACAGGCCAGCTGCGGCTCTGCAGCTCGGCTGCGCCCGTTAACTGTCCCATAACAACTGAAGCTCTCTGCTTACCGGTCATAGCATACATGTCCACCGTCTGGCTTATCTTCCTCTGGAAGGTCTCCAAGGTACTGGGTGTACCGCTGTACTTAGGTAACCAGTTCGCACTCGGAACGTAAAGCAGAGATAACGGCATAATCGGAGCGGGTTGCAGTGGCATACTGCCGGCTTGTTGCTGTCCATCAAGAGGTATGTTTTGAGGTGCCGCTTGGTTTAGCGGGGGTACAGCGTTGTTGGGAGCGGGGTTACTCATGGTCGCTCCCCCTTAGTTAAGTGCAGCCTTTCCCTCGGTTTCAAACGGAAGTGTCGGCCTCGCGGTGAGGAGTGAGGCACCACGGGAGTTTCTGGTTCCTGCTGCGTACAGGGGAAGTCATCAGAGCATGGGGGCGAGGCCAATCTTCGCGCCCTTTGCACAGTCACGCCCCTTCTTTTCCCGCCTTTTCGCGCAGCAATGGCGGACTAAATTTACAGTTCGATATTTACAGTCATTAAATAGCACACAATACCCGTGATAACGGGCCTGCTCGTATCCTGTTCATGACGCCAAATTCTGACTCACCGTAGCCGGGTATTTCACGTCGCAGGCGTCTGCTTCTCTTCTGTCACGGAACCGCGCCTGCGGCTGTGGGGCCCGGTGGTCCAGATCAATAGGGGGGATGGCTGAACAGTAGGGATTGATTGTCTTCGTGACGCCACCTGTGAGAGGTCCGGTAACTGTACCGGCGCTGTTTGGGTCTCCGGGGGATGTTATACAGCAAGATGGAATGCTCCCCACAGGATGAGCGGGAGTCCCGGAGCCAGGAGCTGCGCAAGATGTTGTGAGGCAGCTGCGATAATGCTGTTGTTAGGCCCCGGAGTCAGACACAAGCACGCCAAAGTCTTTTTAGTACCTTTACTGGTGGATATCAGGTATGCCAGACGGGGTTAGTGAAGTTAGCAATCCTGGAGGTTCACAGCAAGCAATTGTAGTAGGCTTCCTTTCTCTATTTCTTTGATTAAGGTCGGATGGATGTGGAATCAAGCCGGACCGGGCAGTGTGTTCAATGGAACTTGCTTTCACCTGGGATGTAGCACTGAGGGCACTGTAAAAGGGTTTGAGCAGGATCAATACTCTTCCCTGGGCTCTCGTAGGTAGGTGCTTCAGGTGGAACAGGTGGCTAAACCTCCTGTTAGAAGGGCTGGTTCTCTGTGGTGGTTGGGTAGCTCTCACAGCTTTGGTTCCAGTAACCGGTTGGTAAGGAATGAGTCAAAATAACTCTGTTTTCCTTGAGAGGTGTTCTCCTTCTCCCTCTGACCCCAATTGCAAGGGTCTCCTCACTGGCTAGCTGGCTGATTGGGCCTAGTGTGTCCCTCATAGGATGGAGGTTACACACAGGCTGGCAGCTCTTGTAGCGACTGCACACACTCTGAAGTTTCTCCCTCCAAGACTCTATTTATAGGGGGAACTGGCTCAAAGTGACCAGTGGAGCTCCCCCTAGTGGCTTGGGGTGAAACCAGGTGTTCTAAGGTGTTGTGGTGTTTTGTGAGTATTGCTTTGCTGTTAACTCCATTCATGCCCTAAGAATTTCTGTGGTGCCCAACAAGGTGCCAGGGTGCCACACACACAGACAGGAGACTATCCACATGTGACATACACAAAAGGAAGATCTCTGAGCTCTGAGGGATATGCTAGTGCACAGCTACTTCATGGCACCAAATATAGAAACCTGGCTGAAGTCTGATGTGAAAGGATGCCATAGATGTGGGGGCTACATAGCATGTACTTACATATCCCAGGGAAAAGATTCAAGGGAAATATGATGGGGATGGAGTTTCCTATAAGACACTTCATAAATTGTTGGACGCAGGGGGTAATCTATAAAGCCACATGCACCTGCGGAATGGAGTGTGTTGGAAAAACGAAGAGAGAATTCCGCAGGCGCATGGTTAGCTATCTTGGTGATATAGAACATAAGCGAGATACACCCATAGCAAGAGATATATGGGAAGCGCATGAAGGTCAAAAAAGCACCATAACTTTCATGGGTATTGACAAGGTGAGGAAACCATTGAGGGTAGTTGACTGGGATCACACAAATCTCTAGAAATGGATATTCTGCTCAGATACTGTAGCACCCCGCGGTTTGAATTAGCAATTAAATTTTGGGTGTTTCCTGTAATACCTGGTAGAGGACTGTGTAAATTTGAGAGTTGTGCTTGCAATTTGAAACAGGTATGACCACCCTCTAGTAAGGCGGCCGTCACACGCACAGATATCGCGCAAGATATCGCTTGAACGCGGCAGATTAAACATCGCGTGAGCGATGTCTGTGCGTGTGACGGCAAGATAGGACGAGCGAGATCTGATCAAATCGCAAAATTGAGATCTGAGGCCCGGTCCTCAGATCTAGCGATTTACGATTTAGCGATCTGCTTCATCGTGGTGTATGACACCACGATGAACGATCTCCCAGCGGCAGAGCCTATGCTGGGAGATGGTAACTATGGTACACGTCGGGTAACTAAGCGACGCACGGCGCCTAGTTACCCGATATGTACCATAGTTACCAGCGATCTCGCTGCTCCACATCGCTGGTGAGTCTGTCTGTGTGACATCTCACCAGCGATGTGAGTGATATTGTAAGCGATCGCGCGTGCACGTGATCGCTTACAATATCGTTCTAGATATCTTAGCGTGTGACGGCCGCCTAACACATATTTGGGGTCTGTACTTTGCAGAACCCCAAAAGTGCATCTTGGTTCTTTCCATTATCTTTGACCAAAAGTCCTAACGGGGAGAAGATCTGAAACGTTCTATAATGCACCCCCAATTCCAGACCACCAATAAGTGTCCAGCTGACCCATAAGAAACTGTTTGTAGATATAATCTAAACTGGATAATGTTTCAACAATACTTCTATACTGTATAACGTTAGTTTTGACTGACATTTTGAAGTTTGTTCTGTATCATAGGCATAATGTGGCGAAAACGCTGCTCAAACCACGGTTTAACAAGACCCAGTGTGCAATCATATGATTAGAAGGCTTCACTGTCTCCCTCCTCCCCATAGAGATGGCCTAAGAATGTTCTTTCTGGTTTGCATTCCTCAGCAGCACAACCAGGAAAAGATTTGCATTCCACAGACCGGAAGTCGTTATCAAAGGTACTGCCCAGCGAAAATACGTTATGCGTGATGTCACCGGTGGTGAATCCGAAACTAGGAGCGCATTATGGACTGGGAGATAATGCCAGGAGTGGAGGGGGAGTGGAACTAACAGGTGATGAATAATTATAAACAAACAGTGGATGAGTATAGGATTAGCTCCAGGTGGGCTTTATATGATTGTGTGATCCTGATTGGATGGTTGGAAGGAAATTGTGCATTGAGTGGGGATATAAGCCCTTAGCTAAATGGGGCATGTGCGCAATACTGGCCCAGAAGCATAGCTAGAGAGGCTAATGTTTGATGAAGCCCAGACAGTTGATAAGGTGCTGCCATACCCCTAAAGAACCTTGAGGGCAAAACATGTCGGGAGGCACCTGGGCATCTGTACAGGGTCAGTGACAACAAGGGATAGCTGTGGACTGCCTTTTTTAGGGTGGAAGTCAGTAAACTAGGCGGTTAGCTATTCTCCAATTGGGAAAGCCCACCGAGTATGCTCCTTTGCCCTGGCATACCGGTTTGTGAAAAACTCTTGAGGAACGCAATGGTGACCCCCCATCGAGAACACGGTGATACTGTTCACATTACAGATGTTTTTTGCTGGGAAGTATTAGACCTATCATAGAGTGGACTAACATCTATATGAAGGATAGTGAGATACTCTCCTTTTACGGTCATCTTGCATATTTGACCCAAACAGCCTAAGGGTTTTGTGTGAATTATGAATATCTGTTCTGGTTGGGGCTATATGGTCTTGATGCCCACTGGAACGATAGAGATATTTGGTAACTGTATTTTCTTGTTAGTTTGTGGGTGTAATTCTCACTCTGTATTAGTCTCACTCACTCACTCACTCACTCACTCACTCACTCTGTGTTTGTCTGAGAATGGCAAGGATAATTCCTTCTTTTTAAAAGGTGTTATTAAAAGTTATTTTTTAATTTCCAGATACACAATGTGCTATATCTACATCTAAAACTGAATTGTGGTACAAGGACCACACAGGTCTATGGTCCAGTGATATGACATATCCTGAGCTATATCTGATGTCTTGATGAATTGGGCAAAAGTCTCCTATGTGGCCAGAAGACATTCTATCAATGTAAGCCTATGAGACTTATTTCAAGGTATTAGCCTGATGAAGAGGCCATAGTGTCTCGAAAGCTTGCTTTGCTTTTTCTTACCATCTTTTCAGTTAGCCATTAAAAGGTATCAACCACTGAGGACTCTCAGATTCTAATATTTCTCCATCTACTGGCCAACACGGTACAAACATTTTTTTACCTTTTCAAGGACCTCATAAGACTGCTTTGAGAAAATAACTTTTGGTTTATAGAGAAGATGCTGTGTGATCTGGCTAGTTGCACTGGCAGTCCCATGGTACAGAAGCAGACTGGATTGGCCCTAAGAACAGAAGGAGGCAGAAATTAGTAAATATATTAACACTTGTGCTGTGCATAAAATGATTAAGAGCTAGAAATCGATATGTGAGAAAGGTTTATTTGGCATTTTTAGTTTGGAGGGTATAGTCTAGGTCAACATATTTTGTTTTTTTATGCCACAAATTGACAAGGATTTAGCAGAAAACCCACAGCAAAATCTGCCTGTGAAAAAAATGAGCATTGGAAATCCATAGCAATAGTGGATATTCTGCCGATTTCAAAATTAGTACCTCATCTACGTGACATGTGTAAAAATGGTCTGGGGGAATAGCTATTCTCATTATGGAGATCAATCTGCCTGCCAGGATGAGGAGAATTATAGCCGCAATGCTCCTCTGGGAAATATGCATATGGGCGCCCTGCTCGCACAGGTAACCACAGACTCACCTACAGCATGCATGGGTTTCCACAGTGGGTACACAAACATGAACAACACCTTCCACCCCGAGGAGGAGCTCAACTTGCTGCCTTTAGGCAAGATCCCCTATAAATACTGGTGCTGGGGGCGGAGTTAGTTGGAGTATGCAGACGCTACAAGAGTTGTGAAGACGTACTGGTGGTCGGCGCTACGTTAGGCCCAAGCCAGTTACCCTGAACAGCCTTCGAATAATCCTACAAGGCCCAAACGTGGGGTCGGAAGGCGAGGAGAACAGAAAGAGCAAAGTGGGAACCGAGGAGCCAGTGTTAGGTTCTCCCAAACATCACACCAGACACCGGAGTCTGAGTCTACTGGAGAGCACCTGGCCCAGTAGAGAACACCGGTATACCGCGGAGACTTTGGTCTCCACGGGCACCTGAGCAGTCACTCACCAAGAAGCCAGGCACCGTGGAGAGAGGAACAGCGGTAGTCCATCGTTAGTTTCCCGATGACAGCACAGGTGGAGAGAGAGAGCAGAGGATGCCAGCCAAGTTTCACATGGGGTAGGGGCTTCATGCACAAGGAAAAAGCCTTATACCCACTCGCTGTGGAGACCCAGGAGTGCATCTTGAAAATCCGGCAGTGCTCTGGACGTTTACCAGCATCAACACCAGTAAAAGGTAAAGAACAACCAGTGGTGTGTGTGTCAGTTCCTTACCCGTGTCCCTGCCATCCACAGAGACTGTCCTGTTATCCAGCAGCCCGACCAAGTCCCTGCTCCATCCCCCATCTTCATAACCAAACACCCTAGGGATCCAGCTCCACCTGTGGGGAGCTTCAACACCTAGCTGCTCATCCATCATCCCTGGAGGCCCTACTCAGTACTGGTGCAGTCACCAGATACCACAGGTGGCTTCACGATAAACTTAAAAACTTTTATTCCCACTTCAACTACCCCTTTTCAGTTGACCACCAGGGCCACGGGTCTGGGCAAACCAATAGTGACACCAACAGTGACATACAGCAACAGAGAGCCCAGATACCCAAATCCCCATACCCTGATACCCTGGGCTAGTCAAATATTGTCACTTCAGTGAGGAAGTAAGTGAACTAGTGCCACCTATTGAAGATAGCAATCCTAAAAGTTTTGGGGTTCAAATTGGGGCTCTGATCTTGCACAAATCCTAAGTCATATTAAAAGGCTAGTTAAAGAGTCAATTATGACTTTTAGGATTGCTACTTTCAATAGGTAACACTAGAGTTGGTCTACTTCTTCATCGAAGTGACAATTTGCATATTTCCCAGAGGAGCATTGTGGCTATAAGTCTCCTCATGTCATCAGGCAGATTGATCTCTATAAGGAGAATAACTATTTCCCCAGACCTTGTCTTAGCCTCTCATACAGTAGGATCAGAATCCCACATACTGCACGATTAGGGGCGATCACCCTGAAGTGCAGCATCTGCAGATTGGGGCTCTGATATGGCATAAATCCTAAATCAGATTGAAAGGCTTGTTAAAGAGTCAATTATGACTTTTAGGATTGCTACATTTAATAGGTTGCACTAGAGTTTGTCTATTTCCTCACTGAAGTGACAATATGTGTAAAAGTATCATTGTTCAAATCTGCTGCAATTCTGTCCCATGTGGACTCACTCTGAACTTACTTCTGAATGTTCTGCTAACTGCCAGAGATTAGCTGCTAAATGATCCGCTGACAGAGTGGCACACCAAATGTTTCAATGATTAACAATCATAGGAAGTTGAATATCTCTGTAGGTCACTCTCACCTCTGTAGCCCTTGCAAGTTGCAACACTAGTTTCTGGTGCTTACCCAAAAAATTGGATAAATTCGATATGGCATCTTCAATTTAAAGATGATAAGTCATCAGATTTTACAACCTGGCTACATTTATATGTAATATCCTGCCTAAGAAGCTCTTTGTACTGTATATCTAATTCCAGTGTACGGCAAAAAAAAGGAATTTATAAAATAGTATTCTAATTATTTTCAGACTAGTCAATGGGGCTTTGTGAGCAACAAGGAGGAAATGGAATAATCCGGCACATCCTGATGTATTAAAAAGATTTCTTCTTTATTGAGACATATTAAAGAGGTAACATAATGGTCTACAAAATCTTAAGTCAGTCTCTCTGATGCGTTTCTGATGCTCACAGCGTCTTTAATCATAGAATTCTAGGATTCTATGACTAATGACGCTGTGAGCTCCAGTCAGTTCATAAACTACATGACTTCAGTCCAGGGGCTTTGGTCTCTGGTAAAAGATCACACCTTCAGGCTAGGAATTTTGGTTCTGGCTGACAGGATCACATTGCGACTTCATATTCTACAGGACTTCAGTCTAGGAACTTCGGTCCCGGCTAGAAGATCATAATATAGAATCATATTCTACAGGAGTTCAGCCTAGGATCCTAGGATTTGGCTTGAAAATACCCAGGTTGGGACAATTCGCCTTGCTACAGACTTTGCTGTACTTGGTTGGCTTGCTAAGCTTGCTGCTATACCTTCTCAGTTGGTACCCACGAGAAGCAGGGTGCTGCTGGATTGGGGTAGTTGGCCCTGGAAGCCCCGAAGGCACGAATATTCTTTATCCCTTGCGAGCCAGCAGAAAGGTGAGACTCTGTTGCTTTTTACATTGTGTGTTCTTGCTGAGTATGTGTTATATGCCTTTGACTGTTTGGTTAAACTTTATTGGATCCCCATGTGTGGCACCCTCACCCTGTTTTCTCTGAGTAGTGCTCTGTCTTTCTAAAGGCGGTCTGGCAAGCGGACAAGACCGCTCACTGACCCCCATGTCTCCACACACCTATGGTCAAAATTAAACAAATTTGTAAATTTTATTAGCGCTATCATTACCAAAGTGCTTTACACAAATCAGCAATGCTTTCCCCAATGGAGCTCACAATCTAAACATCATATCAGTTAGTCTTTGAAGTACCCCCACATAAACACTGGATGAACATACAAACCTCCTTGGAGATGTTGTCTTAGGTTGGTTGGATATGAATCCAGGACCCCAGCACTGCAAGACTGCAGTGCTAACCATTGAGCCACCTTGCCATCTTAGATGTATGTGCTTCAAGGGAAATATTGAAAACAGCTAGGATTTAATACATAAAGGTACATTGAATAGTTATATAACTTCATTATGAAAAGAATTGATAACATGTTATTTAATGATAACACCCATTTTATTAAGTTATTAACAGAAAATCACGTTATGACCTATCCAAAGAACAGGGGATATCTTTCAGATGAGTAGGTATATGACCACTGGGACCTCTAGCAATCACAATCCCTGTTCTTGGGATTCCTAAGCCCCAATCTTGTGATTGCTGGGGCTCCTGTTGGTTGACCTCTCGTGATCGGAAAGTTGTCTCCTATCCTATGGATAAGCGTTCAAATTTACAAGAAGATATTAAGGGTTAACAGTTTTTTTTAGAAGACACATAGGCAGCATTGGAAGTGAAAAAGCTTTCAGAAAATGTCAATTTTTATTTATAGTGGATGATGTTATGAAATATTTCATAGTTATGTTGAATCCACATCTCTGGAGAAGCTGAAAGGGCACTTCAACTTCGGTTACATAACACTGTATACTGGCTGTTTCCCAAACAGTTTTGTAGTCATTTACTAAATGGTGTAACTGAGAAAACATCTAAACTGAAGCAGAGGCAAGACAGTGAAATAAATGTGTTCATTACATGTCTGGTAATGTCAAAAGCATCCCCATGTAGGGCTGAAAGTAGAACGAAAGAAATAGTATAATGTTCAGTACAGTGGAGGACCTTGCGACCAGGGGGCCCTGGTGCAGCAGCCAATGGTGAGGAGCCGGGGAAGAGGGGGTATGGGGTGCTATCGGCCGCCGGCGAGGACCGGGGGGGGACGTGCTATCAGCCGCCGGCAAGAATCATCAGCGGAGGGGCATATGTGCTGCTGCTCCTACCTGCATCTAGCGAGCCGCACAGTCTTGGGAACCGGGGCAATAGAGGAGAGGAGGGGCGGGCTCAGCCAGGGGAAGTAGGAAGCTTCCTTTGGTTAACCCCCTCTCCTCTGGCACACTGGCACAGGGTCATGGGGGTCGGCTGGGGGCCCCCCTGCAGGCTCAAGGGGCCCCCTAGTCGGTCAGGGCCCTGGTGCAGCTGCGCCAGCTGCACCACGGTAGGTCCGCCCCTGGTTCAGTAGTATAATGTTCAGATACAGAAACATTAGGCGCCAGTTACAGTTTTCTTGAAATATTGCTAAAATATAGTCCACATATAGTACAGGACAAACAGCAGATCCACACGTCCTGCCACTTGTTACTTTGAAATGCGATGACAATACATTTTCTTGAATCCTTTAGATTCATTATGGAATACATGTGGATTTATCATTGATATACTATAACCTTTGGCAGCACAGAAAAAAACCTAATATCTCCTTTATCTATATTATTCTTGACTTCCCTTCAGTGTCTGCAGCACCTAAATATCAGGTGAGCAATTTTCTGTTTGTCTTTGTCCTTTTTGTACATTGGATAAGACCCTATTTGCACTAAACTGTTTTTCCAGTAATTGTCTGCTAAAATATAGTGACTTTTGTTTGCATTTTTACACCAGTCCTGGTTGTCTTTGCCAAATACTTTAAGAAATGAGCAGAACTCGTCTAAAAGTAGCCAAGTGCATCAATAGATTTATCCTAATTTACCGTATATACTCGTGTATAAGCCGAGTTTTTCAGCCCAAAAATTGGGCTGAAAAGTCCCCCCCTCGGCTTATACATGGGTCAATATGGTAGGGTCATGGCTAACTAGCAGGCAGGCGGGCAACCCGGACTGGTTGAGACCCATGACCCACACTGGTTCTCTAGGTCTTTGACAGTCACTGTGTCTCTGGATAGTCCCACAGTGTGGCTACTGTGCTTGCAGCCTTCAATTTACTGCAAGTCATGAAGTCCTGACAGCTAGGGTTCCTGGCACCCCTTCTGTAGCTTGTGATCTGCACAGCCTGAATGCTGACAGCAGACTCACTCTAACTCCTCTTTGCCTCCCCTCCCTACTTCTCACTATAGCTATGCCCTCCTTCCGACCAGTGTCTGTCACAGCCTAAAACAGCATTTTGTGCCCAGCCCACTGATCGGAGTTTGGGAAGTGTGTGAATGCATAGGAAGTCCATCATAGCATACCTGAATTCTCCTCAGACATGGTATTAGGATCGATGACTGTAACTACTACTGTGGTGACTTGACCGCAGGGGCGCCACACCAGTATCAGCTGGGGGTAAGTTGTCAGGACATAGGATAGATGCCTGACTAAATTGATAAAAGTACATTTTTTTCTTAGAAAACTCTTTTTATCAGCAAATCATATACCATTTATGAAACCTGAGTAATGTGATCTCTAGGGGCAAGAAACAAGTATCTGAATGTAGAGGACAGAGCTGCATTTGCTTTCCATCCCCCTTTTTAAATATGCCGCAATGCCCATATACAGTAATTGTAATGAACTGGTCCTGATAATTGTAGTGAACAGCCTGATGGCCCTAACATCAACACAAGGACCATAAGCATAGTCCTCACTGGGTTTAAAATGGATCTTAGGTAGAAAGGACGTCCTTAGAATAGGTCTTCAAAATCAGATCAACTCCCTACACCCACACTGATCAGTTCTTATATTTTGCAGCCACCAGAAATACACAGTGTATGGTGCCCGAACCCCACAGCTACAGAGGTACACTATGTAGTAGAGAGTCTTGGGTACTGCAGCTCATCTCCTATTGAGGCCAATACAGCTGAGATGGGAGGGAAGAACAGGTGTCAGATCTCACTGGTTTGATATTGGTGACTTATATCAAGGATAGGTCATTAATCTCAAATTCCTGTACACCCCCTTTAAAAACTTGTAGTGTGTAGTTTTAGTGCTATATCTTTCTTTATTAATGCCTAAAGATAACCTGCTATCAGCTATTAGATGCTGCTCGATCTATAGCCAGGATGAAATCTAGACCGATTCCCCCATTACAGAAGGGACAGGAGCTCTGACCACTATTGACTCCCCAGGCTACTCCTTGATTGGCTGGGCCTGAATTGTAGTAGTATTCCTAATTATATATAGAGAAAGATGTGTCAATCAAGCCAAACCAGACTCAAATCCATCCAGCAGACTTCTTTGTATCTCTTATTTTTCATTCGATGTTTCCTCTGAAATTCTGCAATGTTTTACAGTAAACAGCTTTTGGTAACAAGGAAGCAAGTGTGCATTTAATGCTTCCCCTAGTTTGAGTTACATGAAGCAACTGAGTCTGGCATGAGCAGGGGGATCTTGTGAAATTTTAATCCATGACAGCATAGTGTGCTACTAATGGTTATCTTTGAGATTGTGGTCCCAGCTCTCTTCAGGTCATTGACCAGGTTCTCCTGTGACGTTCTGGGCTGATTCCTGACTTTTCTCAGAACCATCCTTACCCCACGAGGTGAGATCTCACATGGAGCCCTAGAGTGAGGAAGATTGACAGCCATCTTGTGCTTCTTCTGTTTTCTAATAATTGTGCCAACAGTCGTTGCTTTCTCACGAAGCTGATTCCTATTATCCTGTAGCCCATTCCAGACTTGTGCAGGTCTACAATTTTGTCCTTAGTATCCTTATGGCGGGTTTACACGTTGCGATATCGGCGTCCAATTTCAATGAAAAGTCACGTGGTTCAATCGTTGGAGCCGAAATCGTTCCTGCGTTGTATGGTGTGAACGTCCAATACGATGCAGGAACGATGTCAATGCGATATCGGGGATTGAATGAGCGTGGTATTCAATGCCCCGATATTGAAGGGAGATTGGAGTCGGATCGTGCTGTGTAAACGCACAACTACGATGCGATTTGAAACGTCACCCATTCACTCCCATGTTAAAGGATCGTTCCTGGGTTGGGGGGCGTAGACATCGCACGGACGTTGTATTCCGATATCGCAGCGTCTAAACATTCAATGCGATGCGGGAGGAACGTGCACTAATTGCGCGCTCCCGCGCCATTGAATTGCGATATCGGAGCGATATTGAAGCGTGTAAACCCACCATTAGACATGTCTTTTCTTTAGTTTTTGCCATGGTGGAGAGGTTGGAGAGTGGTTGAGTGTATGGACAGGTGTTGCCTTTAAACAGGTGCAATTAATACAGGTAATTAATGCAGATTAGAGGGCTTCTTAGGCCGGTTTCACACATCCGTGCCTCCGGCACGTGTGCAGTCCGTGCGGACACATGCCGGAGGCACGGACATACTGGGACACATGTTCCCCTATGGGCAAATTCACACTTCTGTGTATCCGCATGGACCATGTCTCCATGTGGAGCACATGCGTGTCCGTGTGCTCCACACGGCGACTTGTCCGTTTTCCTGCGGAGCCACGGACCGCTTTTTTGTCAACACGTCCTGCACACGGATGTTCACACTGTGACATCCGTGTGCAGGGACCACGGACAAAACCAAAAAGCCTGAAAATAAAGATTTTTATACTCACCTCGCTCCAGCGGTGTCTGCTCCTCTCACTTCTGGTGCCGCTCATTAGGCTCATGAATATTCACTTCACTGAGCCCAAGAGCGGACTGGAAGAGGGAGGAGCAGCGGCCCTGGAGGGAGGTAAGTATGCTGGTGACAGGCTATCCACGGATCCACGGATAGCACACGGACTGCGCACGGACTTGTTTCACACGTTCGTGGTGACATGGATGTGTGAAACCGGCCTTAAAGAAATATATACAGGTCTCTGAAATATAAGGTAGTTAGAAAAATTGAGTGAATTAGAGACACTCATTCACACATTAGTCATTTTTCTTGTACGAAAGAAACAGATTGATTTTCTTTAATGATTTGGATCTGATTTTCATCAGTTTGGCCAGGTGTGACGGTACCCCAACCTTCTGAATTTCTTTTTTTTTTTGCATATGAGAAAGATTCTAACAAACAAACATAATAATAATTTTTATTTCTAAAACATAGTTTGCAACACAATACAATGCAGAGAGTACTTGTACAAAAAATATAGACATTACAGAGTAACAACACAACAAATACCAAGAGGAGTGAGGGCCTTGCTCGCAAGCTTACAATCTTTAAGGAGATAAGGAAGACAACATAGAACATGGACACATGGAAATTGGAAAGCATTAAGCCTAAACTAATATAGCATCCAAATACTGCCCATGTGGGGCCGCGTTTACAGCTTTTGTAAACGCATACTAGTGTCCCCTGTGCGCTCAGCTGCGCTCGGTGCCCCATTATATCCTATGGCTGAGCACAGCCGCTGTGAATACTCTGAAGCGCAAGTGAAAGTGGCAGAGCGCATGGCGCATGCGCCTGCTCAGACGCTCCTGGAAACGCCCAATTGGGCGTTTCTGGGTGCTAATTGACAGGCGCATGCGCCATGCGCTCTGCCACTTTCACTTGCGATTCTCACTATACAGAGCACGCGCTCAGCTGTGCTTGGCCATAGGCTATAAAGGTACCTTTACACGCGGCGATTTTTCTAGCAGTTTCACTGGCAATTTGCTGGTTGCTGTGAAATCATGGACATATTGCTCCATTTGTACACAGCAACAAAATAGAACAATGTGTCCATGATTTCACAGCAACCAGCAAATTGCCAGTGAAATTGCTGGACAAATTGCCGCGTGTAAAGGTACCTTAATGGGGGCACCGAGCGCAGCTGAGCACTAATGCAGGGCATCTATGCGTCCCTGCGCTAGGCTGCCCAAGCCCCTAAATACCCCTGCACTTGCATTTGCACTGGCGCAGGGCAGGCAGGGCAGCCTAGCGAATGGAACGCACAGATGTGAAAACACCCTTACACTTTTCCTTTGATTGTTCTACTCCTGGTTTTGGCTACAAAAACTGATGAGAAAAAACAGACCAAAAACTGAATGTGTGAATGGAGCCTAAAAGCAGACTAGCATATGATTGGTCTATTTTGATCAAAGTTACCAATGTCTGTTTATTTTGCAGAACATATAGACTAAAATCGGTGTAAGGCGGCCGTCACACGCTACGATATCTGTAAAGATATCGCTGAAACGTAGCAGATTTTAATCGTTGCACGACGTCGTTGAGTGTGACAGGTCGATCTGACAAGCGATAAGTGGTCAGATCGTAAATCACAGATATGAGAATCGGACCCCATATCAGACGATGTCGATCATGCAATCTGCTGCATCGTTATGTGTGACACCGCCATAACCGATCTCCTTACCGATTTTGCCTATTCACATCATCGACAAGCATCAATCGCTGGTTATGCAAACGATACCTGCACGCAACGTCGTTGCTGCATCCTGAACGTTATCTATACATGTGACACATCACTAACGATGTTGTCCACGAGTGCGCACCACTGACATCGTTATTGAGTTCCCTCACAAAATCGTAGTGTGTGACGGCCGCATAAGTTCTATCACAGGTACATAAAAAATCCATACCTGAAATGCCGAGGATCTGAATAATATTACTATTTATTCCATAGTGCTTTACATACATCCCCATTGGGGCTCTCAATCTAAACACCCTATCTGTATGTCTTTGGAGTGTGGGAGGAAACCAGAGAACCCGGAGGAAACTCACACAAAAAAGGGGAGAACATACAAACCTTGCAGATGTTGTCTTTTTGGGATTATACCCCAGGACCAAAGTGCAGCAGTTTGCAATGCATGACAACCTTACAGACTTTTGTATGTTAAATACAAGGTTCTGTTCTGGTTTCTATTTTCTGAGTGCGCTAGTGAAAGTTTTTATAAGTCAGCCCTGTGCAAACTTGTCATGATACTGATTTTGGCAAATGTTCACTTGGAAAAGATATGCTTGTTTCCCTTGATATGTGGACCTTGCCCTGCACACAGTGAGGCTGTTCTTCAGTGTGTATACTGGCAGCCTCTCACAGTCACTCAGCCGAGCAGCTCAGCTGAACAGCTGTAAATTTCGCCTTTAGGCCATGATGGATTTGTGCAGTTGGGAGTGGTTTCAAATTCAACCCTGCAGAAGCTGGAACCATTAAACTCTGTATCCCAAGTTCGCCCACTCTCTGCATATGATATACTGAAATGCTTCTGACCAAGTTATATGTAGATAAAGCATGTACAAAATTAATTAAAACATAGTAAAACTCTCATTTTAAAAAACAATAGTTGAAAAGTGACAACAAATCCCGAATAAATAAAGTTGAGTCCAGCTTCTAGAGGTTACCTCCTATGTGTATTGAGGATATTAGGTTAGATATGGAGATAACACTCAACTTCTAGATTCTCCATAAGCAGCACACACAAATCGTGTATTACGATCATGGATACAGCATCCCTCCCTGCATATACATACACCCTGCAGCCTTACTGTCACACCCAAGTAAGTATCCCCTGGCTGTCTGCCAGACCATACCTTGCTCAGCAATTATTGGTGCCAAATACCTATTATACTAGACAAACTGTGTCGGAGAATCACCTCCCAATCACTTCTAAGTACCAAAGCACACCTTTCATAGGAGAGTAGAAGATCTTTCACAGCTCTGTAGTATGATGATGGTGATTGTTGACCCCAGCTCATCTTCATCGCATTTGAGATGGCTAAGTAAATACGTCTACCCATTTTAGTTTTTTCCAAATCAAACAATTGCTGTCTGAAAGCTTTTCCAACTAAGGCTGGGTTCAAATTGCGGCATGCTCCGGTCCGGGCTGTCGGGGTGACAGCCTGGACTGGAGTTTTGCTCCATAGGAGACTATCGGGCGGGACGGAGCTGGATGGCAGTTATCTCGCCGGATGAAGCCGGGACAAGTGGGGTTTTTCTTCCTATACCAAAAACGTTGCATGCAACGTTTTTGAATTCGGCAGAAACATCCCACTGCTCCAGGATACATCCGGTGAGATAACTGCCATCCAGCTCCGTCCCGCCCGATAGTCTCCTATGGAGCAAAACTCCGGTCCAGGCTGTCACCCCGGACAGCCCCGGACCGGAGCACGCCGCAATGTGAACCCAGCCTTACTCACCTACATACATCCATAGTTAGCTTGGGTTTGTTTTCAATGGGGAGTAAGAATCAAGCAACTTCTTGACCTCTGGAATTTTATCAGTTTGCATGCCTTCCATACACGGATAGCTGAATAAGGCCTTAGTGTTCCTCCTATTTGATTTCAATAAAATAGTCTATAAATTCTGTGGTCAACTGCTCTTTGTGACTGACCAGTTTCGCCAGAGCATGTTTCATCAAGGAGCCATTGATGAAGCCAATTCTTATGAAACCGGTCAGGCAGAGGGTGCAATTGACAACACACTATTATTTGATGTGATTTATTGAAAATTATTTTTTTTTAAGCATAAAAATAAAGGAGAGCAGTAGTCCTGCAGAAACCTACTGTAACGCCATCGGCGTCCCTGTGCTCTTCTCGGCAGATACACTGATGCACTCACTTTTCCAGCTGCTCAGCGGTGGTTTCTGTCCCCGTCTCAGTCTCTTGATCTACGGTCTGCGCATGGCGCACAGGTCTCCTGGCAGCGTGTTTAGAGCATGCACACACCTCTGCCTCGTCTTAAAGGGCCGGTGTGCCCTAGCCCAGAATTGCCTTTCAGCGTTTGGCTGAAAGGTACTAAGTCAAAGGTCCCCAACTCCAGGCCTCGAGGGCCGCCAACAGTGCATGTTTTCAGGATTTCCTTAGTATTGCACAGGGCTTGGAATCATTACCTGTGCATTTGATCATATTAACACCTGTGCAATACTAAGAAAATCCCGAAATCCTGCACTGTTGGTGGCCCTCGAGGCCTGGAGTTACTTGATAACTAAGTATTTAAGTCATTCACCCTTTGGGAGGTGACTGAGCAACATGTTTATTATGTTTGATGCATGTTGCTTTTTGTCAGGTCAAGTACTGTGTGCTTTAACTGTGTTCCTGTGCCAGTATCTGCATCCTGCCAGTACCTGACACTGCCTGCCGTCCTGTCCCAGCACCTACTGTTCTGAAAGTACCTGCCCTCCTGCCAGTGCCTGCCATCCTGGGCAAGCACCTGTCATCATGCCTGTACCTGCCATCCTGCCAGTGCCAGCCTGCCCACCAGTACCAGCCTGCCCGCCAGTGTTAGCCTGTATGCTTTCTGTTCCAGCTGTCCTGCCTGCAGCTACCTTCAGCAGAAAACCTATCCTTACCATCAGTGGCTCTAGTGAAGAACCAGGTCGTCTCTTAGCTATGCCCCACTAGGGTGAGCTGGTCTTGTGTCGCAGTGACATCTACCCCAGTGCGACATCTACATTGTGTTGCCCCTGCACTCTCCTGTAGTCCAATATGTCCATAAGCCTCTGAAGTGCTGCATGAAAACCAGTGAGATAGTGTAAAGTGTTGTGGTCAGTGCTATTTAAAGAAAAGCTATTTTCAGAACATGACCTATTTTTCAAATCAGGTTTTAATATTACATGTATTTAAAAATATGTTTATTAGAAAAAAAAATATATTTGGCAATTTCATAGTGGTCACTGAGGCTTTTTTAAGTTCATACTTCTTGTTCTTTCAATTTTCAGCTAGATTTTTATCATCAGAGGCAAATTTAAAATAACCATTATTACCTCACACGCAGCTCAGTGGGGTACTGCCAATGGAGGAAGGCCACGCAGCCGCTACAGGGCCCATTAGTCAGGAGGGCTTGGTGTCAGTGCAGGCATTGGGCCCTCCTCCGCCCTCCCACCGGCCATCTCTCATCTAGCAATCTTCCGCTGTGCCTGTGCTTTGACATCTCAGCACAGTGGGGCATGATGACGTCACAAGTACATGTACCAGAGCCGTGGGGGAACCAAGGACAGGTGAGAATTTATTTATTGAATCAGTGAATACACAGTGGCCAGAGGACAATCTGGGGTGCATTATAGCATAGCGAGGACTATGGAGGCTGCATTATATTTAATGGAGGCTGCAGTATATATATGAGGCTACATTATATTATGGAGGAATATGGAGGCTGATTATGTATATGGAGGCAGCATATATATATGGAATGTGCATATATAGGGAAGCTCTATTTTATGAGTCGCATTATATTAATGAGCTGCATTATATTATATGGAGGAATATAGAGGCTGGATTATATTATAGTGGATATGGAGGCTGCATTATATTATGGAGGCTGCATTATACTATGTGGTGGCAGAATTATATTATATGGGGAACTATGGAGGCTGCTTTATAACACATTATATTATTATTTGGAGGAATATGGAGGCTGCATTATATTATATGGAGGTGGGCATCATATTATATGGAGGGTGATATTATATATGGAGGTGTTGGGGACGCTTCACTGAATATTTTATATTATTTTTATATTATATTTTTATTAATGCTCTAGGTAGAACATAAGTTTTCCTAACTAGTATCCATAGCTAATCTTCCTCTTCATTCCTTTTTCCTCTCTCTATCTTTATGTCTCTTCTCTCTCTCTATGCTCTTCTCTTCACTTCTCTCTTCTATGTTCTTTCTTCTCCTTCTCTTCTTCTTCTCTTCTATGTCTCTTTCTCTCCTCTCTCTCTCTCTATGTCTCTCTCTTCTCCTTTTTCTCCCCTCTCATCCATGAACCAAAGCTATGTGTAAACAAGTGTTTTTCAGATGGGAAGAGAAATACAGTGTCGGAGGTGCCAGGAAATAGGAGCTGATATGTCATACTGTGCAGATCAGTTGTACATGGAAGCTAGATATCTGCATACCAGAGGCCAAGAGAAGACTTTCATGATGATGAGAACGACTGTAGAAGACAAAGAATGATTATTACTAACGGGATTGATATATTAGCTAACTCCACCTAACCCATTTAATCCACCTTGTCCTGGCAATTCACGCCTATTCCTAAGTATAATGCTGGTACGGAAATAAAGTCGTGCTGTGACATTGCCATTACTATAAAGACATATTATAGTTTGACAGATTTCGTCTGATTTACTCTATCTGGTACCATATTTATAGTCAATTGGAGTGACTGTGAAGAGTGTATTGTCGCAACGACCGACAGAGGTCTATTGAGGCTGCATTATACTATATGGAGGCTACATTGCATTATATGGAGGGTGCATTATATTATATGGAGGTCTGTGGAGGCTACATTAAATTACAAGGAGGAATATAGAGGCTAAATTATATTATATGAAGGACTATGGAGGCTGCATTATATTAAATGGAGGAATAGGGAAGCTGCATTATATTATATGGAGACTGCATTATATTATATGGAGGCAACATTATATTATATGGAGGCTGCATTATATTATATGCAGGACTATAGAGGCTGCATTATATAATATGGAGGCTGATTTGCATTTATGGAGGCTGCATTATATTATATGGAGGACTATGGGGGTTGCATTATATTATCTAGAGGGTTATGGAAGCTGCTTTATATTATATGGAGGCTGCATTATATTATATGAGGACTATGGTGGCTGCATTATAATGCTTTGAGAAATATGGGTCTGGAGTATAATACATGGAGAAATATGGGGGTGCATTATAATATGCAGCTCAAAAAAATAAAGGAACACTTCAACATTACATTGTGCGTTAAATGTTCCCTTTATTTTGTTGAGCAGTATATATAGAGCATTATAAGGGTGCATTATACTATATGTAGGAATGTGTATGGGTCCATAAAACTATATGGAAGGGTATATGTGGCAATTATATATTAAGGGCTTTGTGGAGGCCATTATATCTGGAGGACTGTGAGGGAGGCCACATTATGGAGGCCTATATGAGTGCCATTATACTGTATGCAAGCAATTATGCAGTGAGATTTGTGTGGGCTCCATCATATTGTTCTGAGGGCTGTTGGGGGCCATTTTACAATTTGGAGGATTGAAGGAGCTATTATACTGCATGAATGGCCAGGGGCGAACACAGACTGTACTGGGCCCCTGTGCAAGAAATTTTTTGAGGCTCCCACCCCAAATAACACACAGCCTCCAAATAACATACACAATTTAGCATAGCCTCCAGTTAATATATACAGCCCAGCATACCCTCCAAGTAATATATACAGCCCAGCACAGCATCCCGGCCATAAATGGGTCAGCTCACATCCACCTGCTGTCGCTGATTCAGTTCACTTCTGGACTGTGACCTGTTGTGAGCAGATGCTGATCCAGAGCTGCTGCTTTGCTCTCATTGGAAGTTGTTGGGTTCCGTGGTCTGTGGGTGGAGTTGGGGCTTATGCCTAGGGCTTCTCAGGAGTTAGAGACTTAGGCTGGTGGCTCTGACCTCCTCACTTTAGAGGTACCTCCAACATCATGGCGAGTCAGGGACCCTAGTATCAGGGCCAGCGCAGGCTCCTCTGACTCCCTACACCCAGCTCCCTCCTACTTCTGGGTACCCCGGCCTCCCCAGCATGACATAATCAGCGACCCACTATTTGATCCCAGAAGCCGCTATGTCAACACAGTTTGCGACTTGTGGAGGAACTCTCAGGAGGTGTCCCTGCAACAGTGTGATCCTTCGAGAAGTGGTTGGGTATCTGGCTGCAGTTCAAACGCTGGCTGTCCCAGAACCCAATATCTCCCTTCCTGACTGAATTTCAGGAAGGAGAGATAATTTTTTTGTTTTTAGAGAAGCCAGCAAATTATAATTCAGGCTGTATCCTCGTTCTTCGGGGAGCGAGGAACAGCGCGTGGGGATTATACTCTCCCTTCTTAAGGAGGATCCCCAGGCTTGGGCCTTCTCTCTGCGACCGATTCTCCATCTATGCGGTCAGTGGACGAGTTTTTTGCAGCGCTTGCCCTGGTGTATGGCGACCCTGATGCCATCTCTCTTACTGTGTCTAAACTACATAAGTTCAGGCAGGGAGCACGACCGGTCGAGGAGTATTGCTCTGAGTTCAGGAGATGGCCACTGACGCTCAATGGAACGACCCTGCTCTGAGGATTCAGTTCTGTGAGGGGTTGTCAGATCGGTTGCAAGACTCCATGACTCAGTACGCTGCTCCGGAGATGCTGAGGCTGCAATGGTGCTTGCTATTATGTTGGACAGATGTCTAAGAGAGAGACCGGATCCGACCCTGCCCCGTGACCATCCCTGATGTGGAGGGCTACACATGTGGGTTCTGATGTTCCTAAGCAGTTGGGGACTGCTGGAGTCTTGTACTAACCCATCTGCAGGTTGGTGGGTCGTTGTTTTCTTTAGTGATCAACCTGATCACTTCATTAGGGTCTGTCCATACCGTGCTAACCCTGCTTCTCAGCTGCAGACATCTCATGTGGACAAGAGCAGGAGTGCTGCTGTGTCTCCCGTGTTTGTCAGGCCTGCTCCTATGTCTCCACCGGTGGTGGTTAATCCCCCACCGAAGGATAGGTGTAAAACCGTGTCGGAACCTCAGATCGATGCTGGACTCATGGGTTGTCTGGAGAAGTGTGTTAGGGGAAGGTGGTTACCCCCACTAAGCCCTTGAGGAGAATGGTCCCTGAAACGAAACCGGGAAGCATTTTTGCCGTTTGCCCCCTGAGAGTGAACCTTCGATCTGTGACCGCATGAATGGCAATAAACGTTCAGGTCCAGACCTGAGTGTGGATGACTATGTGTGGGTGCTGTCAAAACACGTAAGGTGGAAGTGTGCGGCTGGAGCTCCTACTACTAGAGTAATTGGTCCATTTAAAATTGCAGCAGTTTGCAACCCACGTGTTGTTCCAGCTAGCCATCCCCCAGTGCTTTGTACCCGTAATATCTTCCATAGGTCATCGCTCAGGAGGTTCAGATCATTGCCGGACGTGTCTGGTTTGGAGCCCGGAGGCTTCTCATAAAGAGGGGGGTACTGTTACGTATTGACTGCCTTGCTGTGTGGAACTGCTGCTGCTATGGTTTAAACAAAGCCTTTTTTTCCCCCTGCTTTCAGTGTGGAGAGAGGAACCGAGCTGAGAGTGCAGGTGTGTGTGATGAATATGACTGATGCTTAGGTGAGCTGAGAGGCGTGCATGGGCTGGTTGCTTCCCATCCCTTGGCCATAAATGGGTCAGCTCACATGCACCTGCTATCGCTGATTCAGTTCACTTCTGGACTGTGACCTGTTGTGAGTGGATGCTAATCCAGAGCTGCTGCTTTGCTCTCCATTGGAAGTTGTTGAGTTCTGTACTCTGTGGGTGGAGGTAGGGGCTTATGCCTAGGGCTTCTCAGGAGTTAGGGACTTAGGCTGGTGGCTTGTACCTCCTCACCTTTAGAGGTACCTCCGAGATCAGGGCGAGTCAGGGACCCCAGTATCAGGGCCAGATTAGGCTCCCCTGACTCCCTACACCCAGCTCCCTCCTACTTCTGAGTACCCCGGCCTCCCCAGCGTGACAGGGACATGTGGGAGGAGTATGAGCAGTATGGAACGTTTAATCTGCATACACATTTATATAGGGAATGTACTGTTCTGGAGATGTATTGACTGTGGTTCTGATTATGTATTATTGTATTGCTGGTGGTTCTGGTGATGTACTGACAGGGGTTATAGTGATGATGCATTATTGTATTGATGGAGGTTCTGGTGATGTATTGACTGGTTTTGGTGATGTATTACTGAATTGAAAATGGTTCTGGTGATATACTGACAGTGATTTTGGTGAGGTATTATTGTATTGCGGTGGTTCTGGTGATGTAGTCATGTGGATGTTATAATCTTTAACTTAACAGACTTGATCCTAAAGAATTGTTGGTAGTGATGAGCAAGCATTAAAATGCTCTGGTGCTCGATGCTCTGGTCGAGCATTTCAAGATGCTCGGGTGCTCAACCGAGCATCGAGCCCAATGCAAGTCAATGAGTGATAGGCTCCACCCACAGACATCCGGCTATAAACCGAGTGTTTCTGGGAAAGGGCGCGATGGTGGGCTTTTTCAAATTGTCACAGCATACACAGCATACAACACCTTGCTGTGCCCCCCAAGGGACCCTAACAATCAATCTGCTCTCTGTGAGGTGCCAGCTTACTTTGTGCACTGAAAGAGCTGTATACTTGTGTCACATCAATAATATCAGTGATGAGTCAGAACATCTCGGCGGTACTCGGTGCTCGCTGAGCAACCTGCATACTGGGATATTCGTGCGAGTACCGAGTAGAGGCGAGCATGCTCGCTCATCACTATTTATAGGGAAAGTGTGCTTGACTAAAAGTGACCGCTGAAAGTGCCTAGGGCGGCAGGAACTCTGACTACGGCCCTGCTTGTAGCTAGGGAGCCATGGCACTGCAAAATAGTATGGCATGCTTGGCAGCATTGCATGAGCCATGACTTTGTAATGGGAGCTTTCCAACCCTATGCAGTGTCCTTTGCTGAGAAAGACCACAGACTCAGGTCCCCGGAATTACTGTTGCGTTTACTATAGCAGGAATGGAGAAATCCAACATGGAGTAAATACTTCACAGTTTTATGTAGGTAGGCCACGGCAAGTACAGTTTGGAGTTGAATATTAACATGGAATTGGGGGTCTGGAGCTTTAAGAGCACGGATTATTTGGAAGTTGTATTTGTATGCTCTTATAGGAAAGTCTTTTGTGGCTTGGAGCGGAATATTGGAGATAACAGGAGAGTTTTACAGACCTGAGATCATGTATTCATTTCACAGCTGGTCACGGCACGTGAAAAAATACTTGAAGCAAATAGTGTAAGTTTGCAGTGGGACAGGAGACCCTCAATTTTTCCAACACATGGGCAGTAGGTTCTTCTTTACATTAAGCATGCCCTGCTGCCGAAGAAACACATGTAAATCTGGACAGCGAGGATCCAGGGTTAAACGTCTTTAGTCATCTTGGTTATGGAAGTCAGAGAAAGCTCCTAGACACTGAGGCCTGGCTGGAAATCTTGTGATGAAGGGAAGGTTGAGCTTCCAGACCTTTGGCCTTGAAGTGGTGAGGAGAGCCCTCACATGAGCTCTGCTCTGTGTGGCATCTTGTCTAGAACTGGGGAAATTCCAGCTCTCTCTGTCTAGGCAAAAGACTGGAAGTAGCTCCACCTATTGAGCCTTGTGGCTGGATCACCTGCCAATAAGACAACATCCAATTTACATGTCAGATTCTTACAATACAAAGTACTATAAACTATACATTTTCGCCAGCAGAGGGTGCTGGAACACAACAAATGAGAAATACCCGAGAAAAGCATGAAAAATGTAGGAAAAGTACTTTGTTAGATATGCAGTTCAGTTAAATCCATTTATACTCACTCAGTAATAATTGTGGAGCGGTAGCCACAGGACTAGTGGTGGCTAAAAAACTACTTTTTCTTACTTTTCACAGCCTGCGGCGGATGGACTAGCGCTGTAAGGACTGCTTTTCATATTTTTCCCGTTTTTATGAACTTTTCAATGGTTTTTGTACATTTTGAATTTTGAGACTCTGTATATAATTGCTATTATTATTGTTTATATGTTTATGTAACAAAAAATGTGCTTAGTCCAGGAGTACTGAGGTTAACTAGGGGGGAATGTTGCACCCTGTACCAGGTAACCACAGACTTCCCTGGGACACTGAAGGATTTCCCACAGCGAGTAAACCACTTACACCCAACACCTTCCACTCCAGGTCTGTAGGGGAAGCTCAACTGGCTGCCCTTAAGCCAGATCCCCTATAAATACAGTTGCTGGAGGGAAATTAGCCAGGGTGTGCAGTCACAACAGAACTGTGAAGGTCAGCTCAGAGACTAGGAAGCTGAACTGGTACCGGAGTCGTGCTAGGCCCAAAACCAGTACACACCAGAGCCAGTGTGAGGACCCGCAGAGTAGGGATCGAAGGCAAAGGCGAGAAACACTTTACCGGGGGCAGAGGAGCTATTCCAGCTCACCCCACCAGAGTACCGGTCACTGGAGCCCAAGTCTGCAAGGGACAGAGGAGATAGACACAGCAGAGTAACCAGCATCCCGAGGAGGTTTAGCTTCCCGAACACCCACAGCACCAACAATTGAGAGCCAGGGACCATGGGGAGAGAGATGGCGGTGGCCCAAGGGAGAGCCCTCAGTGCAGCAACACGAGTGTGGAGAGAGAGAAGTAACAGTCCGGTTAGGTTCCATACCTGCCAGACTCAGAACAGGAAAGCAGAATAAGGAGGCCTACAACCCTACTCGCTGTGGAGATCCCAAGGTGTTTTCCTTCACTCCGGACGTGTGTACCTGTAACCCGTCTCAGTAAAGGTACCAAAAGACTTTAATGTGTGCGTGTCCCTCCATCCACTCATTCTACACCACACTGACTACACACCCCTATTCCAACCCTGTATAGAAATGACTGTGCTGCCCTATTCCACTATCACAGCCCTTAGCCCCGGGGACTCGGCTTCTCCTGTAGGGAGCCACTCCATCTTGCTGCTGCCTATCACCCCGGAGGCCCAAGCAGCGCCGGTGCCTTCACCGGAATCTACAGGTTGCGTCACGACTGACAATCCTTATCCCTGTAAATACACCCTTTTTATTGTCACCCAAGGGCACAGGCTCAGACACGGACCACCTGTGACATTCCCCACAACTGACCGCCCGAGACCTGAGTACCCCATTCCTTTGTGGCCCCAGACAATGGCACATTGCTCGCCCACCTCTGGTAGCGTTACAGCCCTTTTTGGAAGGATTCAACGTGGCCGAGCACTTGTTGGGATGTTTCCAAGTTGGTGTGTATTCCTGGAAGCCCGAGGACGCAGTCTCCACTGCAGATTTTTTGCAGGTTGTGGTGGTGGCATCATTATACCCTCTTCTTGCACTGGTGGATTTTGTGCAGGTGGCGGTGGTGGCATCATCATACCCTCTTCTTGCTCAGGAGGATTCTATGCAGGTGGCTCCACACCTACTCCCTGCAGTTGAATAGGTGTGTTGCTGAGATGGGAGAGCCGACATCCCTGCTGCTTTCTCCCGTTGATATGGCAGGTTCGGCAGGGGCTGGTCTTAGAGGTGGGATGGGATAAGGGACATCCTTGCCTCTCTCTCCTGATGATGTGGATGGCTCCACAGACGCTGATGTTGGAGGTGGGTGAGATAGCTGACATCCATGTTGCTGTGTCCCGTTGATATGGCAGGCTCCACAGGGGCTGGTCTAAGGATTGGGATGGGATAGTGGACATCCCTGCCTCTCTCTCCTGTTGATGTGGCAGGTTCCTCATGGTCTGGTCTAAGAGGTGAACGGCTTCTATCCATGCGTTCTTCCCATCTCCTACTCTGTGGAGGATCCCTGACCCGTCTCCCTTTCCTCTCAGTGTCTTCATTGCTCTCTGTCTGATATTCATGGCTGGCACATGTCCTCGCTTCTCTTTGTTGAGACCTCAGCCTACGTGTTATTCTTGGCTGACCTATAAAAAAATTATAATTTTTCAGTTATCTCCAATCTTTTCAAAACCTTTTGGGCAATAGGGATGGGCCCATCTGCTGCTGTGGTGTTTAGGGTGATGGGAGCCCTAGAAAGAATTGCCTTATTTTGGACTTAAATATTTAAAAATCACCTAAATCTCCTGCAACTAAAGGGGAACCAGTGATGTTGCACACACAAATATCTTTTTTTTTTTTTTTTTTAAATAAAATTATTTTTATTATTATTTTTACATAGAAAAGAAGCCTTAAGGATATATCAGGGAAAGGCACACTACATATAATTAGGCTAGGGTCACATTTCCGGTAGTAAATGCAGATCCTGATCCGGTTTTGAACTGTAAAAATGCTCAAAACCGGATTAGGATCCGCAGCCCATAGGAGCCCATTATAAAACTAGATTACACTACATGCAATCTGGTTACCGCTAACGGATGTGCAGCCTGCGGTAAAAATCATGCAGTCTGCAGTTTTCGGAGCGGTTTGCAAACCGCAGCAGGCTTGCTATAATGGGCTCCTATGGGAGCCCATCCGGCTACCGCAAGGCACATGTGAATGCCTGCGGTAGCCAGATGCTTTGTTCATCCCTGCTGCCGCAGGGATGAACAAAGGGTTAATGTTACTAATAGATGTGGGCAGCATGTCTCCAGGGAGTGCCCACCTTCCCTAGAGACACGGTGACCATATGGGGCAGCATATGAAGGGTTAATTAGGTGTATTACTGTATTGCCGGCTATTGTCGGCTTTAACTATTTTATGAATTGAAGCCGTCGGCTCCTCGCTGTGGAGGAGATACAGTACGTAATGTGCGTACTGTATCTGCCGCTATCCAGGGTCCTGAAAGCTGTAACATTAGTTCTATGGCGGTGAGCTGCCTAGCTACATTTGGCAAACTTAACGCTGCAGCATCTGACACACTCAGCTCAGCTACATCTGATAAACTCAACACTGCAGCATTTGACACACTCAGTTCAGCTACATATTATACTTGTATATTGAATGTGCCAGTAAAAAGACTGTGCCTGTCCCGTTCCCGACGCGTGTTTCAAGTTACCTTCATCAGGGCTGTTTACATCAGCACAATTTTGGAAACAATATTTTGTTTCTTAGGAAGTTAGAAGACTTCAAAGTATCAGCAATTTCTCATTTTTACATCAATATTTATAAAAACATTTTTTAGGGCCCACATCCCATTTGAAGTGACTTTAAGGGGCCTATGTGACAGAAAACACCCAAAAGTGACACCATTCCAAAAACTGCACCCCTCAAGCTACTCAAAACTACATTCAAGAAGGTTATTAACCCTTCAGCTGTTTCACAGCAGTGAATGCAAAGTGGAATGAAAAAATATTTCAATTTATATTTTACCTAAAAATGTTGCCATAGCCTCAATTTATTCACTTTTACAAGGGACACTATGACACATTGGATGCGAAAATTTGTTACCCAGTTTTTTCTGAATGTGCCGATAACCCACATGTTTGTTTGAACAAATGGGAGGGCTCAGAAAGGAAGGAGCACTATGTGAATTTTGGAAAGCAAATTTGGCTGCATATCACAGACTCATAAGGTATCTAAACAGCAAGAACCCCCCACAAGTGACCCCATTTTGGAAACTAGACCCCTCAAACATTAAGGGTATAGTGAGCATTTTGAATCCACAGAATTTGATAACGATAGGTTGTCATATTGAACATTTTCTTTTTTTTTTCACCAAAGTGTGGCTTTCCAGGAGGGCACCAGTTTTATTTTGCCCTGATCAAAGATCAATAAAGGTGAATTCCCTGATCAAACATCAAGAACAAAAAAGCAATTCAATTAAATACTAGATGTGTACCACAAGCTCTTCCACAGCCAAAGTGAAGTGTCAACATAAGCTTCAACCTCAGGAATGGCAGTGATGTCACTGTGTTCCAATGTTATATAGACTCTGAACATTCCGAGTCATTATGACATCATAATGGGCAGTGACATCACTGCAGCCGCGCTGCTATCTCATGAATGGTGCCGATAATGTTGAAAAGTAAAGTCCCATCTATTTTAATCTATTATAAATGTATATAAATCTGTGTGAACATTTTTATTGGAAAAAGATTGCAGAATACATTTTCTCTATGTTTGTAAATGGTACATACTTTACTTGAAACGCACGTTGGGAACGGGACAGGCACACGTGGCATACAGTCTTTTTACTGACAGTTTCAATATACAGGTATAATGCACTAATTCAAAATCCCAGCTGGCATTAACCCCAAATACCATTACCCAACTGCCACTGGCACCAGGGCAGCGGGAAGAGCCGGGTAAGCGCCAGGATTGGAGCATCTTATGGAGGTGCCAGTTCTGGGGCGGCTGCGGCCTGCTAGTTTTAGGCTGGAGAGGGACAATAACCATAGCCCTTCCCACCCTGAGAATTCCAGGCCACAACTGTCATCTTTACCCTGGCTTGATTTCCAAAATGGGGGGACCCTACACCTTTTTTTTTCAAATTGTTTATTTGAAAAAAGGGGCCCCTATATTACAGGGACCAATGAATGAGCTGAAAATAGCTCTATGATATATATACATACATATATTATATATATATATATATATCTATATATATATCTATATATATAAATAAATCCCTGTAGTTTGCCTATAAATTTGTCCTATCATACCCCAGAGATATCTTCTCCCAGAAAAGCCCTATAATCGAGGGCGTAACTACAATAGATGGCCTAGGGGGCCCCAAAAGTCCCTTTGGCCTATAGAAAAAGACTATGGCTATTAAATATTTGCTATAATTGGGGGCCCCATTCAAGCTTTCGCATCGGGGCCCATGAGCTTCAGGTTACGCTACTGCCTATTTGTGTGAATATTGGCTATCCCCACCAAATATTTCACTTACGTTGATTTTCGGGTCGGCACAGCCAGACTTCATTGTCAGTGATCAGCCACTGTAACTCCTGTAAACTCATGGTTTAAGGTCCTGGGATGTTGGAATTTTGGAGAAATTGGCTCTCCGGGAGGGCACCGGTTTTATTTTGCTTTGATCAAAGATCAATAAAGATGAATTCCCTGATCAAAGATCAATAAAGGTGAATTTCCTGATCAAAGATCAATAAAGGTGAATTCCCTGATCAAAGATCAAGAACAAAAAAGCATTTAAATTAAATACTAGATGTGTACCACAAGCTCTTCCACAGCCAAAGTGAAGATTCAACATAAGCTTCAACCTCAGGAATGGCAGTGATGTCACTGTGTTCCGATGTTATATAGACTCTGAACATTCGGAGCCATTATGACATCATAATGGGCAGTGACATCACTGCAGCCGGGCTGCTATCTGATGAATGGCGCAGATAATGTAGAAAAGTAAAGACCCATCTATTTTAATCTATTATAAATGTATATACCGTAAATCTGTGTGAACATTTGTATTGGAAAAAGATTGCAGAATACGTTTTCTAAAGATTTAGAAGAAACAGACAGCTTCCACGGGTCCAACTAGGCGAAACGTGCGCCCGTCGTCCTCCCCACACCTCCCTCCCCGCCACATAATGTCTGTAACCTGCACCTCCTAACGGAGCACTTGGATTAAAAGAACCTTCATCTAATGGTGAGTGCCGTCTGTTTCTTCTAAATCTTTGGATATTTTTGTGACTGGACCTTGTGCAGACCTGTGCAACACCATATTGCTGGCAGCACTTACAAGCCTAGGAAAAACACCAAAAGCCCTTTAGTGCCCAGATTCCTTCCCTAAAGAATACGTTTTCTCCATGTTCGTAAATGGTACATATTTTACTTGGTTGATATAATATACAGTATGTGGCGCCCCACCGGGTAGGCTGCCACCAGAGGTACTGCACTCCTGTGGTAAGGGAGTGTTGTGCCTCTGCTCTCCAGGTACTGGGGTGGTGCAGTTGAGCCAAAAGCACACACAAACACAACCCATAGGCCCCTTGGATGGTGGGTGGACCCTGAGGGAGGACCCAGCCTTAAAAGGGGGACAGAGAAGTGTAGTGTAGGCAGAAAGTCGGTAGAGAATTGAAGGAGAGAGACCATCGGAGTGGAGTGGAAGTCGGGAGTGTAGGGGCGGTGTGATGCTGACTCCCGTGGGCTGGAGCATGAACACGCTCGCCCTGGAAGGGAGAGACTGAGAGGTGTGGAGGAAGAAAGGAGCCCTTAGGGTACAGAACGAGGTGTAGATCCCCGTACTCCTGTATCTGGCGAGTCAGAGGGGCTGGTGGACGACTTAGGGACCTGGCCCTGAACACGGCGCAGATACTTTATGCCCAAACCGTTGAACCAGAGGCCCCAAGCTTCGAACAGGAGATGTGGCCGAACAGCCAACACAACTTGGGGAAGGCTGCTGAACTAGAGAGCAGTGTCCTGGGAAGGGGAACAAATAAGCACTCGTGGCTGTCGTTACTTGAGCTCTGTGCTGCAGAGGCACTAAGTAAGGAGCGGCGAGATGAGCTTTTAGCGTGAGGGGACCACCAGAAAAGAAATCAACTAATGAGAAGGAAAGGGGCACCAACCGAGGCTCAACTGCACTAACCCGGTTCTGGAGACAACGCTGAACTAGAGGTTGGCAAAGGATGTACCCGGCGGCAGTGTCGGTCTGGGCCGCTGGTGAACCGGTTGATCCTCTGGCGGGACCCAGTCCTTGTGGCCCCGCTCCCTTTGCCCCGTCCCCAACCTCCCTCCTGCTGACAGAAGGGGCCTGAACGGATCCCCCTGAAACTATCGCTAATCATATCTGGCGTGCACTGTGTGGCGCCCCATGTAGGCAGGCGTCACAGGGGGGTATTTCACCGATAAAAGAGGTGTAATTTCCCCAGCTGCAAGTGGATCCTAGGTTGGTGGGTGGGCCTTTTCCTGCACTCCCACATTAGCTGAGCGGTTACCCGGGAGGGGATATATTCACCTCTAGGGGGATAAAGGAGGTCTTCAGCAGAATGGCCAACTAGGAGGAAGAGTAGTCTTCTCTCTAGTTGGTGACAGAGGGAGAGGGTCGGAACAGTCGGAGAAGGAGAAGTTGGAAAGAGTGTGGAACGGGGCGGAAAGGTTACCCGGACGGTTTCAAGCTGATCCGGAGGGAAGGAGAAGGGGTCTTGAGGAGATCATGAAAGAGGGTGCCTGACGAGCGGAGTCGAGATCCTACAGAGAAATGGAGAACCCCAGAGTGGAGCGACCATACTCCAGGGGATTCTCCAGTCCACCACAGGAACGCCAGGCCCGAGGATCCGGCCAAAGTCCATCTTTGAAGTCGGCAACTGGCTGCTGTGGTCCATATATCGCCACAGCACTCTGCCAGACGGAGCGGTCTGCTTGCTTCCTCACCACGAGGGAGAGGACCCCCAATACTACCTACACAGAGCCATTGGGTATAGGCCCATACTAGGCAGGGAAGAAAGGACACGGGTTCGTCAACTAAGGTACACCACGGGTTCCACTATACCACCTGGGATCCACTTGCAGCCACCCACAGAGCTACTTGTTATTTTAACATCTGATGCTGGACTGTGAACTTTGTATGATGCTGCTACAAGTTGACAGTAAGTAACTGGGAGAAAGTGACTTTGCCTGTGTGTGAGTTTCTTCATCTACCTGTTCCCTTGCAGGAACGCTGCCACGGAGGACCAGCTCCGCCTGTAGGGAGCTTTGCCATCTCAGCCGCACTGTCATCTACCTCCGGCTGACTGTGGCGGCGCTGGTGACCCATCACCAGGTACTACAGGTGGCGTCACATGACAAACTCTTATCCCCTGTAAATACACCCTTTTTGAAGTGTCACCCAGGCCACGGGCTCAGGCGCTGCCACCCGTGACATCCCAAGCATTCCACCTGAGCCTGATACCCGAGTACTCCAGGGCCTGGGGCTCAACAACTGCATGCTGATATGATTAGTGTCTGCTCTGGGGGGTACAGCAGGGAGATGAGATCTCCCTGCTATACCCGCTGCCTCCTAAGCGTGCACAGCAACAGAGCGACACCGCTGGTGTGTGCATAGGAGGTCAGTCTCAGAGCGATGATGTCATCACTCCAGGACTTCTGTATGCGTGTCAGCAGCTCTCAGACATTCCCCAGCACTGGACACTGAAGGATCGTCGGTGAGGTGAGTAATGTGGAGAAGGTCTGTTCCAATTAATCCCCAGTGCTTCCAGGAGGGAACACAAGGATCCGAAGTCGTTTATAAAATTTATTCCAGTAGAAAAATGTATTACGTGCAGTTCATCAATAGAGTATAACACGTTTCAGCTAAAAATGTGCAAAAGTATAGCCTTATAGCCTATATACCTGAGGAAGGCTATAGTTTTGCACATTTTTAGCCTCTTGGGCTCGATAGCAGTCTGGGGCAGAGTGAGATAGATGGATGGCTGGATGGATAGATGGATGGGAGCGGCATGGAAAAGGGGGGAGAACGGGATGAATGGATGGGGGACCGAATGGAAAAGGGGGAAGAATGGGATGGATGGAAGGGGGGCGGCATGGAAAAGGAGGGAGAACCAGATGGATGGATGGGAGGGCGGCATGAAAAAGGGGGGAGAACCGGATAGATGGATGGGGGGGTGACATGGAAAAGGGGGGAGTAACTGGATGGATGGATGGAGGGGTAGCATGGAAAAGGGGGAGAAGATGGATGGATTGGGGGTGGCATGGAAAAGGGGGGAGTAGCTGGATGGATGGAAGGGGCAGCATGGAAAAGGGGGGAGAAGATGGATGGATGGGGAGAAGGTACATGGATGGATGGGGGAGAAGGTACATGGATTGTGTTCATAATGCTCTCCCCCATATCCGGCTCACTTTCTTCATAGTGCTTCTCACCCTATATGCCTAGGGAGAAGCTCGACTGCAACAAAGAAGGGGGTTTCCTGGGGGAGAAGCTCGGCTGCATCAGTCCTTCCTTGCTACAGCTGAGCTTCTCTCCCAGAACCCCACCCTTCCTTGATGCAGCAGAGCTTCTCCCCAGGGTGGGGGAGAAGCTCGACCGCAGCAAGGATGGCTGCATCAAGGAAGGAGGGGTCCTGGGGGAAAAGCTCAGCTGCATCAAGGAAGGGGGATCCTGGGGCCCCCCCTTCCTTGATGCAGTTGTCCTTGATGCAGCCGAGCTTCGCCCCCAGGACCCTCCCTTCCTTGATGCAGCTGAGCTTCTCCCTCAGGACCCCTCCCTCCTTGATGCTGTTGAGCTTCTCCCACAGGACCCCACCCTCCCTTGATGCAGCTGATCTTTTCCCCCAGGCTGGGGGAGAGGCACGGCTGCATCAAGGACAGCTGCATCAAAGAAGGGGGGATCCTGGGGAGAAGCTCGGATACATCAAGGACGGCTGCATCAAGGGGGGGGTCCTGGAGGAGAAGCTCAACTGCATCAAGGAAGGGACCCCCCTTCCTTGATGCAGCCAAGCTTCTCCCCAGGACCCCACCCTTCCTTGATGCAGCCGTGCTTCTCCCCCAGGGTTGGGGAGAAGTTTGGCTGCATTAAGGATTGATGCATCAAGGAAGGAGGGGTCCAGAGGGAGGCAGAGCTTTCCGGGGTGACAGTAGTACAGAAGATCAGGGAACTGCTCTGAGCACAGATACCCGCAGGATCTGCACTACCAGCCTGGCCAAGAGGTAACCCACAGGAACTAAGAGGGAGTACTGGATAGCAGGATAATGAAACCTGAAATTCAAGGAAAGTCAGCAGGAAGGACATATTACTCACCCAGCAGAGTGGAATACAGTTCTCATCAGACTGGCCAGACCACATGCCTGGGGGTGGATGTGTACCTTGGAACTGGTACAGCAACCTGTAGTAAAACGTAAAGCAAAGACTGACTCCTTGTGTCTCCTTCCTCCACTGCATCTCACCTCATCACCCTCATCACACTCATCTCCCTGGGAGCCAGTCCTAGCTGGGAAGGATTAAACACCTGCGCTGCCACTACCATCTATCTCCCTGGGATCATCTGCAGTGTCGGCCATGTATTGACTGAACATCCAACTGGGAACTTATCTTTTTCTTTTATTAATTTCTCCTATTTAACCTTCCTTTTCAATGAGAACCAGGGACACAGCTGCTGAGACTGCCACCACCAGTGTGAGTGTGCCGGCCCATAACGCTCCACACCAGTTCAAGGGCTCTTGTATTTTTTTTATACCTTATTTTATACCATGATGGACAAAACATTAAACTTTATGGGATTATCTCTGCACTGCTGGATATTTTCTAAAGTTTGGATTGAGAAGTCTGTGGATCCTGGCAGATGTCCATAGCTGTGAGTCCTCTATACACCAGTGCTGACTTTTGGTGCACTACGATCACACATCATGTTCCTATAGGAAAATGTTTTAAAATTAGTAAATTTAGTATGTAAATATTTAGCGAAGCAAATGATGCATTCCCCAACATGGCGTCGGCCTGTTGGGATGTTCACTGCCAAAGATTTTTCGACTGTGACCTGCGTCACTAAAGAGATACAAATAACATTGCCCTGTAATCTTAGAAGAAAGCCACTGCTTGCACTAAGGAACAAATAGCCCCTAGTTGACATTAACTAATGAGCTATAAAGCTGCTTTAGCTGCCAGTCAACATACTTAGTCTGATTATGTGTGAAATCATGCATGTGCCTTCTCACACTTAAACCCCCGTCCAGTCCAACATCACCACAAGTTATGTCTTATGCTGGTTAAATTACGTGAAGTAGGGGGTAGACCGGATTTCTAGCAGGACACTGTCTTCTTCCTTCCTAGTGTCCATCTTCAATACATCATACAGTCACTAAATCTCCTCTCAGAGAGATCAGTGGAATGACACATTCACTGATTAATCCACAAATCGCATAAGGAGATCACGAAGGCTGCACGTTAGAGGGAGTATGAAGCGTGGAGTATCCAACCCAGTAATAGTAATAACAAACATCAATATTGTCTCTCTGCTATCAATGGACGGGCATGTGATGGGCACGGCCATTAAATATATTGTTTCAATCTTTGCACAGGCCGTCTAATAAATATACATCTGCCTGGTTACTGTAATGGAAACTGCACAGGCCGGAGCACAAATGATAAGACAAATTGACTATTTTTATCAACAATGTATGACAACGCTCATGATTAGAAAGAATCAAATAGCCATATTGTAGAAACACAACATTTAGGCAGCAAATCATCTGCCCATTTAAAAGGGCTTCTAATGCATCTGCGAAACTGTCATAGGCCACACAGAGTCGGCAAGACGTAGCTTATCTTATAAATCACACTCAAGATGACTTGTCTTTTCAGGAATCTACAGTTGTTGTGGCTGGAATATATAGCCTCCTTGTATATCCTATTCTTTTCAGATTAGTTGTGGAAAGTGGGTACAAATCCAGCACTAATTGATCATTGAGAAAGCTGTGTCGCGATAGTTGGCTGCACAGCTCTTCCTCTTCCTGCTCAACACTGGTAAGTTTGATTGGTACAAGGCAGAATAAGAAGCTGAATTCTAATGTGCACATTATATTACGCTTCCATGTCATGGTAAGAACTGTGCAAAAAATATTTGCTTCCCCAATAGCAGGGGTCCCCAACCTGCGGCTCATTAGCGATATGTGGCTTGCGGGTCCATGAGGTGTGGCTTGTGGCTGTCTTTCTGCTGGGTGTATTAGCATCAGGTCCAGCTACAGAGAGCACATCTCCAGATGGTGACTTTTGTGAGTAAGCCTACAAGGAAGAGCAGATCTGAATGGGGGGGATATGGTAAGAGCCCCTGGATCCATATACAGTTGTGGCCAAAAGTATTGACACCCCTGCAATTCTTTCAGATAATACTCAGTTTCTTCCTGAAAATGATTGCAATCACAAATTCTTTGGTATTATTATATTCATTTAATTTGTCTTCAAAGAAAAAACACAAAAGAGAATGAAGCAAAAAGCAAAACATTGATCATTTCACACAAAACTCCAGAAATGGGCCAGACAAAAGTATTGGCACCCTCTGCCTAATACTTGGTTGCACAACTTTTAGCCAAAATAACTGCGATCAACCGCTTCCGGTAACCATCAATGAGTTTCTTACAATGCTCTGCTGGAATTTTAGACCATTCTTCTTTGGCAAACTGCTCCAGGTCCCTGATATTTGAAGGGTGCCTTCTCCAAACTGCCATTTTTAGATCTCTCCACAGGTGTTCTATAGGATTCAGGTCTGGACTCATTGCTGGCCACCTTAGAAGTCTCCAGTGCTTTCTCTCAAACCATTTTCTAGTGCTTTTTAAAGTGTGTTTTGGGTCATTGTCCTGCTGGAAGACCCATGACCTCTGAGGGAGACACAGCTTTCTCACACTGGGCCCTACATTATGCTGCAAAATTTGTTGGTAGTCTTCAGACTTCATAATGCCATGCACACGGTCAAGCAGTCCAGTGCCAGAGGCAGCAAAGCAACCCCAAAACATCAGGGAACCTCCGCCATGTTTGACTGTAGGGACCGTGTTCTTTTCTTTGAATGCCTCTTCTTTTCTCCTGTAAACTCTATGTTGATGCCTTTGCCCAAAAAGCTCTACTTTTGTCTCATCTGACCAGAGAACATTCTTCCAAAACATTTTAGGCTTTCTCAGGTAAGTTTTGGCAAACTCCAGCCTGGTTTTTTTTATGTCTCGGGGTAAGAAGTGGGGTCTTCCTGGGTATCCTACCATACAGTCCCTTTTCATTCAGACACCGATGGATAGTACGGGTTGACACTGTTGTACCCTCGGACTGCAGGGCTACTTAAACTTGTTTGGATGTTAGTCAAGGTTCTTTATCCACCATCCGCAAAATCTTGCGTTGAAATCTCTTGTCAATTTTTCTTTTCGTCCACATCTAGGGAGATTAGCCACAGTGCCGTGGGCTTTAAACTTCTTGATGACACTGCGCACGGTAGACACAGGAACATTCAGGTCTTTGGAGATGGACTTGTAGCCTTGAGATTGCTCATGCTTCCTCACAATTTGGTTTCTCAAGTCCTCAGACAGTTCTTTGGTCTTCTTTCTTTTCTCCTTGCTCAATGTGGTACACACAAGGACAAAGGACAGAGGTTGGGTCAACTTTAATCCATGTCAACTGGCTGCAAGTGTGATTTAGTTATTGCCAACACCTGTTAGGTGCCACAGGTAAGTTACAGGTGCTGTTAATTACACAAATTAGAGAAGCATCACATGATTTTTCTAACGGTGTCAATACTTTTGTCCACCCTCTTTTTTATGCTTGGTGTGGAACTATATCCAATTTGGCTTTAGAACAATTCTTTTTGTGTTTTTTTCATTGAAGACGAATTAAATGAAGATAATAATACCAAAGAATTTGTGATTGCAATCATTTTCAGGAAGAAACTGAGTATTATCTGACAGAATTGAAGGGGTGTCACTGTACTGCCTCCATGTGATTCTTTGGAGAAGCTTTGGCTGTCATTATATGGTAATGGGGGCTCTGGATGTCACTATCTTGATGGGGTGGGAGCTAGATGTGACTCATGACCTTCTCTCAGAGCTGAATTTGGCTCCCAAAGACAGAAAGGTTGAGGACCACTGTCCTATTTGTGATTGGTGGCATCACAATTTCTAAAATACTGAGCCTTCAGTTGCATGAAACCAAGTCTCCTTTTCAGACACAACTGATTGTACAAGGATGTCACTGTCTCCACCTAGACAAACAATGTGATTGTTCTTCAAAGATTATGCATTACATAAAACACATATGTAAGATATTTTCATGGCCATTGATCTATGTTAAAATATAGATGGGTTTTCGGTCTGAATATTATGCACTCATTACGATGAGCTCATTAACTGGAGGCCATAACAGAGCATATTGCTCATTAAATTGTATACAGCTTCCATTCAAGTTAGTACACAAAGTCAAAATAAATTATGGATAAATGCATTGTCACATGGGGTAATTACCAATTTAAAATTGTTTATGAAAGACAATTCTCTGTTCCTTAGGGGTTGTTCAGTTTAGAAACCCCATATTCAAGTACTACATTATAACATTTTTAGTTAATGAGGAAGAGAGTGAGAGAGGGAGGGGGTCGTGATTAGTATCTACTTCTTTGCCAGAGTGGAGACTTGCTATTAATAAAGAGTCTCTCACCGGAGGACATAGCCACACTGTGCAGGCAATCTGTTAGTATGAATGGACAATGTGCTTACTTTTCCCTGTGATGGTGCTGCAAGAAAACGGAACATTTTCTCTACAGATTACTGCTGATTGCTACAGTTTCCAGGCCAGAAAAATCCCTAATGATAAATATATCTATGAATATATTTAGATCCATTTATTAAAATCTGCTTATTAAAATAAATAAATAAATCGAGCACAGGGATACTCTAGTTTTATCAGACTGAAAAATAATGATAAATTTGGGTGAGCAAAAAGGCATCTTCATAAGGTAAAAATAGAACATTTCTCAAGTAATTCTGGATTATCAAGATAGCTCTTGTTGCCTGCAACTGAAGAACATGTCTAGAATTCGCCCCTTCCTCACCATTGAAACAACTAAAACCATCACAGTGGCCCTGATCAACTCCCGCCGTGATTATTGCAACTCTGTGTTAATTGGCCTCCCCCTCACTAGACTCTCCCCTTCTCCAGTCCATCCTTAATGCAACAGCCAGGATCACCTATCTGGCTAACTGTTACTCAGATGCTTCCGCTCTGTGCTAGTCGTTGCACTGGCTGCCCATACACTATAGGATCAAATTCAAATTGCTTGTTCTTACCCACAAAGCTCTTTGCGGTGCAGCACCTCCCTACCTCTCTACCCTCATCTCTGTCTACCATCCCACTTGTTCTCTTCGCTCTAGGAGTGACTTTAGACTAATATCTGCACTAATCCGAACCTCCAAATCCCGGCTCCAAGACTTTTCCCGAGCTGCACCAATCCTCTAGAATGCACTATCCCAAGAAATTAGGACTACACACAACTTACTTAGCTTCAGGCGCTCACTAAAAACACATCTTTTAGGGCGGCCTATCATGCTCCCTAATCAGAGTCATTCATACATAGATTATCCACTACTTCCTTGAATATACAGTAACTGTTTAACTCCATCAGACCCAAAAGCTGTACACAGATTGGCTGGTGGCCACTTATTCCGCTCTCATCTATTCCACACTTCTTCAAAACGCCTGACCATGATTGTAAATAAGCCTCTGTACTTTGTGTCACCCCCACCATATTGTAGATTGTAAGTTCTTGCGAATAGGGTTGTCATTGTTTTTTGCTTTTTAATTATTGTGTCTTCCAAAACTATTTCTTATGACTGTTTGTATATGAATCTGATTTGTAAAGCATTGTGGAATATGTTGACGCTATAAAAATAAAGATTATTATAGTATATTCTGGTGATCAAAATTAGAGAACAACACATAATTTCCTTAATGTCCAGGTCATTGTGTTGTCCTATGTGAAAATATCCTAACATGAGTAAATTAGCAGGATTTTGATCTTATTTAATAAACGGAATATATTCTAAAGCACACAATAAAAATGTAAATGAGATAAATGAAAAAGACACTGATCAAAAGTAGAGAACAATTTTAAGTACTTGAAAGTTATTGGTGCAACTGGTGCTAATTTCCTTAATTATCTGACAAATCCTATTTAAGGCTGGGGTCACAGTACCATTTTTCACATGCATTTTTGGAGACCTGCGTTTTCAAAAACGCATGTAAAAAACGCACCCATAGGCCCCCATGTTAAAAAACGCATGCCCTAATAGCCAAAAAGCATGTGTGATTGTCCCATGCGTTTTTGGAGCATATCCAAAAACGCATGCGTTTTTGTAGAAAACGCATGCGTTTTTGTAGAAAACGCATGCGTTTTTATAACATGGGTTCCTATGGAAAACGCATGCAAAAACGCATGTACAGTTAGTACCTTTTAGTGCCATTCAAAAACGCATGCGTTTCCCATAGGAGCCCATGTTAAAAAAACGCATGCGTTTCCGAAAAAACGCATGCGTTTTTTTAACATGGGCTCCTATGGGAAACGCATGCGTTTTTGAATGGCACTAAAAGGTACTAACTGTACATGCGTTTTTGCATGCGTTTTCCATAGGAACCCATGTTATAAAAACGCATGCGTTTTCTACAAAAACGCATGCGTTTTTCAAAACGCTCAAAAAAATACTACAAGCACTATTTTTAGGTGCAGATTCAAAAACGCAGCCAAAAACGCAGGGAGCCATCACACACCTTACAAAACTCATGCTGACATGAAAAAAAGCATGAGTTTTGTTAAATCACTTAAAAAAACGCATGGCAACTGTGACCACAGCCTAACTGGCAGCCTAACTTTCCAGTTTGCACTCACTTTGCAAAAATGTTGTGTCATTCCAAAGTGACTGAAACCCTCCGGCAGCAGGTTACCAAGATGAAGGCCAAAGGGGTCTATCAGCCATAGCAACAGAAGTTGGGCGTTCCAAGTCTGTGATTTCTAGAATATTGCATCTTTACAACATCACAAATAGAGATGAGCGAGTAGTAAGATATTCAGATTCAGATAGCTCTAACCGAATCCTTTGAAATGTTTATGTATTCGGATCCGAGTGAGTTCCTCATTGACTTGCATTGGACAACTAATGAGTAATGAAACAGTTCAAAGTATTCAGTTAAAGCTATATGAATCTGAATATTTCACTACTCATCACTAATAACTAACCCTTTCAAGTCCCCCAAGAAAACTTCGAAAGACAAATGTAAAGGAGGACAGAATAATAAAGAGAATCTCCATGGGTAATCATTTCAACACTGCAGCTGGAATAGCTCGCCAGTTCAGCACTGAACAGGGTAAGGATCTGTCTTGTCATATGGAGTCACGACGTTTAAGAGCATTTGAACTGAATGCCCACTCTTCAGTGACCAAACCTCTCATTAGCAGAAAGAATCAAAAGGCTAGACTCAACTTTGGTGAGGAGCATGTTGTGTGGACACAGGAGAATGGTCCACAGTTCATATTACTCATGAAAGCAAGTTACAATTAATTGGGTCTGATGGGAAACATTACTAGTATGTTCATCGACAAACTGGGTAAAGGCTGAACCCAAAGTGTGTAAAGAAGTCAGTGAAAGGTAGTGGAGGAAGTGTCATGATTTGGGTATATTTTCTGCTGCAGGGGTGGGACCTCTCATACAGCTAATGGTAGAGTGAATGCAAGTGTGTATCATAACCTTCTTCAACAACACGTGGTTCCTTACTTGCATTCAGCACTCAACCAGCCAGCAATTTTCATGCAGGACAATGCCCCCTGTCACACAGCAAAATAGGTAATGTTGCAGCAGATTTCATTTTCCCTTATATAATGTATTTTCTAGCTTGCACCTTCACACATAGGTGTTCCCATTTATTTCTTAATATTTAGTATAACTATTTTAGATTGTGCACCCTACCCCCGCCCTGTAGCCATGTCTATTCCTCCATCTTGTCGTAGCCCAGGTCCCTAGACACACCAATGCAGCAGGTTTTAACTGCATTTAGAGGCATATAATCCATACAGGCAGTAGTATACCGCAAGCGGTGACACAGAGTTAGGACCCGATAAGACGAGGGCACCTTGGCGCGGTTATCGGGCTCTTTCACAGTGGCCAGTGCTTAAGCTAAGTCTCTCATTTTCTTTATAATCTAAAGCAGTATTTGCTATATCTCTTTGACATATATGCATTCTTAGCTGTACATGACTCGCCCACCCTGGGGCCTTGCAGCACTTGGAATCGGGCTCCATTTGCTGCAGAAGAGTCATGGAGGTCGAGACTCGGCTTCTGTGACCCCGGGACACTCAGTTTTAAAAATCATGGGAATTAGGGATTGATAGATGGGGAATAAAGTTTATGGGGGTTAGTTCGTGACGCCACCTACGGTTCTCGGTCTGCAGGGACCGACGCTGCGGGTCAGACCTCTGGGGTTGTTGGTGTAGCAGCCTGATGTCGTTGCTCCCCATAGGTGGAACAGTACCCCGGGGCAGATGTGTGAAGTTTGGATTGATTTACAAGGCCGAAATCACACTGGGTCTCTATGTCTCGTCTGCTATTGCAGTTGGCAGCTCCTCGGGCGGGAGAATAAATCAGTCAAACACCGCGTTGGAATTCTGTACCTGGTTTACTCACTGAGGTTGCAACTGATCGCCGGGCACTTCTCTCTGCCAAGTTCAGACTGGGTTGTCCACAAAGGAACCAGGATAGCTTGCCCAGGACCCCTTCGTGTGCCTTTCCATTCTCTGGTCTGTCTCTCCCAGCACTGCCTTGTCGCCTCTCCTGTCAGCGCCTCCACATGCAGTGCTCTGATCTAGCAGCCACGGGCCCTCTCAGATGACTGTTACCTGTCTCCTGACCCTAGTTAGGTTTCCTTCTCAGCGTGTGCGTCAGGCTGCAGCCACCACTCCTTTGGACTGTGTGGCCTCAGGTTCAGTAGTTTGGGCATACAGCGTCCGTGCCACGTTCAGGGCCAGAACCCTTGTTCTCGACCAACCCATCCGTCTGACTATTTTAGTCCCAGATCCGGGCACCCAGGTCATTTTCAGTCCACCTGTGCCCCTGGGGTTTTCTCTGTTCCTCTTTCTACACACACTCACTTACTGCTCACTTTCCGACTGTCACCCCCCCCCTGTTCTTCCCTTGTCCTCTTTGACTGGGCCCTCCCCCCGGGTCTGTCCATGGTCCCTTGGGTCCAAGGGTGTGTTGGGTATGTTTTTGGTGGGGGTCTGAGTTCACCATCCCGTTCCTCAAGGAGACACAACACCCGTTCATTGAGTGTAATACTCCTTCGTGGCGACCAGACTGGTGGGGCGCCACATAGACATAGCCCTGCTATTCATTTGAAAGCCATTATGCTTATTCATGTACGTTTAGTGTTTAGTGTTGCAGCAGATTTCTTTTCCCTTATAGAAAGGTGTATGAGGCTGGAAGAAGAGAGGTAAAATCACAGCAGAGCAGTGGGAGAGACTAGTGATGTCCTGTGGCCGCAGATGTGCTGCAGTCATTTAAAATAAAGGCCTGTACACTTCCCACTGATTGGCGACTGTTGTAATCTTCACAAAATGTAGTATTAATCATTCACAAATGTATACCGTAATATAAAAACAATAGTACAGCGGTCTAAGGGAGCTCCAAAGGAATACTGGAGTGGATAAGAACCGACCTTTATTCTTCCTCCAATACCACTGCCACAACGCGTTTCGACGGTCTAAGCCGTCTTCATCAGGTGGGGTAAATGTATAATAGGCCCAGCGCTAACAAATAAGTTTTAAAACAGTGGCCAATAATAAAAGGAAAGAAGCATGAAGTAGGGTGAAACATTAAAGGGGAGTTTATTCAAACTTCATATACAAAGTGGGTACGTCTAGGGTACCGTGAGATATGAGATATAAGATTAGCTAAAAAAAAATTTAATAAAATTTAATAATGTAAAAATGTAAAAACATGACGTAAGAATATACATATTCATATCATACAGCGTGGGTCTTGGGTGTGCTATGGTAGAGCCTTGTCCCCACAGTGGTTGGTACTTGGGAGTTGGAGAGTAATGTGTTGCGTTGGTACCCTAAAATGTATAATAGAGCAATTATAAGTATGTGTGCTGTAACCGTTACCAGCATTGGTTTATACTATGGAGACAGTATAGTCTTACCTCAAGAGGTGAAGCTGCTCATACAGTAGTGTCGTGGAACTCTATAACACTCGTATTTGCTTTGCATTTCACCCCACATCATGCTTCTTTCCTTTTAGGCCACTGTTTTAAAACTTATTTGTTAGCGCTGGGTTAATTATACATTTGTAACTTTGTATAATCTCTATACCGGTTTGGTTATACACGGTACCCCTCCAGGCCTGCAGCTAAATACACTCATTAATAGCTAGCTCCGGCGTCCAGTCAAATTTAAACACTTTTCATAGTATTAATCATTCTCTGTGCTACGGTCATTGCAGTCATTGCGAATTATGATCACCATGTTTGATAAAGTTGATAAACTTTGGGTATTTTGGAAAACACTATTCTGTGTCATGGTATACCTCTTACACAAAAAACGCCAAATGCTGATCAATGTAGATTACATTCTGTCTAAAAAATTCAGTGATCATACATTGTTCTCTATTTTGAACGCCATTGTATATGTATTATATATTATGTTCCAGAAACATATGTGGGCAATATTTCTAACTGTAGATATAATAATTTGTACAAAAGCATTCTATACCTCGACATAAAACTGCAAATGCTAGTGTGACCCATGACATTGTTCATTGAAACTGTGTTTTTATGGATGAAATGTGGATTACATTTATTTTTCATAGAGCTGTGTTAATTGAAACCTAATAGTAAGTGAAACCCTCACCTACTGTATCGTCACCCATCCCTTGTAGACTGTGAACCCTCATGGGCAGGTCTCTCTCCTCAACTAAGGTATCCTTACCCATCCCTTGTAGACTGTGAGCCTCATGGCAGGTCCTCTCCACCTGCATAGAAATAAGTGAAGCTGTCACACTTGTGTAAGGAGAGCAGACAGCCAGTTCAGGAAATTTAATGTGATCCTGTGTGACTCCAGCCTTATATAGGCTAGGGTCACATATACGTTGAAATATTGGAAACCTGAACTGGTTTTGAGCTTTCAAAAAACGGATCTGCAGCCTGCACTAAAAATCATGCAGGCTGCAGTTTTCGGAGCGGTTGTGGCAACCGCAATGCGGTAACCGGATTGCTCCGGATGTGTAATCTGGAGCAATGCGGTTACCGTATACTTTGTTCATCCCTGCTGCCGCAAGGATAAACAAAGTGTTAAATGTGTATTAAAACATTATTATTAATATTAGCTGTGGTCAACATGTATCTAGGGGGTGCCCACCCCCCTAGAGACATGCTGTCCATTTCTGTCAGCATGTTAAGGGTTAAATTACCCATTTACAGTAAGCCGGCTATTGTCGCATTGTACAAAATTCTGAATGAAGCCACGGCTACCCTGACAGTACAGCAGATACTGTACGTAATGTACGTATAGTATCAGCCGCTGTCCAGGGTCCTGTAATCATTAACATTAGGTATATGGGCCATAGACCTAATGTAACTGCTTACATTACATACATTACATTACATACAGTATCTCCTGTACTGTCAGGGTAGCCGTGGCTTCATTCAGAAATTTGTACAACGCCGACAAAAGCCGGCAATAGTATAACTGCTGCATTAATTCCTCACATGCCCACAGGAGTGGCCAGCATGTCTCTATGTGTTATTAAACATTTAACACTTTGTTCATCCCTGTGGCAGCAGGGATGAACAAAGTAAACAGTAACCGCATTGCTCAGGATTACACATCCTGAGCAATCCGGTTACTGCATTGCAATTGCCACTACACATTTTCCCCAAAAAATGTGTGTGAAGGCAATTGCGGATGTGGATGTGGTCACCGCAATTGCCTTAACAAGTGTGACCCCAGTCATAGAGGATTGCAGAGAAGTGATCAATCAATAATTCAATGTCCAGAACAAACTCCAAAAATATTAAAGGGAACCTGTCACCTGGATCTAAGCCCCTACACTATCACTACCTGTCCCTGCACCTTTCTAGCTGCTCCTATCTATCCCTCTCTGAGCTAAATCCGCCCTATAAAAGAGCAGAAAAATAACTTATAACTTACACAAGTCCCTGAGGCTGGGGACTGAAAGGTGGGCCCAGCTCCATTCTGCCCCTCCTCGATGCAGCATCACACGCCCCTCTGGGTGCGTTATTCATTCTTCATCGCCACCTCCTCCATTTGGAATCTCCCACCCGCTTTACACTGTAAGGTAGCGGTTAGGATCGGCACGACAGAAGGCAGTGACTCAGGTATTTACTCATACAGCACACAGTTTAATGGCACAGTTCAGGTATTCACAGACCTCCAGGTAGCGGAGCGCAGCCGAGTACAACCTCATACAATCCCAACAGCTGATATAGAAGCTCTGTACCTTTCCCCGGGTAGGCTGTGTTAGGTCAGCACACAACCTTTCTCTCCTACCGTCCGCTCATTAGCCTCATGAACGTCCACTCTGAGAGAGCTCACAGGCTGTGTTCAATCTTCACACAGCTCTCTACACAGCAGCTCCTGCTGCTCACTGCACCCCCTCCCCACAACCCAGGGCAGCTCATATCATCTCCTATTCACCCGCACACCTGGGTGTCAGTGCTTTCAATCAGCACTCAGCTCCAGTAGCAGCTAACCCTGTGTGTGCTGCTACCGAGCAGAAGATACAATCTCCCATGTGCTGTGTCCCGGTCATAGGACACATCGAGGTCGCATCACCACAACATGATAGGTGTAAAGAAGGCGGGAGATTCCAAATAGAGAAGAAGGCGATGAAGAAAGAATAATGACGCCCAGCGGGGCGTGTGCTGCTGCATCGAGGAGGGCAGAATGGAGCCTGGAGCCGCCTTTTCAGTCCCCAGCCTCAGGGACTTCTGTAAGTTATAAGTCATTTTTCTGCTGTTTTATAGGGCGGATTTAGCTCAGAGAGGGATAGATAGGGAGCAGTTAGGAAGGTGCAGGGACAGGTAGTGATAGTGTAAGGGCTTAGATCCAGGTGACAGGTTCCCTTTAAAGAGAAAATAATCCAAAAATAAATTTACCAGCACAGAAAGAAACTGGAGTCTGGGCAAGCAATATGCGTTGGCTCACTCAAGTCTATTACCACAAACATAATTATAGGTTGAGAAGGGAAATAAAAGTTACTTTATACACAGGACTGTAAATAAAGATTTTGCTGGCCTTGTATGTATCCTGCCTCGTTCCACATATCAGAAACAAATATCTATACTGTATATTGAGCAATCACCTAACCTCGCTGAATTGCATAATGTGACATAAAAGGGAGACACAGCCTGGTTTTATGGAGCTTAGTATAAGATGTTTATTGCAAGGAATGTGGACGACTTGCAGACTTTATTTTATAACATTTGGCTTTGGAAATCATTTAGATGAGTCAGCATTTGGAAAGGTTTTCTTAAAAGTAGTGGAATAAAAAAGGAGAAGATGGAAAAGGTTGACAAAAAAAAGATTCAAGTATAAAACACATTATTCGCCTTACATAAATCTGTAGATGTTCATGATACAGGGACAAATCAGTTAAATTAGGAAGATTGTATGGTTACTCAATATTTTGATGGGTATTTTATGCAAACCCAATATACATATTGGAGGTATGTAACAGGGTCCTATAAGTTTGCTGTTATAAGGGGGTTTGACCATGTTTGAAAATCGGAATGTAGTATGGTATGCCCCTTTGAATTAAGGAGTATTGCCCTTTAGGGAGGGCAGGAGAGGGGCATACAACTTGTCACTGAAAATGTTTACTTACTAGTCGGCAACTAGCTTGTTGGTTATGAGTGTCTGACAGTAGACAAGAATCTTGATGGTTTTATAAAGCCAAAACGTTGACTTGATCAGAAGCAAATCAGTGAGCATTGATGACTAGTGATGGGCGAACCCCCAGATGATCAGGATCAGCGGGTTCGCCTGAGTTTTTTGTAAAGTTCGAGCTCGGGGTCGGGGATGACACGAACTTGCATCCGAACCTCCCGAGCTTGAACTTTACAGACATAAGATGTAAAGGGGTGGGGCGGGGGGGCTGTAAAAAAAAGCATAAAATTGTTAATAAACATTATAATTATACTTACCTTTCCAGCGACACGTGCTCCCGTCTTGCTGTCTCCCGTCTGCTTCTACTTCCGGGGCCACTCATTAAGTTCCGGGTTATTCTCTGCAATTTCCGGCCGGCGTCAGAAGTGTTCGGGCGGGACATCAGGGTTTACCTGTGGTCATGGCCCGAGCTATGACCTCAGGTGAACTCTGACTGTCACTGACAATCTCAGCCTGTTCTTGCTCTGCATAGATGCTTGTCTATGCAGAGCGATGTAGCAGTGCTGACATTGCTCTCCTTTGGACTATCTCGGACTGAGGATTGTTTTTTATAATAAAGATGGAGTCTCTAAATGTTTTTTTTGTTTTATTTCTAATAAAACATTTTTCTCTGTGTTGTGTTTTTTTTTAACACTTGTGAGGTAGCGAGCCGGGGGACTCGCTTGCTGCGTAATGACGCCAACACATGTGTATAATTTTTTTCACGTAACTACCCGTTTATTTTCTCAACAGTATCAATAACCAGGTTAGTACATTTAACATTTAACACATACACGTCACATAATACATTGATATTACATATAACATTGCACATATACCATTATAGTAACCTGGGACCTGTAACCATCTCCCTGTCCCCATTGGAGCTCTACCAACAGCTCCCGTGGTGGCTACGGCCTCCGGCCTATATACACTTTACACCTACATTTATAATAAATACATTCGTTATATTTCGACGATGACCCTTCAACGGCCTTGTGGGTCCCAATGGCGGTACCTGCCGCCTGGCTTTAGTCACCCAGCCTGATGACGCCATATATATCCCGTAGTCAGGATTCCTGCCTGACCGGGACCTTACATACCACATGTGATCCATCATACAATATCCATGGATCCCGTGCATCCTTACACCCGCTCACAGCCCATCATAATACATCCATGGACTGTGGCTCCTCCATGACCATAACAGGGACCTGGTCCACCGTAGAATCCGGGCTACCCATGCGTCACCATGGCCTACTCACCACGTACGGGCCACTAGTCGCCACCAAACCTCCATCTCATCTCATGGCAGGTCTTCAGGTCGACGACTGTACCCTGCGTCTGAGTAGCACCCTAACGGATCAGCCATGGCTACCCTTCTAGGAGCCTTCGTGACCCCTGACTCTGGCCACAGGCACACCCACGCCATTAGAGGTGGTGGTTGAGGTACCCGCTGCAAGCAGCCAGGCAAGCTCCCTCTCGTCCCACAGGGACGGAACTTCTCCAATATCATCCACACTAGCTGGGTCACTCTCTCCACATCATTATACATGGCTCTCACATATAGGCCATCATCTCTCATTTTGGGCAATTACCTAAGCCCTCATACACATATAGTTAACACAGGTCCCTCACTGACTTTCTAGTCGGACCTCGGGCGGCTATGCCCGCCTGGCACATTTCATACACCAGGTGCACAGTTCACACAAGCATTTGAGAACTGCTTTCTTACCGGGCACGGATCCGGGTCCTCGCTACCTGTATCACAGGTTCCACCAGGCATCCCCACGGGCTCCTTTCCGGGCGTGTTTTCACCCCACGCCCGGACCAGTATCCACCAGGTTCAGCCATAGCTTTCCCCTTCCAGGTGCTGCCACGACCCTGGACCTAGGCACCGGCATGGAGCTAGCATGCTCCCATTATTCCATCACACACAGAGCCCTGGACTGGACGGCTCTGCACTTTGGCTGTTCATAGATAACCATCCTCTCAGGCTGATCTCTGGCTGATAATGAATCTCACAATCACTCAGCTGGCGGGCTCTTATCGTGCCTGCCACTCCCACACTGACTCAACCAGCTGGGCTGCTAATCCTCCGGACACACCCACCTGACACACCCACCTGGGCTGTCAGCAATCACTCAGTACATTCCTTTTCTCAGGGCTTCCTCGATCTCATGAGCCACTCACTAGTCACATTAAACCTCATTATGTTCAGGATAGGTTCATACAGCGTCATCCACTATCAAACCGGCCAGTGTGAACAGGATCATACCCTGATCCTGCATGTGATGTGCCCCGGCCATGGGGATCATGCCGGTGGTGCCTCACACACTTTACTAGAAATTCATGGCGGTCATGTCTAATATTGGCGTGACCCCATGAATTTCAGGCTTAGACCCAGCTGATAATAGAAAGCTGTCCCTAACCCAATTATTACCCAGTGAGACACTCAGCACCAGGGCCCTGGAGGAGTTGGATACAGCGCTAGAAGATGGCACTTCTATGAACGCACCATTTTCTGGGTCGGCTGTGGACTGCAATTCATAGCTGGGGGGGAGGGCCCAGAATGCTTGGGCCACCCTGCGCTGTGGATTCCAGGTCCCAGCTGCCTAGTTGTACCTGGCTAGACCTAAAAATAGGGTGAAGCCCACGTCAATTTTTTTTATTATTTCATGAAATTCATGAAATAATTAAAAATAGGGCTTCCCTATATTTTTGGTTCCCGCCAGGTACAAATAGGCAGATGGGGGTTGGGAGCAGGCCGTACCTGCCTGATTTACCTGGCTGGCATACAAAAATATTGGAAGCCCATGTCAATTTTTTTTTTAATTCATTAAAAAATAAAAAAAATTATAAGTAAAAAATCAAACACATTTAGGAATTGCATCTTTATTAAACACTCGACCCTCATCTCTGTGCTGAACACTCTTGGCTCTGCTTCATGAGAGACCAAGAGACGAACAAAGCTTCTATCCACTTGGTCCTTGAAGGAGAGCCTAGAGCATTGCGGCATTGTAAAGGGGGTGACTCAGGTTACCTGAGGACAGCTCAGGTCATGCCACCTGAGCTGTCCTTGCATGACCTTAGTGTCTCCCCGGTTACAATGCCGCAAATTGCGCTCCTTCCGCCAATTACGCCCTGAGCTGTCAGAAGATTGGTCCAAAAACCATAAAAATTTCACGTTTTTTTGCTGCAGATTTCATGCTTTTTGGTGCAAATTAGGCCTGAAACTGCATGCATTGTGTCCAAGGTAGTCATCTGCATCTCCTGGGCCAAAAAAAAAAAAGCAGTATTTTTCCACAGATTTCATGCTTTTTAGGCCTGAAACTGTATGCAAGGTGTTCCAAGGTGTTCATCTTCATCTCCTTGGCCAAACAAAGCTCAAAAACTGTTTTTTCCCTGTGGTTTTTGCAGTGGATTTAATACTTTTTGGTGCAATTGACCTGAAACTGCATGCATTGTGTCCAAGTGGTCCATCTGCATCTCCTGGGCCAAAAGAAGCACAAAATCCGCAACGTTTTTGCCACGGATTTCATGCTTTTTGGTGAAATCTTCTGAAAGCTCAGTGTGTAATTGGCATAAGGAGCGTGATTTGTAGCATTGTAACTGGGTGACACTGGGGTCATGCGAGGACAACTCAGGTGGCATGATCACCTGACGGCAAAAACGGCAGTTGCGGCCGCAAAAAAAAAATGCGGATAGCAGCGGGGTTTTTTTTGCCACAGCAAGTGCCAGATCTGGCGGATCCAACAGAACCGCACTTGCCGCACCCGACCCATAGACAAGGCATGGGGCTTGCTGGATTGGTGCCGCAAGTCGGCCTTTAGGCGGCAGATCCGGTACCGTCTGCCGGATCAGACGGAAGCATCAGCAAACCGCTGATGTGAAGGGGCCTAACAGCAGCTTCCATACAGTATAAAAGAACATTGGGAAGAATGAGTGCACCTGTATATGGGAGAGATGAGCAAGATCGCTGCTGGCTGAGCGATCAGACACCTATCTATAGTGCTTAGGGGCTTTAGTCAATTGTTTGGCTGACATTCAGCTGTATTTTTAGTCAAGCACACTTGCCCTAATGTTTTAGGATCAAGTCTGTTAAAGGGATCCTGTCACCCCCAAAACACCTCATAAGGTATCAAAATATGTCCCTACAGCATATTCTCACTTATCCCAGACTCCTTTGGCTCAGAAATGCATGATGTGAAAATGTAGAAAAACAATATTTAACTTACCCATTATCCATGTTAATGAGCAGTGGCTATATTCATTAGTCACCAAAGCGGGCTCTCTTCCTCATAATATCACGCCTTAATAGGCTTGATCTTCAATGCATCTCTTGTATCAGCGCCGCCCTGCTTCCCTCGGCGCTGTAAAGGCTGTAATGAAGCTGTAATGCCACTAAACGCATCATTTCCGGCATCGGGTGACGTCAGTACACCCGCGCCACTCTGTGGGCTTCTGGCACCGCATTGTGCATGCGGTGTGGGTGTACTGACATCACTCGATGCCGAAATGATGTGTTTCGCGTCATTACAGCTTCATTACAGCCTTTACAGTGCCGAGAACCCCCATCACCAGACTCCCATCAATACAATATTACATCACCAGAACCACCAGCAATACATCACCACAACAGTACGTTCCCTATATATATGTGTATGAAGATTAAATGTCCCATACTGCTCATCCTCCTTCCACATGTCACATACTGCTCATCCTTCTCCCACATGTCCCATACTGTTCACCCCCCATATGTCCCATGTAGCTCATCCTCCATCCATATGTTCCATGCACCTCATCCTCACCCCCATTCCCCTGAATCCCACGTTGCTTATCCTCTTCCACCATACATCTCATTCATCTCATCCTTCCCCCATCCCCCTCCCATGTTCTACGCAGCCTCTCCCCTCCCAGGATTCACGCAGCCTCTCCCCCATCCTTCATCCATGTAGCTTCTCCCCCATGTTCCATGTAGCATCTCCCCCATCTTTGCATCTTCTCCCCCACATTCCATGTAGCTTCTCTCCCCACGTTCCATGTCGCTTCTCCTCCAATCCATCCATGTACCTTCTCCCTCTATCCACACATCCATCCATGTACCTTCTCCCCCATCCACCAAACAATCCATGTACCTTCTCCCCCATCCCCCCATCCATCCATTTACCTTTTCCCATCCATCCATCCATCTTCTCCCCCCTTTTCCATGCCACCGCCCCATCCATCCATCCCGTTCTGCCCCCTTTTCCAGGCCGCCCCATCCATCCATACATCCATACATCCATACATCCATCCTGTTCTGCCCCTTTTCCAGGCTGCCTCATCCATCCATCTATCCATCCATCCCATTCTGCCACCTTTTCCAGGCTGCCCCATCCATCCATTAATCCATCCTGTTCTGCCCCCTCTTCCAGGCTGCCCCATCCAAGCATCCCATTCTGCCCCCTCTTCCAGGCAGCTCCATCCATCCCATTCTGCCCACTCTTCCAGTCCACCCCACCCATCCCATTCTGCCCCCTCTTCCAGGCCACTCCATCATCCATCCCATTTGCCCCTCTTCCAGCCACCCCTCCATCCATCCATTCGCCCCTCTTCCAGGCCACTCCATCCATCCATCCATCCCATTTTGCCCTCTCAGGCCACCCCATCCATCCATCCCATTCTGCCCCTCTTCCATTCATCCATTCCATCCTTCTATCCAATTTTGTCCCCCCCAAGCTGCTATCTTTGGCTGTAACAGCCCTTACCTGACTCCACACTCCTGATTCGGATCCCAGCTCCCGGCACCTGGCATCAGGCAGCTTCTTCCTCTGCGGCTCCTGGTCTCCCGCTCGCCAGCACCAGGCACCCAGCACCAGGCACCCTGGCACCCAACACCAGGCACCCTGGCACCAGGCACCCCCATCTCCCGCTTGCTGGTGTTGCAGAGTTGTTGGCAGTGTGACATCATCATGATGCTGCCAACCTCTGTGAGCACTGTATGCTGCGTTCAGGAAGCTGAATGAAGCTTCCCTGACCCTGAAAGTGTCGGGATACTCACACACTCACTTGAAACTGCATCTTAAAGGCACAGTTACAAGTGAATGCGGCACCTCACTCCTTAATAATTATTTTTAAATTTTCATCCTTGTGCCACTCCCCTGACAGCCGGCCCCTAAGCACATGCCCACATGTGCTTAGTGACAAATACGGCCCTGGGTATGGGACCAGAAATTTACAGTTTGGGTTAGCCCATTTTATTGATGACAATTTGATCACCCTTGAAACAATTGATTGATACTTGTGACCGTCTGTTGGCACTTTCCAGTGCCAGTTATTGTGTCATTATCCCAGCAGCACAGCATACACTCTATGTGTGTTACAACTGCTGCTCATAAGATGCATTAAGAAGCCAAGCGGCGCTCATTTGGGCTTTTTATACAGGCCAACTAGAATTCTATATGCACAGAATAATTATTAATATTATCTATGCATAAAATGAAAACTAGAAGAAAAGCAGAAAAGCGCACATAGGGTCTTATCTGGGTGTAACCGGGGTGTTGTATTGTGTGCTGTTGCACTAACCTTATGTTGTTGTGAGATTCACAACAACTATTGAAGTATAAAGCCGGCTTGCAGCACTCGGTCCCAAGGAAAACGATTAAAGCATTAGATGAAAAGGTGGTAGTTCGTACGCTGCCGTCTGTCCGTTGGTTCCAAGTAAACCAAGAAATCACAAGATGTTAAAAGCAATACCTTTAATGTCTATTTCTTATGCGTTTCGTGGTGCTCCAGACCACTTCATCAGAGATCCACAAAGGTTTTGTGATTCCTTGGATTTCTTGGAACCAACGGACAAACGGCAGCGCACGAACTACCACCTCTTCATCTAATGCTATGCATAAAATATCAGGCTAGGACAATGTACTGCCAATGATGATAATTTTAACACTGGCATCAACGATCCAATCACCCAACAAACGAGAATGTTGCTTGTTCGTCACAATTACTAACATGTTTACACAAGCAAATAAAGGGTGTACAAAAGGTCTAACAGACGTTTGTTCCTGATTATCGCATCATATATATTTCCTTATGGTCATGACATGATGGCAGCAATATACTGCAATGGATGGACACTTTCCATACTTGCAGTCTCAAACACACAGGCACCAGTTTCCTAACAATCCTTGGATGTCACTACTATTCATTCTACACCTCAGTTTCCAGATTTCTCAAGTGTGGTTATCTTCTGTCTGTCTCAGGAGTTATCCTTTACCTTTTACTGGTGGGAGCACTCTCCATAAACAGGAATAGGCCTCATCACTCCGCTGTGTTATGACATTACTAACCCTCAACTGTGGCAATCCTCATACTCTACTGCAGAGGTCCCCAACCTTTCTTACCTTGAGAGCCACATCCAGTTCGGAAAGATGGTTGCGAGCCACATTCAGCTCTGAGTGAGGGTTGCAAGTCACATCCAGCTCCTACATCCCCCTCACAGTAGGAACACCTAGAGCCTCCATTACTGGTGTAATGACAGCAAATGCTTTTCCCCAGAAATCACACCAAGGCAGTATAACAAGATCCAGAGGCTCCTACCTTATTGCCTTCCAGATCTGCTCTTTGGTGTTTGTTTGACTTGGTTCTTTGCCACCAAGCCAGAAGACAGTATCAAGCTACACAAAACGAGCCCATGCTTCAGGCAGGGGACCCCTGCTCTACTCTGCTAATTTTCTACTGACTCTACTGCCACTGGAGCTGGTGCTGCACCACCACTACCACTACCGAGCGGCCGCCTCACTACCACTACCACTGGAGATGCCACCTCACAACCACCACCACTGGAGATGCCACTGCACCACCATCAAACCCAGCCACATCACCACCACTTCCATTGGAGATGCCACTTTACCACCACCACCCCCGCACAGCCGCCTCACCACCACCGGAGCTGCTGCAACCCCCAACCTAGTGTCTCCTCCCATCATCCTAAAACATGTAAGCCCACATGGGCAGGGTCCTCTTCCCTCTGTACCAGTCTGTGATTGTTAATTTATTCACTGTAACCTATTTCTATATTTTGTAAGTAACCCCTTCTAATGTACAGCAACATGGAATTAATGGTGCTATATACTTTATATAAATAATAATTATTATTATTATTTATTTATATTGCGCCATTAGGTTCCATGGCGCTTTACATGAGGATAAGGGAGACAAGCACAAGTACACTAAATCTAGGCGATTGGGACGTACAGGTACTGGAGGGGCAGGGACCCTGTCCACGAGGGCTCACAGTCTACGATTAATATCTAACGGTCTACGATTAACGGGTGACCTAGTCTCCTCTTCCTGGGACAAACAACACACAAATTGACATTATCTTTGGGATTTACACCTTTTCATTTGCAACTCATGTGTCCAAAGCAAAAATCAATAATAGGGTGCCCAACTATCAGATGCCATTTATAACACTGCTATGAACCTATGTGCCATCACCTCCCTTAGGCACCAGGTCCTTCATGCCACTGCAAGCTCTGCAATACCTAATTACATCACTTACCGTATATACTCGTGTATAAGCCGAGTTTTTCAGCCCAAAAATTGGGCTGAAAAGTCCCCCCCTCGGCTTATACACGGGTCATACGGTATGCTGTGTGGGGGGGGGCTGTGACCGGGGGCTGGAGGAGGCAGGAGGGGGCCGCGGTGACCGCATGCGGTCACGTGGGGCCGCCTCATTAGTGCAATGAATATGCACGGCATCCCCCCGTCCATCAGCGGCGGGGGGATGCCGTGCATATTGCACTGCACAGCCCCCCTCCTTAATATGGCTCCCCCGGTAGTAATAAACAGCCCCCCCTCCTTATCACGTCCCCCCCAGGCTGCGGCAGCTGTTAAAATAACAAACACTGTATACATCACCTTCCGACGCAGCTCCTCCGCTCCTCCGGTCCTGTGCCCTCCGCTCGCCGGCTTCTTCTTCCTTGATGTGCCGGTGTCATGTGACCGGGCGCAGGAGATGACGTCATTTCCTGCGCGCGGTCACAGAAGTCGGCACATCAAGGAAGAAGAAGCCTGCGAGCGGAGGGCACAGGACCGGAGGAGCGGAGAGCTGCGTCGGAAGGTGATGTATACAGTGTTTGTTATTTTAACAGCTGCCGCAGCCTGGGGGGGACGTGATAAGGAGGGGGGCTGTTTATTACTACCGGGGCTGCTGGATACTACACTGGGGCTGCAATACCACTGGGGCTGCTGTATATAGGGGCTGCAGTACCACTGGGGCTGCAATACCACTGGGGCTGCTGTATACAGGGGCTGTATACTACCACTGGGGCTGCAATACCACTGGGGCTGCTGTATATAGGGGCTGCAGTACCACTGGGGCTGCAATACCACTGGGGCTGCTGTATACAGGGGCTGTATACTACCACTGGGGCTGCAATACCACTGGGGCTGCTGTATATAGGGGCTGCAGTACCACTGGGGCTGCAATACCACTGGGGCTGCTGTATACAGGGGCTGTATACTACCACTGGGGCTGCAATACCACTGGGGCTGCTGTATATAGGGGCTGCAGTACCACTGGGGCTGCAATACCACTGGGGCTGCTGTATACAGGGGCTGTATACTACCACTGGGGCTGCAATACCACTGGGGCTGCTGTATATAGGGGCTGCAGTACTACTGGGGCTGCAATACCACTGGGGCTGCTGTATACAGGGGCTGTATACTACCACTGGGGCTGCAATACCACTGGGGCTGCTGTATATAGGGGCTGTATACTACCACTGGGGCTGCAATACCACTGGGGCTGCTGTATATAGGGACTGCAGTACCACTGGGGCTGCAATACCACTGGGGCTGCTGTATACAGGGGCTGTATACTACCACTGGGGCTGCTGTATATAGGGGCTGCAATACCACTGGGGCTGCAATACCACTGGGGCTGCTGTATATAGGGGCTGCTGTATACACCACTGGGGCTGCAATACCACTGGGGCTGCTGTATACAGGGGCTGCAATACCACTGGGGCTGCAATACCACTGGGCTGCTGTATATAGGGGCTGCTGTATACACCACTGGGGCTGCAATACCACTGGGGCTGCTGTATATAGGGGCTGCAATACCACTGGGACTGCTGTATATAGGGGCTGCAATACCACTGGGGCTGCAATACCACTGGGGCTGCTGTATACACCACTGGGGCTGCAATACCACTGGGGCTGCTGTATACAGGGGCTGCAATACCACTGGGGCTGCAATACCACTGGGGCTGCTGTATATAGGGGCTGCTGTATACACCACTGGGGCTGCAATACCACTGGGGCTGCTGTATATAGGGGCTGCAATACCACTGGGGCTGCAATACCACTGGGGCTGCTGTATATAGGGGCTGCAATACCACTGGGGCTGCAATACCACTGGGGCTGCTGTATATACGGGCTGCTGTATACACCACTAGGGCTGCAATACCACTGGGGCTGCTGTATATAGGGGCTGCAATACCACTGGGGCTGCTGTATATACCACTGGGGGCTGCTGTATATTATACTGCTGGGGCCTGTATACCACTGCTGGGGGCTGTATACCTGTGCTGGGGTCCACCCTCGGCTTATACGCGAGTCAATAGATTTTCCCAGGTTTTGGGGGCAAAAGTAGGGGGGTCGGCTTATACACGGGTCGGCTTATACACGAGTATATACGGTATAACTTTATGATACAGTCTCTGAGTGATTTCCTCTTCTAATGTCTGCATTACATTCATATTTTAAATAAATATCTATGGATTGATTATTTTTGACCAATTATATAATATTTAATGCATACATTTAAACATTGCCCAAAAAATGTTACTTTCTGAATTTTCTGTAACAGAGTTTGAAGATTTCCATTACAGACAGCATAAAATCACATTGATTCCAACGCAGTATGTCTAATACCTTATTTGTACTAGAAATGTCTGTTTCCACAAATAACATGTCATTGGCGCTCTGCCTCTTGGAAGTTATGTAACTTTAATTTTACTGCACGTATCGGTAGCTTACTGTTGTTTCGAATACCAGAGGAAAGATTGTGTTTGCCCAGTCTAGAGAGATTTTAAAGGAAATGAAAGACTGTACATAGAAGAATCTAAGCTTATCCTTCACGGACAATCCTGATCCTGTCCAATTACTTTGCAGACTCAGATGTTTCTGCCAGCTTTTATGTATTTATTGGAGCTCAGGGTAATATTGGATATAAAGAGAAAAGCTGCATTTTCAATTTTTAAACCCCAGATTGGGTAAGGTTATTCCATTTTTACCAGTCATTATGTAATTTTATAGATATCTGGGATCCATCACTGATTATTGGTCGTGACTTGCAGAAGGATAGCTTTTGTGTACCATTTGCTCAAAAATATTCCTAAAGCCTTGTGCACACAGCCATATTACATCAATGGTCTGGACAAAGTAACAATGGAGGCTGTATTCTAGTATGGACTCTCTATATCGCTATTAAGGTACCGCTACACGGCACGACGTTGAAACGATATCCTTAACGATCTCATGAACGCGCGGTCGTTAGGACATTGTTTAACATCGTTGGTGAGATGTCACACGTGTAGATATTGTGCACGATGCACCAAACATCCAGCGAGCAGGTTCTCACAACCCAGCAAACGATACTTGTTCACTAATGTGAATGGGCCAAGTCGTGAACGACATTGTTATCGCTGTGTCACACAGAACGATGCAGCAGGTTGGCTGATCGAGGATCGTCTGATTTGAGAACATGTTCTCAAATCTGCAATCAATGATCCAACAATGTATCGTAATGAAATATCGGTGTCACACGCAACGATGCTGTTTGAATGACTCCAAACCCGTGACGTTTCAGCGATATCGTTCACGATATTGTACTGTGTAACGAGGCCTTTAGATGCAATTTTTTCTGCCCCATAAGTAATACATCATAGCATGATTACTTTGTTCTGCAGCCAATCACAGGCCTCAGGGATAAGGTATAAATAAGAATGTCATCATTTGTGGTCCAAATGGACAGTAGCAGATTGGCCAACACTAGAGCAATAAGGAATGGAAAAAGAGAGTATTAATTCATATGTTATTTCATTCAATTACATGCCCCTTTCAAAACTTTGATTTTCCCCTTTAATATTAAAGACAGAAATATCTACTGTCCATCCTTGTGACAATTTATCTCGCTTGAGAACAAAGGATCTAGTATTATGAAATCCTGCACTTCTCATACTATTTCCCCCTCATCTAGGATGAATATATTTAGGGGAACATTTCATACACATTAGATGGTTAACCGGTCCCATCGACAAGAATATTGTTATAACTGGATCTTTCTAGTCAAACTATGCCAAAATGACAAATATTGCATAATGTATGTTTATTTTTTTTAAACCATTAGAACAATAGAATAAGAACAATAGAAGTTTATTATGTATATATTATTACACTATCATTGGTGCACATAGAAAAGGGAAAGTCAGGATTATATTACTTCTATTGGAATTAATGGCATTAATGGCACTACGATAATAAATAATAATGACAATAAATTATCTGGATTGTTCCACCAAAAATGGGACCATTGCAAGATGTAACATGTGCAGCCGCACAGGAGATAGGAAGATCCATTTCCACCGTATAAGCGTATACTCTTCTGGCACAGGAGCCCTCTATTTTCTTTATCTGTCCCCAGACTTTTGGTAATTATGGATGTATAAATAAAATTGAATGTGGCCATTTCTTTTATATAACCAAAACAACTCTTCTAGTATTAATGTCCAGTAAGTATTTACCAGTAGCCTGAAATTCTCCTTTTGACAATAAAGATATGTGCACTCAATTCTTTTTCAGGTGGCTTCCACCTGGAACAACATACGCACATTGTGGAATTGAAAAAAAAAAAACCCCGCCGGCAAGACTACCGCAAAAGACGTCTGAGAAGAGCTCAGTGCTCAGCCAAGGAAGCTTAGAGCCGCAGATGAAAGTCATATCATGCATACTTCACTTAGAATCCAAAATATGTCCAGCAAGGCCACCAGCTCAGAACTGGCAGCATACAGTACAAAGAACCATCTACTATTTCGAGACATCTGACTTGAAGCTGTTTTCATGGAAGTATTGTGGTCAAAACCCATACTATTACCTGAAAACAAGGCCAAGTGACTCAACTATACCCAAAAATATAGGAACTGAATTGCAGAAAAATGGTAGCAAATACTCCAGACAAGTGAGTCAAAATGTGAAATATTTGGCTATAACATAAGGCAGTTTGTGTAAAGCAGACATAACCGTGCTATCCTTCTTCCCTGTTGCAGGGTCACTGGCTTACTCACCACCACGGCCCTGCCATACACCTCTTCCCCCATCTTAGCCGTCCAATAGGTTCTCTGTCAGCTCCTGGTCCTGGGGCCTATGCATTCTGCACAGATCTCCCAGGACACTGCCTAAGTCGCGTGGCCTTGCTCTTGCCCTGCATTTAAAGGGCCAACAGTCCATTTCCAGGAAATATCGCTCAGCCTATGGCTGAGTGGTGCTCGGTGTATAAGGCAACCTCCCCTAGGGGAGGTGTCTGATCAATGCCTTTAGTTAGTTCAATGTTGTACTGTCTAGCTAGTTGTCAGGTCTCCTTGTCCGTTGCTTATTCCTGAGTCCTGCCTTCCTATATCTGTCTGCTCCGCCTGGTCCTTTCCCTGCCTGCCTACTGCCTTCACCAGTGTCAGTACCCTTCTCCATCCCTGGACTATTTGCCCACTATACTAGAGACTGTGTCTGCAATACTAGAGACTTTGCCCTGAGTCCGTCCATGCTCTAGGGGTCTGCTGTCAAGGCTCACCCTGTGGTCCAGTGGGTCCACTTTCCAGTGCTTGCCGTCCTAGAGAGTGTTACAGTTTGTTTGCTGAACGACTGAAGAGTGGTGCAATAGGTCGATGTGCCACAGTCGCGTGGACCGAGGTACTCGGTAGCCGGGCAGGCAGTCTGTCAGGATATCACTGATGCCATTGACCAGACCAATGGCCCTGACCGGAAAAGTAAAAGGAGAAATATGTACAGGGGAATAGGAGTTTATAGAGTTTGTCATGACACCAGCTGAGGTATCTGGCCAGGGATAGCCAGCACTGCTTATGGAGTCCTAGGGGTTAGATGATGAAGAAGCTGGATGGAACACTCCCCTCAACAGGAGTGAGCCCCTGGGATAGCAACGGTGAAGGGATGATGATGGGGGTTGTAGTGAGAGGTGCAGCAGACAGAGACAAGGAGGCAGATAAATGCAGTCTTTACCTTTACTGATGAATGGTAACAAGATGAATCCAGGGTACTGCCACCAGGTCCAGGGTGCAGTCTGTCCAGAAGCAACTGGAGTCCACTTCACTAAGGGGGGAGAATAAGCTTTCCTTCCTTATAAGCTCGCTTGTTTGGGGATTCAGCAGCTTGTGAACTGATCTGTCCTCCCTGATTGTCTTCTATACAACTGCTCCAGCCAGCAGGCATTGTGAGCGCTTTGCAAGCTGTTCTGGTAGTCACAACTCTGAGCTCTCTGTAATGCAGTGCTGCTGGTTCTAAGGGTGACTAGCAGACCTACGGTCTCTTGGTCTCCAGATTCTGCCTCCAGGGTTTGCAATCCCTACATAGTCTAGGCATCTGGTATCCTGCTTTTGGCGTGATCTTGGAGTGAGCTTTCAGCAGCTCCAACCCTAGGCATGTTCTGTCTCCATCTTCCTTCTTCTTCTCTTCTTCACCTCCACTACTCTAACAACTCCCCCCAGCCAGAAGACTGAGTCACCCTTAAAACTAGGTGTTTGTGCTCCCCCTTCTGGTCAGGAATCAGGCTTGTGTGTGGATGCATTGGGTTCTTAAAGAGGACCTGTCACCAAACCAGGCATGGTGATCTAATTACAGCACTGGATACAGCATGTCTGCAGCATGCAGACAAGGGGTCCCCCAGCACTTGAGCAGCCCTGTACCCCGAGATAATACAGTTAGAAAACTTACATGCTACAGCACTAAGGAGGTGGCTAGGGTTGCAAGCCAAGTGCAGGTTCACACCCCCTGCATGTGTAATCTGCCCACCGCTGCCAATCATTCTCTCCCTGTCTGCAGCATTTAAACAGAGGTTTTTTTTTCTCTCCCAGAAAGTCCGTTAGCCCCGACCCCTGAGGGCTAAACAGGAGAGAAAAAAAACTCTGTTTAAATGCTGCAGACAGGGAGAGGATGATTGACAGCGGTGCGTAGATTACACAGGCAGGGGGTGTGAATCTCCCTTGGCTGCAGCCCCTAGCCACCTCCTTAGTGGCTGTAGCATGTAAGTTTTCTAACTGTATTATCTCGGGGTACAGGGCTGCTCAAGTGCTGGGGGACCCCTTGTCTGCATGCTGCAGACATGCTGTATCCAGTGCTGTAATTAGATCACCATGCCTGGTTTGGTGACAGGTCCTCTTTAATGTAGGGAGCTCCAGTTACCTTCAGACATGATACCACCACTGGTTAGGAAGGCGATATCACTTTAGCGACCAGACCACAGGGGCGCCACAGTTGCAGGCAGCAGTGAAGCTAGTGGATGTTCTTTGCAAGTTTAGAGCTGCATTTGAGCAACGAATTTGGGGATTTGTGTAATTAATGGTGTTCCTATTGCTGAGAAATACAGACAGATACATATTAATTATGCAAGACCATCAGGGAAACTTCTGATTAGCTCCAAATGTATTTGCTGTCGGCCCTTGCTGACCACTGAAGCACAGCCCTGTTCTTGAATAGACACTAGTACTGCAATGGCAGCAGCACCATACCCTTGACCAGACCTGAGTTTAGCAGCCATGTTCAAAGTGTTTACATTCAGCTGCAGCCAAAGCAAAAAACAGCTGATCGGTAGAGGTACAATGACAGACCACACCTGCTAAAACCTTTGCACAGTGCTGTAAATAACTTAGAGTACATAAAATGTTTAGAAGCTTTGATCCTACAGCTTTATTTCTATAGTCCCTATGTAGACCAATATGTATCCATGGTTACAGACAAAATATAAAGATTGCATGCCTTCTGGATCTGTAGTCATGTAATACACCCTCCCTCACCTCTTGTCAACCTACAAGCAGTGATAAGAGAAGTATGGCAAAGGGAATTATAAGCATCTGAATGATTAGATTACATGTAGAGATCAGTGGACCCATGGAATTTTGGGTACCCTAGATTCAAATGGACTTTAGTTAAAACTTCAATTCAGGACTTGACCCCAGATCCTGAACCCCATATAAGTTAATGGAGACCAAATTTCTGTGCTGTAAAAGGACTATGAAATGGTCGTAGTAATGGGTAGAGGGCTGCAAAAAGAAGTAATATGGGGCCAATTGCCCTGCAAACATGTGGATATGGAATAAAAAAGAGAAATGAACAGCGTGGGCTCCCACCTATTTTTGATAACCAGCACAGGTAAAACAGACAGCTGCAGGCTCCAACGTGAGTGAGACATTCTGGGCCTGTAGCTGACCGGCAGTGACCTATGTTGTGTTGTTCATAGAAAGTTCCCAGAATGAAGCTCCATAAGAATCAATGGGTGTCGTGGGACATCATCCTTTTGATTATGTCAAACCTTCAAGGATTCTGCTGACACTCTTTATTCCTTTTCCTAGTTGCAGGAGATATTCACCCTAATCCAGGCCCTCTTATAATAGCAACCTTAACACTTTCCCCGCTAAACTCAGAAATCCCAGGAATCTCATTAGTATTCCTTGCATGCCTTCTGTCTCCTTTAACTGTGCCCTTTTGAACCTTCACTCTGCATGTAACAAACTCTCTTAGGGTACCTTTACACACCGTAACTACGGTGTAGAAACTGAGAGGCAATCTGGAGTTCCGTTGCCATGAAATTGCTACGAAATTGAGGCGTGTATTTGTGGAACCCGGTGGTGATTTTTAAAGTTGCTCCCGGTTGTGATTTCAGAGCATTGTTCAAAAACCAGACGCAACCCTGAAGGTGAATTTCCCTGGTTTCGGCGTGTGAAGGGGCGATAGGGATGGAATCAGCATCGCCTACAGATTTCCCGGAGGTGTGCCACAGCGTGCTGGGACCCCTTCCCCCCTAGCGATGATTGGTGGTGGCTACTGTGTTTCCATTGGCTTTCCCTTCACAGGGTGACATATTTGAAGAGCTGTCCATTACACTACACAATTGCAATGGCGTCATGTATTAGCCAGCCTCCTGCACAGGCTGGTCAATCCTGACGCTATTGCATTGTCTAATCAGCGTGTTTGGGGCGCGGAAGACACAAGTCTGTCACGCCTATGTTCTTGAACATGTACGTCCACATTTCTTTGGGATTGCGGCGTGTGAAGTGGCATCGGAGTCAACCGGATGTTTCCCAATGTTGGAGTGGGAACTCCGGGACGACACATCACCTTAGGTTGAGGGTGCAATTGCGGCGTGTAAATGCGCATTCGGCGTTCGGAGGCAACCATGAAAAATGTGCACGCGCACATTAGGTTGCCTTCCGATCGCCGCCAAAAGGTTGCGGCGTGTAAAGGTACCCCTACATTCACAACTTTTTCCTTTTACAATCTCTTAACCTTCTTGCTCTTATGGAGAAATGGATTCAGCAGTCAGACATCATGACTGTGCTGCTCTTTCCTATGGTGGTCTACAATTTTATTATATTCCTAGACCTAAGTGCAGGCAATGTTGAGGTGTTGGTGTGCTGCTTTTAACAAATTGTGCTTTTCAGGTTATCTCTCCTTTCCTCTCAGTTATCTTCCCTTCTTCTAAGGTCCAAACTGTCAAACTTTACAGACCCTTCTCCCTGCGAGTGGCAGCTGTGTATCACCCCTCCAGGCCCTTTACGTAAGTTCCTTGATCACTTTGCCACCTGACTTCCACATTTTCTAGCCTATTACCTCCCCACTCTAATTATGGGGGACTTTAACATTCCTATTGATAATCTCCTCTCCTCATCTGCCGCTCATTTTTTATCTCTAACCTCCTCTCTCGGTCTTTCACAACTTACTAACACTGCCACACATGAAGATGGGAATATGCTAGACCTGATCTTCTCCTGACTCTGCTCAGTGCATGATTTTATCAACTCCCCTCTTCCGCTCCCTGACCACAACCTTCTTTCATTCTCAGTCAAGAACTGTCAACGCATCAAGAATACCCCCAACTACTACACTTTTAGGAATATACGTGCCTTTAACACCCAGAATCTTATAAAGCATTTACAGTCTTCACTGACCTCAAACTCCTCCCTCTTATGTCCTGATTTTGCTCTGAAACACTATGATGAAACATTGCAAAGTGTTCTGGATGAAGCTGCACCTCTTACACCTAGAACAACTCGGCACCGACATCGGCAACCCTGGCACAAGGTGCAAAAACGTATTCTCTAGCGGTGCTCCAGGTGTTCTTAACATCTGTGGAGAACGTTTAACCTACCTACCAGAAGACTTCATCCATTATAAGTTTATGCTGAAAACATACAACGCTGCCCTTCATTACTTCAAACAAGCTTACTACAACACCCTTGTCACATCACTAGCCAACAATCCTAAATTACTCTTTGACACTTTCCACTTTCTCCTTCATCCAAGAGTACAGGCCCCAACTATTAACCTGATGATCTGGACAATTATTTTATTTAAATATAATCTGAACCTCAAACTCCCGTCTCCAAGATTTCTCACGAGCTGCGCCAATCCTCTGGAATGGACTACCAGGATCAACTCAATTAATTCCCAATACTCATAGTTTTAAGCGAACACTAAAAATACAACTCTTTAGACTAGCCGATCACCTCACCTATCTAACTATTCCCATTCAGCCTTTTCCCAAATCTGGCCCCTTGTGTCATCTGTTTACACCCTCTATGCACTTAATAGTATTTTATCTGTAGTTGTACAGATCCTGACTGGTGAATGGTTCATGTAGCATTATGTAAATCCCCTATTTATTATATTGATGGCTGGACTGTATATGACAGCAATTTTTACCAATTATCTTTTGTGCCTCCTCTATTTCCTCATAGACTGTAAGCTTGCGAGCAGGACCCTCACTCCTATATATGGTTATCCTATCTATCTATCTATCTATCTATATATCTATCTATCTATCTATCTAGTTAAAAATAGCTGCAGCTCCCTTGCCCTTCTTCCAGCCCGCAACGTAGCCATACCCTGTACATCATTTACCCGGAGTTCTGTAGCTATTTTTAACCATATATTTCAAGCTAAGGTAAAAGCGGAGCCGAACTGCACCCAATAAGGCATTGCTGCTTCATTTATTACTCTTATATCTATCTATCTATCTGTTCGTAATTTTTTTTTCTGTATTGTCTCATATTGTCTGTACATGTCCCTTCTGAATTGTAAAGTGCTGCGTAATATATTCGGCGCTATATAAATAAAATATATTATTTTGAAGCAATAAATTGATGAACGAGGGTGTCTGGAGAAGTCTTTATTCAAATAAACTCTATATCATCACCTAGCTGTCTGATTTACTGTGGCTGGCTATCAAAACTAGGGTGGAGCCCATGCCATTTTTAAAAAATGATTTAAGTAAATAATTTTAAAAAAGTAAATCAGATAGCTCAGTGTTGCAACCCATAGCTGTCTGTTTTAGCTGCACTGGTTATCAACAGTAGGCAAGAACCTATGTAATTTTTTAATATATTTTATTTATCCTTATTATTCACAGCAGCATATAATCATCTTCTGCATGCACTAAAGCCTGTCAACTGGCTGCACTGCAGCCTTTCAGCAAACTTTGTTAACTTAGGAATAGTCCCTGAACACCGAACTTGGACACAGACTTTTTTTTAAAGTCAGTGTTCGAGTCCAACCTGCAGACACCCAGTTCGGGTTTGCTCATCCCTAATTACAAAGAGTATGTTTGTAGTCTATAACCTTGGCGTCGGCATAGAAGCTGCATACACAAAATAAGGGACAGCGTCAGCACCCAGAGCACCCGGGCAAGTGACGGGGCCCTGAAAAAATAAGGGGGCCCATTCACCTGTGAGCAGAAACAAAGAAGGGTGTCCTCTTACAGAGAGCTGAGATCTATGTGATCTATGCAGACCAGGAGCGGAAACTGCTTGGGAGCTGAACATAACGAGGCTGCAGGATCTGTGCAGCTGAAGGACCTTCTGTACTAGGACTTTCAGGATCTTTCAATCATGTGACTGATCACATGACTGGAAGGTGCTTGAGTTCTGCATTGGAAGGCGCTGCAGCTACTCAACTACTACAGCCTCCATGTAGGTCCCACTGGCTCCTCTTCTGAACTGATCAAGAATTGCAAAATATGGTAATGTGTTTGTATTTGTGTATGTGTGTAAGTAAATGTGTCTGTTGCAGGGCAGTGTGTCTGTATGTATATATGGTGTGCATTTAGCAGAAGAGTGTGTGTCTATATGTTCATGTAATATGAAAGCGCAATATATTATTTCATTCTGAAAAAAATGATGTTTTTCTTATTATTTGTTCATGCAGCAGAGTTGTGTTTGTCTCTATGTGTATGTAGTGTGCATGTCTATATGTGCATGTAGCTCATAAAGTCCCATGGATTTCAGTATCACCTTTACGCTGATGACACGCCGATCTACCTCTGTGGACCTGATACTGCCTCCTTACTAACCAAAATCCCACAATGTCTGTCTGCTATTTCATTCTTTTACTCAGCTTATTTACTAAAACTGAACATGGACACAACAGAATTCAGAATCCTTCCCCCATTTCACTCCAGCCTTCAACCAGATCTTACCATCTAAGCCAATAGCTGTCACTCTCCCAAGTCCCGCATGCTCGCTGCCATGAGGTAATCTTCAACTCTGCTCTCTCCTTCAAATCACATATCCAAGCCCTTTCCACCTCCTGCCGACTCAAGCTCAAAAGTATTTCCTAGATCCGTACATTCCTTAACCAAGAATCTGCAAAATGACTAATGCATGCTCTCTACATCCCTGCCTTAACTACTGCAACCTCCTAAATCTCTGGCTCCCTTCTAACACTTTCACACCCCACCAATCTATCCTAAATTCTGCTGCTCAACTTATTCACATGTTCCCCCTGCTACTCCCTGGCCTCTCCTCTCTGCCAAGCACTTCACTGGCTTCTCACTGCAGTTCAAAGCCCTATCCATGACATACAAATTAATCTGCAACCTGTCTCCTCCGTATATCTGTGACATGGTCTCCTGGTACTTACCTACACGTAACCTCTGATCCTAATGAAATCTCTTTTTCTCCTCCCCTCTTACCACCTTTTCCCACAATCGCATATAAGATTTCCCCATAATCTGGAACTCTCTGCCCCAACACATCAGACTCTCGCCTACCATGGAAACCTTCAAAATGAACCTGAAGATCCAACTCTTTCGACAAGCCTACAACCTGCAGTGAACCTCAGTCCAATATATCGCTGTATAACCAGCTATACCATGTCCTAGTGTATCTTCACCATCCCTTGTAGACAGTGAGTCCTCGCGGGCAGTGTCCTCTCTCCTATGCTACCTATGTGTGCCTTGTATTGTTGATATTTATTGTACTTTGTATGCCCCTTTTTCACGTGTAAAGTGCCATGGAACAAATGGCGCTATAATAATGAATAATAATAATGTAGAGCTGTGTGTGTCTATATGTGCATGTAGTGTGCATGTCTACTGTATATGTGCATGTAGCAGTGCAAGTACAAGATGAAGATCAGAATTGGGAAATTACTACAAGAAGAGGATCAAAATGGGGACATTACTATAAGGAGAGGATCAAGATGGGGACATTAATACAAGGAGAGGATCAGGATGGTGCTATTACTATAACATGATGACCAGGGTGGGAACATTACTACTACATTATCTATCTATCTATCTATCTATCTATCTATCTATCTATCTATCTATCTACTGTATCTATCTATCTATGGCCATGTTCACACTCACCTGCGTTTTTGGCACTCTCTGCGTTTTTCTGCAGTTTTTCAAAAACGCAGGTGCGTTAACGCAGGGTGCTATTGAGTGTAGCTGCGTTTTTCATCTCCACTTGTTTTTTTCCCCAGTCCAAAAACGCTGCATGCAGCGTTTTTTGGGTGCTGGAAAAAAACGCAGGTGTGGTTTTCCAAAAACGCATGCGTTTTTTTAACATGGGGCCCTATGGGAAACGCATGCGTTAACGCAGGACACCTATAGGCACCTGCGTTAACGCTAGCGTTTTTAAAGTGCTCAGTTAAGCACCCTGCGTTAACGCTAGATTTTTTGCCTGCGTTTTTGGCCAAAAAATGACCAAAAAGTCCAAAAAAGTGTCAAATCCTTTCAGACACACAAGGGACACTTTTTGGCACTTTTAGAAAAACGCAGGTGGTTTTTTCCTGCTAAAAAAAACGCAAATTGAATGTGAACAATGCCTATCTTTCAAGTATTCTGCATTTTTTTCCTATAAAGATCAATCCAACTGCTGTGTCGGGAAAGGACAATGGAAGTGCCTCATCTTTAATGTGTGGTAAGCACATATGAGCTTGATGGTTCGTGCTGAAGAAAAGACTACAAAGGTAAGTTTAAAATCAATTAAATGTTTACATAATACAATTGATCAAATGCTTTATGGTGGGTTTACACGCCGCGATATCGGCGTCCAACTCCGACCCAACTCCGACAAAAAGTCACGTGGGTCGCGAGTTGGACCCGATATCGTGTGCGCGTTGTACGGTTTGAGCGTACAACGCGATGCTGGAACGATTCCCCGATATCGCATGGCCGTTGTACCAGCATCACAGCGTGTAACAGCCCAACTCCGATGTGTACGCTCACGTCACCCATTCACTCCCATGTTAACTGGTCGTTCCTGGGTTGGTGGGCGTAGACATCGGAGGGACGTTGCATCCCGATATCGCGGCGTGTAAACTTGCGATGCGATGCAGGGAGAAACGTGCACTAAATGCGCGCTCCCGCGATATCGGGACGTGTAACCCCACCATTAAAGTTCTGTTATTCAGGTTGAATTGCCCTGTTGGCACTTAATTGAGTTTTAGCTTGCAGTTTGGGCACTTGGTGTATGAAAGGTTCGCTATCACCGCTCTAGGCCAGTTCTTTCATGTGGAGCTGCTTAAAAAATTCACCATCTGAAGACCTTTCTGCATAGCATTCTGCTAGATCTGGTGCTAGTGCAACCAGCTGGAAGATAGCTGGGAGCCAAACATCATGGACCCATGAGCCACACATGGCTCCCAAGCCACAGGTTGGAGGCCCCTGCTCTAAGTAGCTCATTCCAACTTTTACATTCTGCAGATGGTCAAAGGCTGGCTAGTGTATAGTTTATGTGGATTAGATAAAAGTTAAAGGTGAAGTAAAAGATGGTATAAAGTTTATACCTTGTCTGTTTCTCTACCCTAAAGGTAACTTCCAATTTGGCTATTGCAGCTCAGTTTAAAAGTCAGAGCAAAACTCTACAGCTTCAGAGTTCTGAACAACTATTTAACCTTGAACTATTTTCTGACATTACCCATCTGAGCTGCTATACAGCCCTTGCAGGGAGCGGGTGCTGGTTAAACATTCTATGTGTCAGGGAAGCTAGCCAAGTTCATATGAGTTCACATAAAATATATATGAAGGGAGCTATATTGGCAGGCAACTGAGCCTGAAATTCCAAACTCAGTGTAGACTATTTACATTACATTAGAGGTCCACATGCACGCAATTCCACCCACAAAGTCGAGCTGTAAGAAATGTTAGACTTGCATCAGCAGTCTGCAAAAATGATCTCAAACGTTGCTTTCAGGATCAATAATATCTATATTGTGAAGACTTATTACTCTGTTGGTAGTCAGAAACGTTCACATATATATGATCATTGTCAGTCATTTTGTAGGTGACGTCTAAACATCTCTCATTCCAGAACTCATCTGGATAAGCTGGAAACTAGTTGATATTATCTGGGGAGATAAGGAAAGCTTTGCACTTGGAAACTTCTGCAATTCTTGCAGTGACTGTTAAGTTAAGTTCACACAAGCATATAAAAAAAAAAATCCGATTTTTATCAAGACAAAAAGGATGATGTTTCCTCTGTATTATCATTTCTATGGCATTTATTTTACATATCCGCATCACGTTTTACACCAAAGAAAATTTATGTTAAGAATTGAAATATATCCATAAAAATCGAATGCTATACAGCATGGCATACCAGCGAGTGGCAGGGGGGCAGCTGCCCTCCCAGAAGCAAAAGAGAAAATAACTTTTGATATCTCCCGCATGGTATGGAAATTAGCTGAAAATAGGCTGGGAGTATCTGCTCTATCTGGTCCTCAACTCCACGCTGGTTGAAGTGCCTGCCTCGCTCCTGTGAAAAGGCTGCCCCTCCTGTGTACGTCACACTGCTCTCACTTCTGCGTAGTGGCGCTGGTCTCCGTGCTTCATGCACGCACACCTGTGACCGAGTCTCGCGAAACTTCACAAATCTTAACAAAATTTGCGTGTCTGTTGTACAGATAAATGTAGCACAGCAGTCATATAAATAAAGAAGCATAAATGAAAATTATACAATCGACCAAAAGATTATATCAGATTGAAGCAATTCTTCAAATGAAGTACCAGTGAGACAGTTGTGGCGCCCCTGTGGTCCGGACACCACTATAAGTTTGCAGCAACCGGGATCCATAAGTCCAGTCACCCACACACACATCCAACACACCCCCAGTCTCATAGCTTGGGACTTTAAGCCTAGCAGTGGGATGGCAGGAGAAGACAGGTGGTGGGTGGGAAGTTAGCAGGAAGCGGTTAGAAAAGGAGAGAACAAATAGGAGCACCACAGGAAGTAGACAGTTAGTCATTCAGTTAGTTAGTTAGAGTCAGCCAGCATTGGAGCAGGAGGAGGACACGAGACTGAGAGGACACGGACCAGTGGCCTGTACCATCTTGAGGCCGGTCCCGGGTCTACAAACCGTAGAGAGGCAGAAGGAGTCCTAGGGGGCGGGCAGTGAGCAATCCACCATGTGCCTGAATCAGCTGTGAAGCTGAAGGACAGGGCAGGAACCAGGGGACCGGCCCTGAGGTGGCGAGGAAGCTCCAAGCCCCAACCACAGAACTGAGAATTGGTAGGCTGCGGGATCTCTATGACCCATAGCCCATCTCCTGGCCAACAAAGAGAAGGCCGTCATACGAAGGCCCGTGCCGCTGAATCAGGTTCTGCATGCGGAGGCGCATGCAGGAGGCGGAAAATAGGCAGCGTTGATAAGAGTAGCCCATGGAAAGGAACATATAGGGGGTGATCTGGACGAGCCATCCTGGTTGCGAAAGACTACTGGAGCCGCCAATGTACTTGCATTGTAACCTGAAGTGCCGGACAGGAGAAGCCAAGTAAACTGGGTTGAAACTCCGCCCTGTGTCAGTCTGTTTTTTCGCCGCCTGAACAGAGATAGACTGAAACGCTGAGTAGGCTGCATGAGCCTGCCTGTGAGTGCCCCTGATCCTGGCCAGCAGCCAGCTCAACCCCGCTGGCTTACCTGCACCCCCAACAAACCTATTACTTCCATAGACTTTTATAGGTTGTCCTGGTGACCGCTCTTCACGTGGAGAGCCAAACCATCCCATCTGCTACTCCATCATTCCCAGCAGTCATGGACAGCAATGACGGCCCCTTACCGGCCGCCTCCCACAGGTGGCTTATGACAAAAACTCTTTCTATTTTAATTTTTAATTTCGCTTTTCAAACTCCCGTTTTAACTGACCGCCTCACAAGGGGACCACGGACTGAGTCACGCCACTGTGACATCCCACAGAACCCTAACAACATCGGGGGCCAGACTCCGAGTACCCCACAGCCCCCCTGGGGGCGAGTCAGCTTCTGGTGTCACAAAAAGGATCTACCGACCCGGTATTGCCGAGTCTTCTGCGCCTAATGGACTACAACAAAGTGACTGTGGTTTTGAGCAGTGCTAAGAGTCTGAAAACATGTGCTGGCTGGGTGGCGTGCCACAGTTCCCCATCGTGGCCCAGGCTAGCAAACAGCACGAAAAATGGCCTGCGTCCCTTCAACCCTCCAAGAGTCGGGGGGCGGACCCATGAACTGTACTGTCCGGCCCAGGGGTGTGCCCGCTGTGAAGACAAAGGGACACACTCAACGATGGGAGGAGGGAGACAGAGACTTTGGCATGAACAGCGAGGGGTGTGGCGAAAAGCTGTGGATCCTGGTGAGGCCCAAGATGGCGAGAGGGGCCTGGACCACGTGGAGCACGGGGTGGAAGCAGAGGACACCACCGGCTCCCTAGAAGCAAGCCAGATGGAGCTGGATATCACTTTCTTAGCGGAGGAGGTTCGTGAGCTGAGTTGCCAGCTGGAGAGAGCCCACCTGACCACCACGGAGTGATGGTGGTAGACCGTCATCGAGAAGGCGACCGCGAGGTGATTGGTGTCGCACCCTGCTTCCCCGACCAGGAGATAGAGGAATACGAGTTGGAGCCAAGTCCAGGGACAGGTATGGAGACTGCCCCACTGCTGGAGGAGGACCCTCCTCGCCACCTCAGCCCCGGCCTGAGAGGACATCCCAAACCCCCAGCAGGGCCTAGACAGCCCACTGACTCCAGACCCATTTGCTGGGGTACTCCCTGCAGGCCCCACATGGACTACGGGCCAAGAGACCCAATACACTGCTGAGTCGAGCCGGCAGGGAAGGGGTTACTCGGATACCGGGACGGTGGCTTTGGTGGGGATCACGGCTGGTTGGGTCCCGGTTCCATGCCCTGGACACTCAATTGGCTGATGGGGATGAGGGAAACTTGGGGATAGGGAAACATGATGCCACCTGTGGTACCTGGTAATGTGGTTACCAGCGGTGTAGCCGGCCGCTGAGGTGATGGTGAAGCAGCTTTGGTAGTACAGTTCCCCACAGGCGGAGCTTTACCTCAAGACAGTGGGGAAGATGAGAGGAGTCATAGTCTTTGGCTCTTTGGTGCTGTAGAGGCCTTTCGGGCGATGAATTAAATGAAGCCAGACACCAAATCAGCTCAAACAGTTCTTTACTGGTACCAGAAGATAAGGGTACACGGTACAGTCGGGTTCACTGAGGGTTGTAGTTGTGGATTTTGGAGGCTTTTACAGAGTCTGTCAGAGATGTTCCTCCGGTTACTTTCCCGGTCGCTTCTCTCCCACACTAGTCTGGTTACTGGTCCCCAATCTGTTGCCTTAAGTCCTTGCTACCTCTTGGCGTCTTGGACCTAGCTTTGGGACAGAGGTTAGGCTCCTTGATGGGAGTCATGGCTCCCTTATGAGGGCCTACAAACCACCTCGGCTCCAGAATAGCGTACTGTATAATACTGTAACTGTCACTTCACGTATCCCGCTCTTCTAAGCTCCACCCCCCCCGGGACCTACTGAATTACATTCCCCTGTACTAAGGTGTGTTATGAGCGTGCCTGTGTTCAGACCCTGGGTTTTCTCCTCATCCACGACTATGGAGGTGAACTACACTTGTCCGCGAGTGTCACAACCAAACCAGGTCTGAGCTTAACTTTTTATTAACATATTAACCGGGTTACGACTAAACATAACAAACACAATATGATTGCTTTTCTTTCTTTGCAGAAGGTACCATCTCTTAAATATTTCATTTAAACAGTAACAATTCTAGTCTACATCGGCCCAACGGGGCCGGGTATTGAGTCTGTGATTTAAATTCAATCAGGCTCTGACACCAAAAGTTCACATTCAATTGAATCTTTTTTCAGGCTTTTTCAAGGAATCGCACATTTAACCATCTACATAATTTAAGACGAAACCGGGATCATCTTAACTGTTCAACACGTACTGATCTGGATCGTGTACCAGCCTCGAGATCCTGCATAGTGTTCATATGTGATCACGTCACCCCGGTACAAATCCCGGTCTGGATGGCCTTGCGGGAGGTGGGGCTCGACATTTCTTCTCCCCACGAAGACCTCTACATAGAGGCCTACTTCTCGGGCAAAGCCATACCCGGTAACCAGGTTGAAGGCTGTAATTGTCTCTTTCTTCCCTTGGTCCACAGGCAGTGGTGGTTGGGAGACAGTTTGGTGCCTCTTGCATGACCCTCCTTGGATGAGGGGCCGAGGCACGGGATCCTGTTCATGACGCCAGATTTGAGTCGAGCCGGCAGGGAAGGGGTTACTCGGATCCTGGGACAGTGGCTTCGGTGGGGATCACGGCTGGTCGAGTCCCGATTCCGTGCCCTTGGCACTCAATTGGCTGATGGGGATAAGGGGGAACTTGGGTATAGGGAAATGTGATGCCACCTGTGCTACCTGGTAATGTGGTTACCAGCAGTGCAGCCGGCCGCTAAGGTGATGGTGAAGCAGCTTTGGTAGTACAGCTCCCCACAGATGGAGCTTTACCTCAGGGCAGCGGGGAAGATGAGAGGAGTTGTAGCCCTTGGCTCTTTGGAGCTGTAGAGGCCTTTCGGGCGACTAATTAAATGAAGCCAGACACCATATCAGCTCAAACAGTTCTTTACTGGTACCAGATGATAAGGGTACATGGTACAGTCGGGTTCACTGAGGGTTGTAGTCGTGGATTTTGGTGGCTTTTACAGAGTCTGTCAGAGATGTACTTCCGGTTACTTTCCCGGTCGCTTCTCTCCCACACTAGAGTCTGGTTACTGGTCCCAGGTTTGTTGCCTTAAGTCCTTGTTACTTCTTGGCATCTTGGACCTAGCTTTGGGACAGAGTTTAGGCTCCTTGATAGGTGTCGTGGCTCCCTTATGAGGGCCCACAGTTTGGGGTAAACCTAATCAAACCACCTCGGTTCCAGAATACCGGTGTTGACCTGGGCACTCCAGACGGCTCCGACCAGACCTAGAGTGTCCCCTTTCTTTGTCTGGGTCACCTCTCTCCATAGAAGTGCCCTCCTGTCACGGCTGCAGGGTCCCCTGCGTCCGTCCTTTCTCCTCTTCTGTCACCGTCTGACTGACTTGTGTGTAACTGTCACTTCACGTATCCTGCTCTTCTAAGCTCCAAACCCCTGGGACCTCCTGAATTACAGTCCCCTGTACTAAGGTGTGTTATGAGCGTGCCTGTGTGCAGACTCTGGATTTCCTCCTCATCCATGACTTCCACACCTTCTGTTTGGAGTGCAGTACCTCACTGTGGTGTCCCGCAAGAGGGGCGCCACACTGCCATGGCAGCCTACATAACTGAGACTGGTAATACTACAATCCCCTGTTGTTTTTGCCCCCTACTTTCCCCTGTTAGTGTGTTCCCTGTTTAATTAATGAACATTTGATCATGGACAATGTTTGATCAGGACTAGAATGTAAATAGTTAGCGCACCCCAGTGTGTGCCCTGTTAGTTTTATGATATACTCTGTTATGTGTTTTTGAGGTGTTTGAACAATGACCTGTTTCTACTGCACTTCTGACCGCAACGAACAAAAACCCACTGGCGTGGCCGAAGAATCAGTCTCTTTAGCCCTGTCGCCACGCCAAGGTATGTGGTGGGGTTTTTCTTGTGGTGAGTTCCCTCGAAGACAAAGAGAGACACTAAGTGCTGGACACTCGCCTACTTACCAACTGGGACAGTGTGGTGTATACCCGGATAGGGTTCACACTGGACTTGGTGGGATTGTATATAGTTATTTATGTCTTTTTATAATTTTATATGCAACGTGCTTCCTGTAAAAGGGAAGAAAAGCTTTCTTATTGTTGTTATTATTATTCAGCATTACAAAAAGGTTTCGAGATTCATTTGTACAATCTAACCTGTTCCTAGCACAAGGACGTGCTAACCTTTGCTCAGGGAGAGTGTAGCGCCCCTGCGGTCCGGATACCACTATAAGTTTGCAGCAACCGGGATCCGTAAGTCCCGTCACCCACACACACACCCAACACCCCCCCGGTCCCATAGATAGCGACTTTAAGCCCAGCAGTGGGATGGTGGGAGGAGACAGGTGGTGGGTGGGAAGTTAGACAGGAAGCAGTTAGGAAAGGAGAGAACAAATAGGAGCACCACAGGAAGTAGCCAGTTAGTCATTCAGTTAGTTAGTTAGAGTCAGTCAGCGTTGGAGTAGGAGGAGGACACGAGACTGAGAGGACACAGACCCGGCAGCCTGTACCATCATGAGGCCTGTCCTGGGTCAAATGACAAGGCAGGAACCAGGGGACCGCCCCTGAGGTGGCGAGGAGGCTCCAACTACAGAACCAATATGCCGAGGGATCTTTATAACCCGTGGCCCAGCTCCCGGAGCAACGAAGAGAAGGCCATCGTACTAGGGCAAGGGGACCGGACAGGTCGTTCAACGAAGGCCCGTGGCAGCTGGATCTAGTTTTGCATGTGGAGGCGTGTGCAGGAGGGCGGAAAATAGGCAGCGCTGGTAAGAGAAGGCCACAGAAAGGAACATAAATGAGGTGATCTGGACGAGTCATCCTGTTTGCCAAAGACTACCGGAGCTGCCACTGTACTTGCATTGTAACCTGAAGTGCCTGATGGGAGAAGCCAAGTAAACCCAGCACTGAGACTGTTTATTCGCCACCTGAAGAAAGGTAGACTAAAACACTGAGTAGGCAGCAGCAGCCTGCCTGTGAGTGCCCCTGATCCCGGCCAGCAGCCAGCTCAACCCCACTGGCCTACCTGCACTCCAACGAACCTATTACTTCCATAGATTTTACCGGTTGCCCTGGGAACCCGCTCTTCCCATGGAGAACCAAACCATCACAGCTCCTACTCCATCATCACCAGCGGTCAAGGAAAGCAGCGGCGGCCCCTTAAAGGCCGCCTCCCACAGGTGGCTTCACGACAAATACTCTTTTTATTCTACTTTTTATTTTCAAATTCCCCTTTTTACTGACCGCCCCATGAGGGGACCACGGACCGGGTCATGCCACTGTGACTTCCCACAGAATTCCGACGGCATCGGGAGGACCCGCCTACGAGTGCCCCACGGCCCCAGCTGGGGGCGAGTGACAGTAATCCCAACTACTGCAAAAATATTCCATCTCTATATGTAAGTTAAATAAGTTAACTAAGTTAAATAAGCTAGCGGCCACCTGATTGGTCAGATTACAAGGTCCTAGGTGTACTGTCAGGACCTTGCAAACTGGCCAATCAGGTGGCCGCTAGCGATCACGTGGTTGTGACGTGGCGCCATCTGATTGGCCAGATCGCTACCGACCATCTGATTGGCTGGTAGTCACAGGTCCTTGTCCAGCGATCGGATGTCTTCTTTGCCGTCCCGGTGCAGGCGTCGGACAGGTGAGTATGTAATTTTATTATTTTTAACAACTTTTAATCACTTTTAGGCTACTTTTGCAGTGTATCTATAGATACACTGCGAAAGTAGTAGGACTACTCACTACTCCCGAGTACACATAAGATACTCGGAGAGTAGCGAGTAGCCGAATACCGCTACTATTCGGCAAATACCGAATAGTAGCGAGTATACTCGCTCATTCCTAGTGACAGCTTACATTTCCTATGAAAATTTTACAAGCCATGCTTCTTTTTGACGAAATAGGGACCTTTACTGCAGCTGAAGATATGGTAGACCAGAAATGACCACACACAATAAGGCTATGTGCATACAATATCATTTTTAGGCTGAAGGCACACTGATCCCTCCAAAACTGCGCGTTTTTGAAGTGCGATATTGATGCGAATTTGATGCGTGTAGTAGTGCGAGTGCGGTGCGAGTGTGATGCCAGTGTGGTGCAAGTGTGGTGCTAGTGTGGTGCTAGTGGGGTGCTAGTGGGGTGCGATTGAGATTTTTTCATTCCTACTGCTATCCGACAGACTAGCACCCTTCTCCTGGTGTCAAGACTGCACTGATTTGCTGCCACTCATTTGTCAATCAATGGGGTCACTTGTGGGGAAGCTCCAATATTGAGGCACACAGGGGCTCACCAAACGCGACATGGTGTCCGCTAACAATTTGAGCTGATTTCCATTCAAATTGTTAGCGGACACCATGTCGCGTCTGGAGAGCCCCTGTGTACCTCAGCATTGGACCTCCCCCACAAGTGACCCCATTTTGGAAACTAGACCTCCCCAAGGAACAAATCTAGATGCATAATGAGCACTTTGAAGCCCCAGGTGCTTCACAAATTGATCCGTAAAAATGAAAAAAATATTTTTCTTCCACAAAAATCTTATTTTTTTATTATTACGTATCAAATTGTGAAGCACCTGAGGCTTCAAAGTGCTCATTATGCATCTACATTTGTTCCTTGGGGGGGTCAAGTTTCCAAAATGGGGTCACTTGTGGGGGACCTCCAATGCTGACGCACACAAGGGCTCTCCATACGCGACATGGTGTTCGCTAACAATTGGAATTGTTAGCAGACACCATGTCGGGTATGGAGAGCCCCTGTGTGCCTGAATATTGGAGCTCCCCCACAAGTGACCCCATTTTAGAAACTAGACCCCCCAAGGAACAAATCCACATGCATAATGGGGTCACTTGTGGGGAGCTCCAATGTTTAGGCACACAGGGGCTCTCCATATGCAACATGGTGTCCGCTAACAATTGTTAGCGGACACCATGTCACGTATGGAGAGCCCCTGTGTGCCACCAGCATTGCCACCAGCGCAAGGGCAACTGGAAGAGTTGGGGTACAGCACCAGAAAATGGCACCTCCAATGAATGCGCTATTTTCTGTGGTGGCTGTGGGTTGCAATTTGCAGCGTGGGGGGGCCCACAACATTTGGATCTCTCCACGATGAGGATTGCAGCCCCCCAACTGCCAAGTTGTACCTGGCTGGCTACCAAAAATATGGCAAAGCTCCATGTCATGTTATTGGTAGAAGTACCGTGTTTCCCTGAAACTAAGACCCCCCCGAAAGTAAGGCAGGGTAGGGGGAACGGGGGGGTCTGTTAATATAAGGCCCCCCCCGAAAGTAAGGCCGCCGGGGGGGGGCGCTGGGGAATATAAGGCCAGTACCTGTCCCCCTGTGTGTCCAGGCTCCTCCAGTGTCCTTGCAGCTGCAGCCGCGCTGGTGCAGATAGGGTTAATCACAGCCGAACATGCTGTGTGCCCAGCCTTAAGTCACAGCAGCCCGGCTCCAGCTCTGATTGGCTCCTAGGAAGCAGTGGGCGTGGCCAGATGACGTCGTGGGCTCGTCATCTAGCCGCGCCCACTGGTTCCTGGGAGCCAATCAGAGCTCGAGCCGGGCTGTTGTGATGTCAGGCTGGGCAGAATTCAGCAATACACACAGCATGTTAGGCTGTGATTAACCCTATCTGCACCAGCGCGGCTGCAGCTGCAAGGACACTGGAGGAGCCTGGACACTCTGGGGAACAGCAAGGAGCCACACTGAAGGCCAGGGGAGCTGGTAAGAAGCAGTGTGTATGTGTATGTGTGTGTTTGTAAGTGTATGTTTGTGTGTAAATGTATGTGTATGTGTGTGTTTGTAAGTGTATGTTTGTGCGTAAGTGTATGTGCATGTGTGTGTTTGTAAGTGTATGTTTGTGTGTAGGTGTATGTGTGTGTAAGTGTATGTGTGTGTGTATATTTGTAAGTGTGTGTGTATGTGTGTGTGTTTGTAAGTGTGTGCGTGTGTGTGTATGTGTATGTGTTTGTAAGTGTATGGGTGGGTGGGTGTGTGTGGATGGGAGGCTGGAGTGGCTGGGGCTGCCAATATAAGACTGCCCCCGAAAGTAAGACAGGGGGCCACTTTTGGCCCCCAAAAAAATATAAGACAGGGTCTTACTTTCGGGGAAACACGGTAATAAAAAAAAAAATGGCGTGGGGCTTCGCCATATTTTTGGTCCAGCCAGGTACAACTTGGCAGCTACGGACTGCCACCAACCCCCAGCTGTCTCGTTGTACCTGGCTGGCAACCAAAAATACAGCGAAGCCCATTTTTTTATTTCTAGAACAAATGATAGAAAAAAATGACGTGGGGATCCGCCATATTTTTGGTTCAGCCAGGTACAACTAGACAGCTGGGGACTGGAATCAGCAGCATGGAGAGGCCCAAGCGTTCTGGGCCCCCCATGCTGCGAATTGCAGCCCGCAGCCGCCCCGGAAAATTGCGCATTCATTGAAGCGCCATTTTCTGGCGCTGTACCCATGCTCTTCCAGTTGCCCTGGTGCCGGAGGCAAACTGGGTAATAAAGGGGTTAATGCCAGCTTTTTATTGGCAGCTGGCACTAAGCCCGAGATTCATAATATTGGGCCAATGTTAGACCCGTCATTAGGAATCTCTGGTAAGTAGTCAATAAATACACACAGAGAAAAGTAATTTTATTTGAAAAAAAAAACGCAAACAAAATTCAGACTCCATCTTTATTAGAAAGATTCGACGTAGTCCATAACGAAGGTCCCACGACGCTCGATCACCTCCGACGTAGTCCACAATGAAGGTCCCACGATGCTCGATTGCCTCTGCTCCAGAGATTGCAGCAAGGGATCAAGTGTCCTCTTCCTACAGTCTCTGGGGTCAGAGTTATGGTGCACTGTATGGCAATGATCTGTCATACAGTGCACCATGACTATGATCCCTGAGACTAGAAGAGGACACTTGATCCATTGTTGCATCCATCCATCCATCAACCCATCATCCACGCATGTACACATCCATTCGTGCACACATCCACGCATGCAGTCACACATACGCACACATCCATCCATGCACGTATCCATGCACCCACGCATCCACGCACCCACGCATCCACACATCCACGCTTCCATGCATCCACACACCCACGCATCCACACATCCATGCACTCACACATCCATGCATCCACGCATCCATGCATCCACACACCCACGCATCCACACATCCACACAGCCACGCATCCACACATCCATGCACCCACGCATCCATGTACCCACGCATACATGCATCCACACACCCACGCATCCACACATTCATGCACCCAAACATCCACGCATCCACGCACCCACACATGCACGCACCCATGCATCTATGCACCTATGCATCCACACGTCCACGCACCCACACATCCACCCATACACACATCCATGCATCTACGCACCCACACATCCATGCATCCATGCATCCACACACCCACGCACCCACACATCCATGCACCCACACATCCACACATCCACGCATCCACACATCCATGCATCCATGCACCCACGCACCCACGCATCCATGCATCCACACACCCACGCATCCACACATCCATGCACCCAAACATCCATGCATCCACGCACCCACACATTCACGCACCCATGCATCTATGCACCCATGCATCCACGCACCCACATATCCACACATCCATGCATCTACGCACCCACACATCCACGCACCCACACATCCATGCACCCACGCATCCATACATCCATGCACCCACACATCCATGCATCTATGCACCCACGCATCCACGCGCCCACCCATCCATGCACCCACACATCCATGCACCCACACATCCATGCATCCACACATCCATGCATCTACGCACCCACGCATCCACACATCCACGCACACACACATCCACGCATCTATGCATTCACGCATCCATGTGCCCCATGCACACATGCATCCACACATCCATGCACCCACGCATCCATGCATCTATGCACCCACGCATCCATGCACCCACACATCCACGCGCCCACACATCCACGCGCCCACGCATCCATGCATCCATGCACCCACACATCTATGCACCCACGCATCCATGCACCCACACACCCACGCATCCACACATCCATTCATCTATGCACCCACGCACCTACACATCCATGCAACCACGCGTGCACACATACATCCATACATCTATTCACACCCATCCATCCATGAACCCATCCATGAACCCATCCATCCACGAACCCACTAACTCATTCATTCATTCATTCTATTAATTCATTCATACGGTACTTACCTCTGGGCGGAGCAGCACTGGAGGAGGGGCGTTCCAGCGAGGAGAGGAGGCAGAGCGGCGGCTACACCAGCGGGATCGAGGAGCGGTGAGATTGGACACGGGGATCGGGGGTGAGGGGTGAATGGCAGGGACAGGTGGGGGCCATCCAGGGGTGGGGAGGCCTGAGGAGGGGGAGGGCATCCGCCCCCGCCGCCAGTAGCGCGGCGGGTAACTGCAAACAGGTCCCGGCATCGGAGGTGGGGGGGTGGAGGGCAGTGACAAGTGGGGGACATCCAGAGTAGGGGGAGGCCTGAGGAGGGGGAGGGCATCCGCCGCCAGCTGCGCGGCGGGTGAAGCAGCAAAACAGGTGCCGGCATCGGAATGGGTGGGGGGCATCTGGAGAAGGGGGAGGCCTGAGGAGGGGGGGGGGGGAGTATCCGCCCCCGCCGCCAGCAGCGCGGCGGGTGATGCAGCACACAGGTCCCGGCTGTCACAGAGATCACAGCCGGGATCACAGAGACTCGCACTATGTCATTGCAAGGTGTGTTTTTTTAACGCACCCATTGTTTTCTATTGATAGCTGGTGCGTACAACTCGCATGCAGTCGCAGCATGCCGCGACTGAAACTCGCTTTGCGAGTTGAGGGCTTCAAATGCGCATCAGTGTGCCCGACATTATAGAAAAACACTTGTCCTAGTGCAATGCAAGTTTATCTCGCATTGCACTCGTGCGAGGCACTGGGATCATGTCGGATGATGTGCCTTCAGCCTTAGGCAGATTCCACATGAAAAAGTGCTACAAAAGGCAAACATATGGACAAAATGCACAGCAATGTCAAGAAGTCTTGCTGTGCTTATGTTTCAACCAATATAACTTCTTTCAACCATTTCACACTTAAAAAGTCAGGAAGTGGCTAAAAGAAGTGACTTGCCCATTCTTCCGCCTACTTTCCATAGAAGACGCCACTATGTTATCTATGGAATATATAGAATAAAGCAATGAGAATGGTAAAGGTGGTACAAAAGATGTCCAAAGACACATTAGAAAAGACACTTCTGGGGAAACATACGGAAAAATCCCTGCGTATACATACCCTAATGTTGGTGGAATCCATGACCAATAGGCTCAGTTCTCATCACTGTTTCCAATGAAGTTTTCAGTTATGTAACTGAACTAGAATAATAAAATCACATGACGAATACAGTGATTTTCAACAAACCCCTCTGATAATATTCAGGACCATCAGGTTTTCATCACAGTGACCATTCTCTTATTGGACAAAATAGTGCAGCAAGCTGATGTGAACATGGCTTAAAGAAAGTAAAAATAAGTCCGGAAGGAATTTCTAAAGACTAATAAAATAATTAAAATAGTATATTCTGTTTTTCAAAGGAGTTTCCTCTTAATGTTGGACAATAAGGCCAATATTAGTCATTCTCTTAGACTATTGTAGAAGGAGCGTTACAACAATGAAGTAGAGCATGAATAATTCTATGACATGCCCCGAGAGGAAAGCATTGCTAACAGAGTGTTTATATGATTATCATATTCCTTTACGCTTGTATACATGACCCACTGGCAATATTCTGTAACAAGCAATGACAACGAGAGGAGCATGATGCATCTGCCTTCTCAGACATTGCTAAATGTAGAATTCAAAGAAAGGGAGTTCACATTCTTTATCCATACAGTAAAATTTTACTGTACAGGCTAAATAGGCTTTCATCTAAAAAATATTAAATATTCAGAAAAGTGACCACAAGAACAGGAATTTTTAATCTCCATTATCGGTCTCCAAATGAGAACCAGGGTTCGGTAAAATGACAAAGACAATGCAACAACACATATGTCATTACCTTTCATATACTGTACTTGCGCAGAACCCTATCAGGCCTCAATAGAGCCAGAAGTCCCGCAATGTTCGTGGTGGGCATGAGAGGACGAAATCATGACTGGCAGGGTGACGGGGAGGCGCAGAGGGGCCGGAGAGGTGAGTGGTAAGGGGAGCATTATGATTTTTCTATTTTTTTTACATCTTACGTTTATTATGCTCTTATGTCTGAAGGGAAGCGATTCTCCACTAATTGAATTTCTCACTCATCTCTATCCTCCTCTTGCGTAATGCTAGTCACCACATGGACAAGAAGAAGTAGAATAGTTAAACATTCAGGTCAGATATCAGGAGAGCATGTATAAAACAGAGGCATAGTAAAGACACAGTTCAAGGTCAGTTACGTGGAGAGGAAAGGATCAGAACAGAGGGACAAGACAAAAGGATGGTCAAAAATAAAGTAAAGTCAGGCAGCAAAAGATCAATTCCCAGAGTACAGATACAAGAGACCAACTTAGCACCACAGAGCTGAAACTAAGACTGGCAGAGCTAAATGGCAGAGCAATTGCAGGAGACAAGGAACACCTGCAAAATCTCAGCACAGCCTAGAAAGAGATTGGGCAACTGAACTGTCAATCAAAACACCAACATCCCAGCACATCCCAGCGCCAGATAGCCTGACTAGGTAGTCAATTACACAGCCCAGAACACCCTGAATGCAGAGTGGAGAATCGTAACTTCATGTTCTCCCAATGACTAGTTGAATAATAAGGGCATAGTGAAGTTATAGGAGTACATTAGGATTTTGTCATGCTGTTGCTTCCTACCGAGATGTCCAGAAATTTGAATTTGTCCATTAGCCATCATTGAGTCAACAAGAAAGTATGGGAGAGAATTGAACACTTTTAACCCTAATTTTCCTGTGGTTGATGTGTAGTCAGTCAGGTAGGCATCCTGTGGAGTGGCTGCCATTGTTTCACATGTCCACATTCTCAGACAGACAACACAATATGCAAATTACATATGAAGCAGACATTCAATTGATAAGATTGTTTGTTCTGGAATTTTGAGCCGTTAACTACAAACGACGAGCAAATTACTCAAGATGAATCGTGTAGATAAGTTTGATTTTCCTTTAATAATTACTTACAAAATGACAGACGTCTTAAAACGCCATTGGTTAATTTGTAACTAAACTGCTGTGCTGTTTCTCTTACCTGCTATAAATTCACACTTTACTGCAATGCTCAGGTGTGATGTCTATATCTCCTAGCAATATTTCTGAATACAGAACTCTTTGACATTTTAAACCATGATGAGGCTAACTAGCTTTTTCTACAAGTAAAATTTTATTTGGGAAACAGCAGTACCATCAGTTAAAGGGATCCTGTCACCCCCAAATCGCCTCCTAAGCTATTAAAACATGTCCCTGCAGCCTCCCATCAGTAATCCCACACTCCTTTTTGCTAATAAATGCATCCAGTGAAAGTCAAGAATAACATTATAGCACTTACTCATTAGTGATGATAATGTGTATAGTGGCTATTCTCTAGTCACCCAGGCGGGCCCATGTCGTCATGATAGCACGCCTTAATAGGCGTGATCTGCAAGGCATAATGTTATCAGCGCCTCCCAGCGCTAGCGAGGCTGTAATGGGGCTGTATTGTCGCGAATCGCGTCATTTCCGGTATCGGGTGATGTCAGTACACCCGCGCCGCTCTGCGGGCTTCAAGCCCCGCGCTGCGCATGTGGCGTAGGTGTACTGACATCACCCGCTGCCGGAAATGACGCGATTCGCGACAATACAGCCCCATTACAGCCTCGCTAGCGCTGGGAGGCGCTGATAACATTATGCCTTGCAGATCACGCCTATTAAGGCGTGCTATCATGACGACATGGGCCCGCCTGGGTGACTAAAGAATAGCCACTATACTCATTATCATCACTAATGAGTAAGTGCTATAATGTTATTCTTCACTTTCACTGGATGCATTTATTAGCAAAAAGGAGTGTGGGATTACTGATGGGAGGCTGTAGGGACATGTTTTAATAGCTTAGGAGGCGATTTGGGGGTGACAGGATCCCTTTAAAGAGATCAATAAATATACTGCCAAGGACACTTAACCTCTTAAGATACAATAAAATCAGGATGGCACTAGTGGTGGAAACAGAAATGTATGTAATTGAAGCACTAGAATAACTACTCTTTCCTGAACTCACAGTGACCAGGTCTGAATTTAACCATGAACTACGGCAGATATTGTATTAATTTTCTGGATAAAGACGATAATGCCTTTTAACTTTTGATTTATACATTAAGGAAACTGACCAAAATAGCCTCCTGCACCATAACAGTTTCCATCCCTTACCCATCAAAAGGTCAATACCTAAGACACAATTTCAACGTGTGAAAAGAACAGTCACAGACCATGAGACTTATAACGCGTGGAGAAGAAAGGAGGATGATTTCAAAGCAGAGGTTCTCCTGGCGACTTACAACATGCTCTAGAAGTCACCCACCCTCCTCGAAAGATGACAAATTACATTCTTATCGTATACACCCACCACCCCATAATTTATGAACAGAGCTATAACATTTCATTGGAATAAATTACAGACAGGCTATCCTAATGTGAAGGAATTGCAATCCCCTTTTCTTTCTAGCTTTAGATCTGCGCCCAATCTGAAGGACAAATTAGTACAGGCAGACCTTGGTTTCTCTCATGCCACTCTTGGACAACGCTTTCTTTAAACCCCCAAAACTGGTGCCATCCTTTGACTCCATTGTAATAAATGTATTAATGTCCTTAGAGGTGATATGATATACCACTACTATAAAGGAAAGTCTTATCAGATTAAATATTTATTCACCTATGACTCAGCCTATGTAACTTATCTAATAAAATGTCCCTGTGGCCTTCTGCTTTTAGGGGAAACTACAGATCAAGAATCATATCTCTAAAACCAAGTCCACTATCCATTGTAAGGATTCACTATTACCCACCCCCCACCACTTTGTTACAGGGGTAGCGAGTTGGATGGTGGGCTTCTGGACACATGAATTACAGTCTCTTTCCCTGAGGACCTCAGTAGGAACTATGACATTCAACCTTTTTTTGTAGCCGGTTGTCTATTGGCCGATTGTAAACTATTAATTACTGGTTACTTCATATGTGTATACTCCTTTAAGGTTGTCCCTTCAGGTTTCTGTTTTACATATTAGAATTATATGATTTCTTGCCCATGTTTGCAGCCTTTTAATGCTTCTAAGGGCCACGTCACACACACAGATATTTGTGCAGATATTGTTTGCAGATCTCTGGTTGCAGTGAAATCATGGACACATTGTTCCATTTTGTGGCTGTATATAAATGGATTAATGTGTCCATGATTTCACTGCAACCAGAGATCTGTGAACAATATCTGCACAAATATCTGTGTGTGTGACGTAGGCCTAAGAGATATAGAGGCAAGAACGTTTTAAACACACACCTTTTAATGGGTCCTCTGTATATTATATTACATATACTTCTTCTAGGATATGTCATCTCAATTCTCTGTACATTGATGTTCTCATGTCACCAATACTTTTTACATTTTTTCCAGAATTATTTGCAATACTTTCAGGGCTTAAACGACCACTTCATTCCTCTACAATTGTTGTGTTCACTCTCAGACACTCTCAGATGTTTGGCTCTTGGACTTGCTTCCGTTATGACTCACGGACAGCACCTCCTCTACACGCTCTTCTCATTGGCTGTCATCAAGGTCATGCTCCGACCTATCCCTTCATATATTCCTTGCCAGTTGACTTGCCTGCAGTGCCACCCATCTACTACCAGCAGTGGATACTGTGGTTTTACCTTGTGCTGTCCCTCTTACTTATGTCTACCTGCCTGGACAATCTTGTATGCTTTCCTACAGTTTTAGTATATCTGTGTCTGCCTCTTCTCTGACATGTCTGTATATCTACACTCGTTATCCACTGTGACTTGACACCCAGAGATTTAATACTGATACTGAGTGATGAGCGAGTAGAGAATTATTCGTAATCGCTATACTCATGAGTACTTTGTAATACTCACTCATTCGTCCAAATAGCAAGTCCAATTTTAGTAAATTAGTGATAAGCTCTGTCCACACATAGCTGGCCATTTCCGGGCAGGGCAGGAGGGTGAGCTTTTTTAAGTTTTCACTGCATAAAACACCTTATACTGGCCCCCAGAGAGAGCCTACAATTCAATCTGCTCTCACTGGGGTGCCGAATCCCTTTGTGTACTGAAGGGAGCTGGCAATATGTGTCAGATCGTTCACAATGGATACATCACTCATGAGCACCAGCGAAACTTGCCGAGTAACGAGTATCGTGAATACCGTACTATCCATGTGAGTAATGAATAGTACTGATTACACTCTCTCATCACTACAGATAACTATGTGTCTTCCCTGCCTTTTTCTTGGTGTGGGATTTCCTTTCTCTTCTTGTTTTTATTTCTCACCCCATTGGTATCTATATTTTTCCTTGACCTCCATACAATACTGATATCTCCGGTTTATACTTCCTGTTTGCTCCTACTTACATTTTTTGTTTTTTATTTTTTTCCTTTTGATTGTTTTTGCTTATTCTTGTTCTTCAGTGACATACATTTCTGTTCCCTCCACTGCTGCCATCCTGATTTTATTGCATGGTTTGATATGAATCTGTATATATATTTTTCAGTACACTGAGGAAGCTCTAATCTGGAACGAAACATTTGTATTTGTTCATGATTGCTATTCTACATTAAAAATTGTTCACCTTTACTAATCTGAGTGGTAAGTTTCTGGATTGGATCCTACTTGGGCACCTTACGTAGAGACGTGCCATGGTCATTTTCTGTAATTGAAGGTTTTTTTCCACCAACAAAGTTAATTTTCAACTTGATTTTAATCAATAGATCTTGGAATAATAGTAATTTCTACAATTGGATATGTTTAAAAAAAATTGTTCCTGTGCTGAGATAATCTTATAAGTGTATTCCTGCTTTGTACTGTGTTATGGCCGTGCCTGACCATACAGGGTCATGGTCTGATCATACATTCGGGAAAAGTCCATCTTTTTGATCCCTTTTCATTTTTTTTGAGGCAGTATACCTAAAAATGGCAATTCTAGCATTGTTTTTTTACTTTTTTTATTATTAGTGTTCACCATGTGTGTTATAGCATGTTTTATTAGAGATGAGGCAATTCTAAATATATTATGTTTTTAAGTCAAATGTATTTTTTTATAGATAAAATTATTTTTTTATTTTTTGAAATTGAGATTTTAAGGGGCCTTTTTCTTTAAAAAATAGAAAAGAAAATACTTACGGTAACTTTTTTTTTTACAATATATATTAGATCCTCAAGAGAACATGTACCGTATATACTCGTGTATAAGCCGACCCGCGTATAAGCCGACCCCCCTACTTTTGCCCCCAAAACCTGGGAAAATCTATTGACTCGTGTATAAGCCGAGGGTGGACCCCAGCACAGGTATACAGCCCCCAGCCGTGTGGTATACAGCAGCCCCAGAGGTATATACAGCAGCCCCAGTGGTAGTATACAGCAGCAGCCCCAGTGGTATATACAGCAGCAGCCCCAGTGGTATATACAGCCCCAGTGGTAGTATACACGCAGCCCCAGTAGTATATACAGCCCTAGTAGTATATACAGCCCCAGTGGTAGTATACAGGCAGCCCCAGTAGTATATACAGCCCCAGTGGTAGTATACAGGCAGCCCCAGTATTATATACAGCCCCAGTGGTAGTTTACAGGCAGCCCCAGTATTATATACAGCCCCAGTGGTAGTTTACAGGCAGCCCCAGTATTATATACAGCCCCAGTGGTAGTTTACAGGCAGCCCCAGTATTATATACAGCCCCAGTGGTAGTATACAGGCAGCCCCAGTATTATATACAGCCCCAGTGGTAGTATACAGGCAGCCCCAGTATTATATACAGCCCCAGAGGTAGTTTACAGGCAGCCCCAGTATTATATACAGCCCCAGTGGTAGTTTACAGGCAGCCCCAGTAATGCAGGCCCCCCCAGCCTGACTCCGGTCACCTGTAAAGCAAATTATACTTATCACTGTCCCGCTGTCCGCGCCCGCCGCTGCCGACATCGCGATCCTCCATCTTCATGCGTCTTCTTCCTGTTTCCTGTGTTCGGCGCCGGTAATGACGTCATTGGCTGCGACGAACACAGGAAACAGGAAGAAGACGCATGAAGATGGAGGATCGCGATGTCGGCAGCGGCGGGCGCGGACAGCGGGACAGTGATAAGTATAATTTGCTTTACAGGTGACCGGAGTCAGGCTGGGGGGGCCCTGCATTACTGGGGATGCGGGGGCTGCTGTATACCGCTGTATACAGCAGCCCCCGCACTGACTCGCGTATAAGCCGAGGGGGGTACTTTTCAGCCCAATTTTTGGGCTGAAAAACTCGGCTTATACGCAAGTATATACGGTAATCATTTGATTGCATTTGTACATTAATACATAACACTACTTATATTGTACTGTGTTGCACTGTTGCCTTAGAATCTCCTGACTGTTCACACTATGGAGTCTGATATGCAATTTTGTGCTTCTTTGTTGCTCAGCCACAGATAGGGTGTCAGCTGTTTTGTGTGCACTAGCCATCAGTCTTGCAGGAGTTAACTTTCTTATGGCTGATAATTAGTTTCTGGAGTTTTTGGTTGCTTCTGTGCTATCACAGCTGTCTCCACCGTTTAAGTATGGTGGAGCCCAGTCTCCTACGCTTATAGCTTCAGCTTTGCTCCAGCGATATCAGTCCACTGCTCGGTGTTTCAGTTATTTGTAACTACTAGTGGAAATTTCCTTGTTTTATTTTTATCTCCTGCTTGTACATATTTTCTCCCTTATCCCATATTGTATTCTCCCTGTGTGTGTGGCGCCCCGCCAATGCAGGCGTCACAGAGGGGTACTGCACCTGTAAAAGAGGTGCAGATGCTCCAGCTGCAGGTGGACCCTAGGATGGTGGGTGGGACCCATTCCCAGCACACCCACATTAGCTGAGCTGTGGGAGGTTACCCGGGAGGGAATAAATTCACCTCTAGGGGGAACAAGGAGGTCTTTTCAGCAGAATGGCAAACTAGGAGCAAAAATAGTCTCCCTCTTTTTGGGCGAGAGGGGGAGAGGGTTTGGAACAGTCGGAGAAGGAGGAAGATATAAAGAGTGTGGAACGAGGCGGAAGGACATACCAGGTCGGTTACAAGCTGCACCGGAGGAAAGAAGAAGGGGCCTTGAGGAGGTACTGAAAGGGGGCACCCGACGGGTAAGTCTGGGCCCTAGCAAGAAAGGGAGATCCCCAGAGTGGAGCGTCCATACTCCAGGGGATACTCCAGTCCAACCCGGGGAACGCCGGACCCTAGGAACCGGCCAAGTCCAGCTTGCAGTCGGCAACTGGCTGCCGTGGCTTGTTCATCAGCCACAGCACCCTGCCATCGGAGAGGTCTGCCTGCTTCCTCAACACTGAGTGAGGGGACTCCCGGTGCTACTTACATGGAGCTACTGGGTATAGATCAATTCAAAGCGGGGAAGAACGGACACCAAGGGTTCCACCATACCACCTGGGATCCACTTGCAGCCACCCGTAAAGCTACCTGTCTTTGTAACATCTAAAGTGCTGAGCTGTGAACTGTAACTGCTGCTGCTACAACCAACAGAAAAGTGACTTTGCCTCTGCCTGTGTTTCCTTTTGCATTAACTTGTTTCCTATACAGGAACGCTGCCCCGGAGCTCCAGCCTTACCTGTAGAGGACTTTGCCAACTAGCCGCATTACCATCTACCTGAGGCGGACTGTGGCGGCGCTGGGGACTCCTCACCAGAAACTACAGGTGGTGTCACGACAACTGTAAAAATAATCCCCTGTAAATAATTTCCCTTTTTCAAAGAAGACCCCCAGGACACAGGATCAGGCGCAGCCACCACTCTCCGTGACACAGGAGCGTTAACGCCTTGGAGCCTGATACCCGAGTACCCCAAGGCCTGGGGCTCGACATGTGCATACTGTGAGCTTTAGTTTTGGTTCTCCCCTGTCTGTCCTTATCTGTGAGTTTCTTTACTTCTTGGAGACAAAAGATTTGTAGAAGCGACTTTTGAGAAGCACCTGGTGGTCTAGTGGGGATCAAGTTTAGAGGTGTGGGGGGGTCACCTCTCACCTTATGAGGTTGTGCACCCTTGCTCAACCTCTGTCTGCTGCATCGCTGTGTTGAATTGCTCGGTCCGGGCTCCGGTGGCTCCTCTGCTGTCTCTCCCGGTCACATGGGATGCCGGCCGGTCATGTGCCTTGCGTGTCAGAGGATCCACGTCACGGCAGGTCCTTCAGCCCTCATACGGTGTGTGGTAGCCAGTAGCTCATTCCATAGCCCAAGGGGTGGTTTAACAGATGCAGGAGATTTATGTTAACTGAGTTTGGGAGCGCTGGAGCAGCAAACTATTTAGAAAGGAGTTTGAAGGTTACAAACCTCTTTATTAAAGTTATATACACCACGACACGTTTCCACAGTGAACAGTCGTCTTCATCAGGTGATTTTACCTGATGAAGGCGGCTGTTCGCTGTGGAATCGCGTCGTGGTGTATATAATTTTAATAAAGAGGTTTGTAACCTTCAAACTCCTTTCTAAATAGCTTGCTGCTCCAGCGCTCCCAAACTATGCTACTCTTGATGGTAGAGAGGCCTGAGTCTCTGACCTGTTCCTTTCTCCTCCTCGCCAGCCCTGAGCTAAATCTCCAACCCCACCCCAGGAGGTGAACCGTAATGGAACCCACAGATAAAGACAGATAGGGATAATGTCAACAGTACCACACAGCAAACAATCAGGAAGATACAATATGTGTGTAGGGAGAACACAGATACAAATAGGGAATGAAAAAACAGCAAGGTATACTTCACCAGACACCTAGTAAAGATTAGAGTTTCAACAGCAACTCCAACACAGGACCAGTATGCAAGAGGCACGTGTCTCACCCAGGACCGTGGGGTACTTGGAACTTGGCTTTGCTGCTTCCGGGGGAGTTACAGGGCTCCGTGACCCTGGGGATCAGTTTTGAAAAGTTCTGGGGGAAAAATAGGATTTAGGGAATAGGTATCGTGACGCCACCTGTGGTTCTCAGTCAGCATGGACCGATGCTGTGGGTCAGACATCCAGAATTGTTGGTATGGCAGCCTGATGTCATAGCTCCCCATAGGTGGAGCAGTACCCTGAGGCAGATGTGTTTATTTGCAGGAGGGTGTAAGACCATGGTTGCGCTGGGCCTCTGTGTCTCATTTCCGGTTGCAGTCAGTGGCTCTGCAGGTGGGAGAATAAATCAGTCTCACACAGAATTGGAAATCTGAACCCTGTTTACTCACTGAAGTTGCAACTGGCCATCAGACACTTCTCTCTACCAAGTCCAGTCTGGCCTGTCCTCAAAGAGCTGGGATAGCTCACCCAGGACTCCTTCATGTGTCTCTCCGTTCTCTGGTCACTCTCCCAGCGCTACTTCTGCACCTCTCCTGTCAGCACCTCCACACGCAGTGCCCCGATCTAGCATCCACGTGTCCTTTTGGACGACTGGTACCTGTCTCCTGACCCTAGTTTGGCTGCCTTCTCAGCGGGTGCGTTGGGTTGCAGCCACCACTCCTGTAGACTGCATGGCATCCAGTTCAGTGGTTCAGGCATACAGCGTCTATGCTATGCTTAGGGCCGGATCCGTGGTTCTTGACCAACCCCTCCGTCCGACTATCTTAGTCCCGGATCTGGGCGCCCATGCTGTTCTCACTCCACCTGTGCCCCTGGGGTTCTCTCTGTTCTTGCCTGCACACTTGGCTTCAGCTTGCTCCTCACTTGCTCACTAACTAACTACCCACTGACTGTTCTTCCCATGTCCACTTTTTGACTGGGCCCTCCCCCAGGGTTCACCCATGGTCCCCTAGGTCTTAGGGTGTGTGGGTGTGTTGGGTGGGAGCCTGAGTTCACCATCCCTTTTCCTTTCGGGCTAGGACACCACTCCTGTTCATTGAGTGCAGTACCCCTTTATGGCGACCAGACCAGTGAGGCGTGACACACGCAAATGTCATAGTCACCATCCAGAAATGTTCTGAGCCATCCTTAAAGGGTGAAGGTGTTCCCGTAGCCTCAACCTTCCAATGACACTAATCACAAAGTTAACTCCTGCAAAGCTGAACATCTGTGAACAAACCACTGCCGATTCCCTAACCCATCTAGAGCAACAAAGAGGCTTAAGGCTGCACATCAGACTCCCCAGTGTGAACAGAGTCTGAAGCCGGCATGACACAGTGCCAGGGTGCAGACTCAGGCCTCTCCACCTTCAGAAGTACTCCTGTGTTAGGGATAGATCAGGGCTCCCTAGCCTGAGGGGCAGATCAGGCACCCCAGTTTCCCTTTTCTCCTTAGCCCTTGTGACAGCACTATCCTGGCAGTGCGCTTGAATGAATGATAAGTAGCCTATTAGACCCTGCTTCTGGTAAGATCTGAAAGGCTGTAGTATATCACAAACTTGGAGACCAATATCAGGCCTCTGGATGCCATAGCACCATGGTGGTACGCCTTCTACTGTGGGGAATCCTGTGATCTCAGTGGGTGAACGCAGCCGCCCGTGCCCACGATCAGTGAAAACATGTTGCGTCCAAACTGCTGTAAACACTGATCGTGAAGACCTGCCTTTACATTGTATACTGTATATTGAAAGAAGAACTTGGAAGTATTTGAAGAAACGGGAGAATATTAGATTAGATTCTTGTCGGTAAGGAAATTTGCAAGTACCGATTTCAGCTTTGCCACAATAAAGTATTGTCAGACCTAAAACACTGTAAAGCCAGGCACTGTATACATTACCTTTGATAATCTGTTACTGTAAAAATACTTTCTTTGCAGTTACTGCCCTATATACAAAGCTACTACTGAAAAATAATGATAGTTTAATAGGAAATTATTGATAAGTGCATTTTCTGGTAGAAATGATATTTCTGTAGCTTGTTCTTTGGTCATTTAGCTTTGGAAATCCAAAACAAATATTATGTAATGATGCACCAGTAATATAACGTGCTACTGTATGCAAGAATTCTTTAATAATGAGGTCACTAACCCATAAACTTACCACTGAAGTGTGCCAGCCTCAATTAAATCATTCTACGAGAAGAGTAATAACTTCATGTCAATGAGATTAGTCACCTACAATGAGAGGAACTGAGCAGAAAAAAAGGAAGTGAACTTCATGAGCAATAATCAAGATATGGAAATAGGTATTTGCATTGTCTGTAAGGGACAACACAATCACATACCTAAATTACAAACATAAAGTGAAATAGATTCTTAGTAAGGCTTTATTAACATGAATTTTTCTCCAGATGTCAGTAACAAGCCATCCAATCCACACGGGCAAAGAAATCAAACTATTGATGTCCATTAGTTTAGTGATGTGTAATAATGAGAAATGGAACAGAGAAAAATTTTTGAACGTACTCACTGAAATGTATTTAATACTTCGTACAAAAGAGTTTGTTGGTGACAAAATATTCAAAATGCCTACTGCATGGAGAAACTAGTCACATGCATTGCTCAGGTGAGATTTTGGACCATTCTTCCACACAAACACTCTTCAAATCCTGAAGGTCCTGTGGGCTCCTTCTATGAACAGTGAGCTTTAGTTCCTATTTAGTTCTCTATTGGACTCAGGTCAGGTGATCGGCTTTGGCTTTTCTAGCAGGTTTATTTTCTTTCTATGAAACCAACTGACCGAGTTTTCTTGGCTGTGTTCTTGGGATGATTGTCTTGCTGAAATGTTCACCCATGCTTCATCTTCATCATCCTGGTAGATTGCAGCAGATTTTCATCAAAAATATCTCGGTACCTTTGTCCTTTCATCCTTCCTTCAATAATGTAAAGGTTGCTAGTGTTGTATGCTTAAGGAGAGTCCTACACCATGATATTGCCACCTCCAAACGTCTCTGTTGGTAACCTGTTAAAGTACTCCAAACATTTTGTGTATTATGGTCTTCAAAGAGTTCAATTTTGGTCTCATCTGACCAGACTATATTCTCAGAGTACTTCACAGGCTCGTCTAAATATTGTTGAGCAGACTTGAAACACATTTGAACATGCTTTTTGTGCAGCAATGGAGTCTTGTGTGGTGAGTGTGCATAAAGGCCGTGGAGGCTGAACAAATTACTTAATATTTTCTTTGAAACAATTGTACCTGCTGATTTCAGGTCTTTCTTTAGCTCTCCATGGGTAGCCCTTGGTTCTTGGAAAACTCTTCTGATAATTATTTTCACTCTTCTGTTTGAGACCTTGTAGGGAGCACATATACATAGCCGGTTTATGGTGAAATTATGTCCTTTCCACTTGTAAGTTATGGCCCCAGCAGTGCTCACTGGAACCTTCAGTACTTTGGAAATTCTGTAAAAAAATATCATCAATGCAATTGCAACAATAAGGCTGCAAAGGTCTTAAGACAGCTCACTAGTTTTACCCATCATGAAATGTTTCTTGTGTTTCACCTTGGTAATGAGATATCTTAATATAGGCCATCAGTTGTGTCAGCTGATATTATTTGTCACTAAGCGCCAAGTATGCTCACCTGGTGTCATGACTTTCCATGGCTTTTTGCACCTCTCTTCCTGCATGTGTTCAATATTTTCTCCCTGTCTCATCTCTCATTATTACACATAACTGAATTCATTGATATCTATGGTTTGATTTATTCGACTGTGTGTATTGGATGGGTTGTAACTGAAATCTGGTGAGAATTTCATGCCAATAGCACCTTTAGAAATATATTAACTTTGAAAATTGGTGACATGTTCAATACTTATTGCACCCACTGTTTGGGTCTTCACATCATTACTATAAGTCTTGTATAATTTTTACAGTATGTAGAAAATTGATTATAATAAATATCAAATCATAGCCGCATTAGAAATCACTAAATCTAAACTAATCTGCCAAGAATATAAATTTAACGTATTATGATGCTTTTGACATTTTTTGACTATTTTTATTCTGTGAGCAAACTGTTTTAACCCCATAAAGATTAAAAAGAAACCAAGAACTCTAATGTGATGAAATGTTGTGCTCTGAAAATAGATACAAAAGAGCCGTATTGCAGTATCTTTGAGGCTAATGACCTGAATATCATTCCGATGGTCACTCAGATGGATTTCGGATGGACTTGTTTATTTGTAACATGGAACCAACTGTTCTAGAAGCAAACATAGGTAAAGAACAGACTGATCTGTATACACTCTTATCTCCTCTTGTACTGGATTGTTAACATATTACAAAAAGAAGAGGTAACTGGATTCTGTTACCAGATGGATTCTGTAGCAAATTACCATTTTTTCTCCAAAGTAGAGGTTTAAGATAATTGAAATTCTTATATTAGAGAGGTTTTCTGGTTTTACAAGACAAGTCTGCGTTACTCTATGTGACTGCAGACTGCAAATGGTGACAGTGTGGGCTGCATATATTGTCATGATTCCTTTGTATTCCCTGTGCAAGTGGATGGCTACATAAAATCATGTCTGCAATTTGCATCCTTGGGTTCCTAGTCTTACCTGGCTGTTCAATATAAGATAATTGAGAAAAGAGCAGGAGGCTAGTTGGCACATGCAGTCATGTGATGACCTACCTAAACAAGGGAGTTTGACAGTGTGTGCATTGCACACTGTCAAGATTTGACTGTATTTCAGTCACATAGAGTGACTGCAGACCAAACAATTCTTTTAATTGTAGTTGAGTGACACTATATTCTCGCACTTGAATCTTCTTGTATCTATAATTTTTCAAAATTCTGTTGTCTATAGTTGAGTTATTTTTGGATTCCAAAGTGCAAGATGTACAGTCATTGCTAAATGCAGAGAATACATAATTCAATGTCCATTTTAGGACATGGTCATATATCAAAGTTAAACATCAGAAATTGTCTATTACCTAATAATGACTTAGACAAATGTCTTTCACTTTGACAAATGACTTAGTATACTAGTGCATCTCAATGAATTAGAATATCATAAAAAAACAATGTAATATTGCCATGTTTCAGGGCGTTTCTGGGAGACCTGTAACACATTGACTTATAAATAAATATTATATTCACCCTTTGATGTCTCGTGCAATTTTTCAGCATGATTTTTAACCCTTCAACTTCCCTACCTTAATTTTCTGATATAATGACCTTTTGGGTTTTCATTGGCTCTAAGCCATAATCATCAACATTTACAGAAATAAACACTTGAAATACAGTCGATCACTCTGTTTGTAATGTCTCTATATAATATATGGGTTCACTTTTTGTATTGAATTACTGAAATAAATTAACTTTTTGATGATATTTTAATTCACTGAGATGCACTAGTATGTCCGTCATTATCAGATATCAGACAAAGTATTTCTGATGTTTGACTTTGATATATGACCATGCCCTAAAATGGACACTGTAAAAATGAACACTGTACACAGAATATGCTATTCTATGCTATTCTGCATTTAAAAATCCTCTTTTACTTAGCTAAGCTGAGCCTGCTTAACTGCCTGTTAGCCAGAAATGGAAAGGATAGCGCTCAGTGTTACAGTAAGTGCAAGCTCGGGATTAGACTTCTATATGATGATCCACTCTGACATTTCCCTTGCTGTTTTTCTTAGGCTGGCTTCACACCACGGCACAGTCCGGTCCGGGGCTGTCAGCCCCGAACCGGATCAGCAAACAGAACCGGAGGGCCAAATGTGCTCTCTGGTCCTGTGTGCAGCCGGACGCAGCTGCAGCTGCTAATGATTTAGAACTGCGGCTCGCAGGGAGCTAGCCGCGGTTCTGAAATCACAGCGGCGTGCAGCCGCCGGTGTCCAGTTCCCGGATCCTCCCAGACCGGGGCAATCCGGCCCCATAGGCTCCCATGTTACGGATTGCCCCGGATCCAGGAGGATCTGGGAGAATCCGGGCGAATCCGGGATATGTTTTTTTTTTTCTCCCCGGACACAAAAACGTTGCAAGCAATGTTTTTGTGTCCGGTGAGAATAATCCGAATTCTCTTAGATTCATCCGGAGAGATGGAAACCGGATGGCAGAGAGCCGCCATCCGGCTCTATCTGGCCCCATTGGATACTATGGGGCCAAAATCCGGTCCGGGGCTGTCTGGTTTACACCGGACAGCCCCGGACCGGACTGTGCCGTGGTGTGAAGCCAGCCTTAGTACACATTTGTTTGAATGTCTTTGTCATGCACCTCCTCTCCTCAAACCCTAGCTCAAATTTCTGCCATATGTATATTTGTGCAGATAAATGATACTACTGTTATTGATTTCAATTTCCAGGTATTCACACATCATTGGATCCCATGATACCATACATTGAATAAATAAGGTTGATACTTTTGCCAGAAATGCAACAGCATCAATTAAATAAAATGTGTACGCTTTTAATGGATTTCATATTATAATAAAAACAACTATGGAGGTGCCATTCTTACATTTGTCTAATCCTAATATAAAAACATTGCTATTAGGTTTAGAGATTCATCAAGATTGTTTCCATATCTCATGGCTTAAATATTATAAAAACCCATACAATGCATGAAATGCCTTTCAATGACCTGATATCACTGGATGTATTTGGATGTATTTCAATAAAGGGGAAAAAGGAAAGGGAATTGACACTCGCCAAACTCAACTTCAGAAGATGTCAAAGTTGTTATGCAAGTTCTGATGTAGCACAGTTATATACACTGGATAGCACATTGGATGGGGAGGATCAACAGAGCTAGATATGCTGGAAGGCATGTGTATAATTAAAGATGGTTATGCTGGACTACATGTGGACCAGCGAGGATCACTAGTACTGGATAAGCTGGATGGCACATGAAACAGTGCAGTTGGAAATGCTAGACGGTATGTGGAACATCTAGGATTAGTAGAATGGATATGCAAACAATAATCTTTGAATAGCACAGCCGAGTATGCAGATAGTACCTAGGAGCAGCAAGGTTATGTAGACTGACTAGTACCTACAGCACAGTCGAATGTGCTGACAACACCTTGGAAGAGTGTAGCCATTACTCATGAAGACAGACAGGTACCTTATTGAAGCAGTGCCGAGTGTGAAAACAGCACATTGAAGCAGTCAAACAAGCACCTTGATACAGCAGGGCTGAGTAAGCAGACAGCTTGGTAAAGTGGAGTCATGTAGCTAATTGCTACCTATTAAGCAGTGCTGAGTGTATGAATATCAGCTTTGAGAGTAGCAGAGAGTAGTTGGCAGATAGTCACCTTGCTATAGCCAGAGCTGAATTTGCAGATCGTCACCTTAGTATAGCAGAACTGAGTTGGCAAACAGCCACCTTAATATAACAGAGCACAACAATAGTAAAACTAGGTTAGGGCTTGGACACACTTTCCTAGTTACATCCGAGTTTGACTGAGACTCTGAGAGGGCTGGAGCAGTGACCCTGAACGGCCTCTCCCTCTCTGGACGGGGAGTCTGGAGCTGCACAAAAACACAGCTGACAGCCCATCCAGATAGGGAGAAGCCGTTCAGGGTCACTGCTCCAGCCCTTTCAGAGTCTCCTCAAAGTCTGATGAGTGTGTCCGAGCCCTTAGGCCACTTTCACATCAGCGTTTTTTTCGCGGCCGCAACTCCTGCAGGTGCTGGATCGCGGCAATACTGCACTTACCGCAAGCCCCATAGAAAATGCATGGGGCTTGCTGCAATTGTGCCGCAAGTGCAACTGTTAGGCGGCAGATGCGGTAAATCTGCCAGATCTGCCGCAATTTGGAAAAAATGCTGATGTTAAAGGGGCCTTAGTGGCATGGCTAGGCTCTGTACAGGGGTATCTAGATACCGAGGGGCCATGCAGGCACCTGAGCCAGCCCAAAAAGGAAAAAATCATGGCAACAGGTTGTGTGCCAGGTTAACATGCTAACCCAACACATATTAAAACAAAGAGAAATGGCTGCTGGAAAAGTAGAACTGCAGACCAGAGCGGGAGCCAGAACAGAAAAATTGACATAGTTGATGCACCCTAAATATATTTGAAATAACTGAAAATAATTGATTTATTATTAACACATCCACTTATACAGTACTAATAACCTCAGTAATATAAGCATTGCCATTCAGGTTTTTTTTCCCAAAAACCTGAATTTTATAGAAAAAAATAAGATTAAAGGATGAAAATTGCATAACGCTCACTGGACTCTAGTGCACTCCTTACGCCCGAAGGATACATTCACATATACATTAATATAAAGATTACAGATTGTTTTATTTTTTTTTAATGCATGAAAAGTAACATTTTACATCCTGCAGGCACAGACCCTTTAAAGGTAATGTCTGAATTTAATTGTGACTCTTACAATTCCAGGATTCAATCGATCCTTACAGAGAATGATTGGCTATTGTGATTGAACTTCAATTAATAAGGATCAAAGTTCAAAATGCAACTATAAAAAACAACTAAAAATGAACAAACTAAAGATGAACCAGCAGTTGCTTGAATACGTCTTAACCAGCAGGACACAGCTAACTTGCCTACCAATTAATATAAAGCAAAGTATGAAATAATTATTTTGGATTTACCACTTGAGTAGTTTTGAGCAGGGCTGTGGAGTCGTGTCTATTTTGGTGGAGTCTGAGTCGGAGTCAGGAATTTGAGAAGCCGGAGTCAGATGTTTGACTTACTGACTTCACAGCCATGGTTGTGGAATCATAGTTGTCGGGTCGGAGTCAGTGTCCGTTTTGGTGGAGATGGAGTCGGAGTCAGAATCGAAGTCGGATGTTTGGCTTACCAACTTCACAACTCTGGTTTTGAGGACTGAAAAAACGTAATAAATGTCTGTTCCTCACTTTGCGCACTTGGTCATAAATGAACTGCAACGGGGGGGGGGGGAGGGGGGGGGTGGCCGACTGCACCCAGCGCTGTCCATTTTCAGCATTGTAATCGTAGATGCATACCGGTTGTGCTTGCATGATTTCCGGTGGCTGGAGGGGCTGGTATTGAGGTAATATTGAGAAAATCATTAATTACTATACAGCTTACCAGCATGTCCCCAGTTTAGGCACCTTAATCAACCAGACAGGTTCCCTTAAAACCTAGTGTTGTGCTAAGTTTACAGGAGTTACCCATGCCATTAAATGACTGCTGGATGGCTAATGGCCTGTTTAGGCCATCCAGCCGTACTTCCGTTAACATGTATATTCTGCATGTATAGAGTATTATTGTTCTCGGCAGCACCTGTCCTATTTACACAGGACAAAGTGCTGCCAAAAATAGTTATTTTTAAGCATGCTGTACAATCATCACACATCACACAAATGAGGATTTTGTTCATTTGTTGGGTGATCACCTGTTTAGATGGATTGATAGTCAGGATCAAGCAATTCTAGAAACACTCGTTCTCCAATTATGCCTGTCTATAAGCACCATAGCCTGGAGATAGCCATTGTGCATCAAATTCTGCATTTGGTCATTGTTGAGTAATTTCTAAATATCCAAGAAGCCTTAGTGTACTTTCCACTTTAGATTACCTCCTTTGTATTTATTTTCATAGTCTTTATTAGACTTCATAGGACACTACAGAACGTAGTGTGACTCCTCAGTTAAGGATTCCTTGTGCAGATGACCATTTATAACAGAGGCAAAACATTAACTATAGTGAGAGTACAAAGAAAATTCTATTAAAAAATTGTCATAACAATCAATTAAAAACACAATTTTGGGGCAGATGATATGCCCATAGATTAGTCTTGAAATGCACCAAATTTATCAAAGAGGCCTATAACGGATAATACTACAAGTTCACACCATCTATTATTTGGATTCCTTTTAGACAATGTTCTAAGAACCTTTAGAATTTTTTTTTTATTAGACCCCTTTCACATCAGCGTTTTTGGTGATTCACGGCAGATCTGGACAGATTTACCGCATCTGCCACGTAAGGCCGCCTTGCGGCAAGCCTGCCCCCATTCATTCTCGATGGGACTTGCGGCAGGTGCGGTTTTTGCATGATCCAGGAAATCCAGCACTTGCGACAAGTCAAAAAAATGCGGTTAGCTGCGGTTTATTAGTTGCCGCAAGTGCTGGATTTGCTGGATTGCGGCAAAAACCACACCTGCCGCAAGTCCCTAGAGAATGAATGGGGTCTTGCTGCAAGTTGGCTGTTACGTGGCAGATGTGGGAAATCTGCTGGGTCTGCCACAAATCAGCAAAAACCGCTGATGTGAAAGGTCACTTATACTGACATGCTTAGCCATACTCCCTTTACTAACAGTAGCAAAGAGCACAGTACTCTGGTTGGTGCCTACGTAGGATCCTATCCCTTGTCAATTGATACTCAATGTGAAGAAAGAAACGGAAAGTTTATTAGTACCAACAATCCAGAATATTTAGACGTTTCGGTCTATACAGTAGACCTTCATCAGTATACTGGAAATAATATATACAGTATATACAGAAAAAAATGGCAATTGCTCAATAGAAGCCATAATAATTGTAGCAATGCATCATAATACATTTCAAAATCATAACAAATATAAGATCTGGGAACTTGCTATCTACCTTATGGAGAGAAGTTTTCCTGCAACAAGAAGACAGTTAAGTAGGTGAGGAGATTGCAGCCACATCCCCCCTCTAGAAAATATGCAAATTTGCACTTCAGTAAGGAAGTGGAATAACTCCAGTCGCCACATTTAAGCAGCTCCTCAAAGTCATAATCGCTTTCCAACAAGCTTTTTAATATGACTACGGGATTTGTGCCAGATCAGAGCCCCAAACTACAGACGCTGTTATAAGGAAGAAAAAAAAGAAGAAACATACTGAAATGGGAAATGAAGTATAATCACAATGTCCAACAATCAAAAGAGTAATAATACATATAATAATAAATAATTAAAAGGGAAAGTGCAACTAACAATGAAAAAAAAAAACAGACAAAAACTCTGTTTCATTCTTTAAAGTGATAGATATGCTTCAGAGGAGGTATCAGATATACCATAAGTAGTGATTGTTGAGATCAACAGGAGGTGTCATCTATCACTTCCAAGCAGTAGCGCAGCTAACAGGTGGCAGAGGGGGCAGTTGCCCTGGACCCCGTTATCAGAGGGGTCCACCAGGAGCTACTGCCACTGTTAACTGTATTGGTATAGTTAATCTCTGCAGTGGAGCAGGGAGACGTGATCTCCCTGCACTTCCGCTCTCTGTTCTCTAGACTGCAGGGCTCTTTAAGTCTGAGGTCTACAGGACAAATGGATGATGGTGCCGGTGCATGCACGGGACGTTAGAGTCCCAGAGCCGTAATATTATCCTCCAGTGCCAAAACTCTGATGTCTTCTGTTTGCGATCACAGTGAGATGATCTGCCTATGCTGGACCCATCAGAACCCTGGATTAAGTGAACATATGATTTATTTTTATTTTATTTAAATGTGTGGTGGGACTGTGGGGGGATCATTTAAGTATGGGGGGCCCATATACATTATAGGGAGTACTGTGAGGGCCCTTATACATTGTGGAGGACCCTTACATATTGTAGGCAGTACTGTGGGGGCCCTCATACAGTGTGGGGCCTTATACAGTATGGGGGGGGTCTTTATTCAGTGTTGGAGCAAATGTAAGACCATTGTGCAGCTTGAGAGCTAATGTGGAGGCCATTATAAAGCGTGGAAGCTGACATTATACAGTGTGTGAGCTAATGCCGTGGCCATATACAGCATGGGAGCTAATGTGGGGGCCACTATACAGTGTGGGAGCTACTGTGGAGCCATTATACAATTATACAATGTGGGGGTTACTGTGCAGACCATTAAACAGTGTGCTGGCTACTGTGGTGGCTATTTTACAATATGTGGGTTATTATACATTGTGGAGGTTATTAGACAGTGTGTGGACTATTCTTTTGGGAGAGCTCTGGGCTCATCATACTGTGTATAGGGGAGGTGTATATGGGGGAACTCCGGAGACCTTACTAAATGTTAAGTGGGCACTTTATAACTATTATTGTTATAGGGCCTCTCAAGGTATTGTGACTGTATAAGGTGCGCCGTGAGCATTACTACTTTCTAGGGCAAAAGGTAGACACTTTGCTAGGGCAATTACATAGGGTATAATATTTTCTAGGGGTCAATTTTACCATCTAAAGGGCACAAATGAGGCCATATTGTCATGTAAGGAGCACAGTGGTGGAATTGTTGTATAAATCAGTATGAAGAGCCCTGCTTTTATACCACATGCCATGTACAGTAATGGGGACGCATTCAGCAGAAGTGGCTCAGTATTGGCATATCAGTAGGATGAGGAGTTTGTACAGGTTGGGAATAGATGAGGACAGTACTGGAAATGTGAGGCGTTGAATGTGTCTTTGCTGCAAACTCTGCAGAAGAGTCCTGGCTGGTAGAAGTTGTTATGCTGGTCTGGGCCAAATGGAAACTATGGGAAAAGTGAACAACTCCATAAGAAAGAAAGTCAGCTGTAATTCACTATCTGTAACTGTAATCTCTTAGATGTTCTGCAGGGCTGTTATCTACCACAATATTGTGTAATGATTATCGGATCTGATAGTAAAGGCCCCGTTACATGTAGTGACACTCCAGCGATCCCGACAACGATATGACCTGGTAGGGATCGCTGGAGCGTCGCTACGTGGTCGCTGGTGAGATGTCAAACAGTCAGATCTCACCAGCGATGCAGCAACAATATGGAACGATTCGGCGGTCATTGGGATCCTGTCACTCTCGGGCATAGTATTGAGATTGTTGGTCGTTGTCCCTGTCAAACACAGCGATACATGCTGCTCAGCAGGAGTACGATGACCAAAAAATGGTCCAGAACGGTTTGTCACGATCAGCAATCTCACAGCGGGGGCCTGGTTGCTGCTACATGTCACACATAATGAGATCGCTGGCATGGTCGCTGTTACATCACAAAACCTGTGATGTAACAGCGATATCGCTAGCGATATCGCTATGTGTGAAGTACCCCTAAAGGGATATAATGAAACTAAGGGGTACTTCACACACAACGATATCGCTAGCGACATCGCTGCACCGTCACAGGTTTTGTGATGTAACAACGATCTTGCCTGCGACCTCGCTATGTGTGACACGTAGCAGTGATCAGGCCCCTGCTGTGAGATTGCTGATCATTACAAATCGTCCAGGACCATTTTTTGGTCGTTGCGCTCCTGCTAGGCAGCATGCATCGCTGTGTTTGACAGGAACCATGACCAACGATCTCAATACTACGTCTGAGAGTGACAGGGTCCCAACGATTGCTGTGTCGTTGCTGCGTTGCTGGTGAGATCTGACTGTTTGACATCTTACCAGCGACCACATAGTGACGCACCAGCAATCCCGGACAGGTCAAATTGTGGTTGTGATTGCTGGAAAGTTGTAGCGTGTTATAGGGCCCTAAGACCAGGGTTTGGGTAAATAAATTGTATTAACGAATTGACCAGTAGTTTAGAAACAGAAACAAACAATAGGCAAATCCTGAAATATTGAGCAGAGTATTTCCAGCACAATACATGAATGTCCAGAAATTATTATAAGCAGCGCAAGACCAGCAATATGTGAATGTCTTGAAATTAAATGCAAGAATGTGACAGTCAGTTTTACGTGAAATGTCCAGAAATAAGCAGAAGTAAGCTCTTTTACATGAATTGTTCAGAAGTAATATGCAGAAAGAGAACAGTAAACAGATGGCTACCAGTGTACTTCTTAGGGCTGAAAAGTCCCACTCAAGTCCAGCACCGCAGCCCACACTGATCAAGTCCCGGATTGAGTACACTGATAGCAAAATAAAGTCAAAGTTCTTACAGATCAAGTTATCAGAAGTATAAAGCTCCTCTCCTTGAAAGTCTGGAAAGGAAGTAACCACAGTCAGGGTCAGGTTAAAGCACTGAAGACCAAAGGCAGCTGGGAGGTGATGAAGATGAGCACAGAGTAAACGGGCAGCAGCAGGAAGTCCAGAAGCAAACCAAGAGAGTATCAGAAGCCAACTAGCAAAATACTCAGAAAAAGGAATAAAGCCTGGACCAGAACTTATAAGTAGAGCTGGCAGGAATTTCAAGGGCAAGACGAGCTACTAGACTCCATCTTGGATGAGGGCAGAAGACACAAACAAGCTCCATGGAAAACTTGGAAATATTACATATGGTCACCATATATTGGTAATTGGTGTTGGCCTTTGTATAGAGATTTATTTCTAGTAACAGTGTGGTCATCTGCTGAGGTTCCCCTGTACCCATGATTAGAGTGTGGCACTGTAATTTATACCACAGTTACATGATTAGAGGCCCACTTATATTTTTCAGCCCCTGAGCTGAACCTCTAGCAACACCTCTGCCTATGATCAGAAGGCACTGTGTTCTGGATGCAGCGTCATTCCTCTTTGGAGACGTTAGTGTTCTCTGTGGGAGAACGTACTGTGGGTGCCCAAAACCAAGATTTAAAGTGCAGCATATTTTTGCTGTGTTCTCCCACTGAGAACCCTTGCGTCTCTGCAAGATTAATTGACATGCTCTGGCTTGGGAAGTCGTGCCTCATGTCAGTTTAAGCTGCGTATGAAAGAAAAAGAAGCACAGTTGGCATGAGATTTCTATAAATTCAGTCCACTGTGCTTGTACTGTACTATGCAGCGTCTTGGATGTGGCAAAAACGTTCAGTATCCATAATGCTGGTAATCCTATAGGCACTCAGTGTTAGAGGGCAATTGCAAAGCTGCACTGCATACAAAGACATTTTGTGAAAAGACCTACAGTACTGTACATTGGAATTTATTTTTATCTTATTGAAAGGTACATAAGTTCAGTAGACAGTGTTAAAATCTATTGTCGTTAATAATTAATATAGACAGACATTATTGTAAGTAATGTATATAATTCTGTTTTACATTAACCTGTAAGCAGGATGCATACTCAGTCTCTTTCTTTAAAGCAATAAATATATATAGTTAGCCATTAAAAGGTATCAACCACTGAGGACTCTCAACTTTTAATATTTTGTATTACATACAGTGGGTACAGAGAGTATTTCGATCCCTTTACATTTTTCACTGTTTGTTTTATAGCAGACATTTGGTAAATTTAAAAAAGTTCATTTTTTTCTCATTAATGTACACTCTACAATCCATCTTGACTGAGAAAAAAACCCAGAAATGTACACATTTTTGGAAATTTATTAAAAAAGAAAACTGAAACATGGTCATAAGTATTCAGACCCTTTGCTCAGACACTCATATTTAAGTCACATGATGTCTATTTCCTTGTGATCCTCCTTGAGATGGTTCTACTCCTTCTTTGGAGTCCAGCTGTGTTTAATTAATTAATTTGGAAAGGCACACACCTGTCTATATAAGACCTCACAGCTCACAGTACATGTCAGACCAACTGAGAATCATGAGGTCAAAGGAACTGCCTAAGTAGCTCAGAGACGGAATTGCGGCAAGGCACAGATCTGGCCAAAGTTACACAAGAATTTCTGCTGTACTCAAGGTTCCTAAGAGCAAAGTGGCCTCCATAATCCTTAAATGGAAGAAGTTTGGGACAACCAGAAGTCTTCCTAGACCTGAGCAATCGTGGGAAAAGTACCTTGGTGAGAGAGGAATAGAAGAACCCCAAGATAATTGTGGCTGAGCTCCAGAGGTGCAGTAGAGAGATGGGAGAAAGTTCCATAAAGTCAACTATCACTGCAGCCCTCCACCAGTCAGGCCTTTATGGCAGAGTGGCCCAACGGAAGCCTCTCCTCAGTGCAAGACATATGAAAGCCCGCATAGAGTTTGCAAAAAAAACACATGAAGGACTCTCAGACTATGAGAAATAAAATTCTCTGGTCTTATGAGACGAAGATAGAAGTTTTTGGTGATAATTCTAAGCGGTATATGTGGAGAAAACCAGGCATAGTAAATGGGACCGGGGTCCTGACAACTAGCAGCATGTTTCTAGGCAATAGATTATATTGCTCATGCACCCGCCATACAGGGAAGGTGCCTTAAATACTCTGTGCTTCTTAGCAAGAGGCTGATCCTTTAAGAGAAGGGGGCGTTTTGCGCATGTCGTAAGCACTCTCCTGGGAACCTGAATGGCAGGCGTAGGCCCTGGGACATAAAACTGAGATGGGAACCAGAGCTGTGTCGGTCTCCCTGCTGCGGCGACGCCAGTGCTGCATCTGGCATTACACATACATACAAATGTACATTAACACATAAATAAGGAGTTCATTTTTCTTATACAGAAAGTTTCATCTGAATGTTTGTATTTTTGGCTTATGAGAAATAAAAATAGGGTGATGCTCCTACAGACTCGGGTTTCTAAAAAGAAACCACACATTTAATAGACCACAAAGGGACCTGGGGCAAGAATGGTTTCAGAACAACTGAGAACATTGTTTACTTTCACAGCTCAGAAATAGTTGATATCAACTCAAGAATACATTGACGGACTTCCGGTTCCGGCTCTGGGGAGATGGCAGCGTGAGGGAGACGCTCCAGAGACCGCGCCGCTCACCTGTCTGATACATCGGGTCTGATGCCCCAGAGCGCTCCTAAAACCAAGGAGGGACACCCCAGACGCACGGGGACCCTGGATCGATACGTCCTAAGGAGTTCGGGGCGCGAGGACGCAGTTCACTCCCAGAGCGGGAAGACGAGCGGGCCCGCAAAGAAAATGGCGGCAGCGGGAGACAAAGCACAGGCAGCAGGACACCACAGCCGCAAGGGTGAACGCAATAACTACACGGAGAGAAGTCTGATGGAGACCAAAAGAAACATTCCAGAGGTTGCACAAGCTGCTCAGAACCCTGACAGGGAGAAGGACACAGAGGAGCACAGCCCGGATTCTGCAGAGGTACTGGAGGAGGGAGGGGAGAACAGTACGCAGACAGGAGAGGCACAACATGAGGAGACATTTCAGGAGAAGGAGATGATGGGCATGAGAGGCCCCATTGATGTTGCCCAACTGGCTAAGGCAATAGCCCCTTACATAGTGGCTGATATAACTGCAGCCTTAAAAGACTCTGTTACAGAAGCTCTATTTGGACTTAGACAAACTACTGAACAGCACAGTGAGAGGCTGCAGGAAGCAGAGAGGAGATTAGGAGAGGCGGAAGACAGGATTGTAATAATGGAACGACATATAGCAGCTTTACAAAAGCATTCTGCATATACTGAGGAAAAAGTGGATGATCTTGAAAATCGTTCCAGAAGAAATAACCTCAGGATGGTTGGATTGCCAGAATCTATCCCACCAGGCCAGTTAGACGTGATATGGGAGACAGAGCTGCCTAAAGCTTTAGGACTGAAGAGACAATGCAGAGTGGAGAGAGCCCATAGGATCGGCCCCCCAAAAGACCCGAAAGAGGGCCCACGTCAGCTCATAGCCAAGTTCCTGGATTATAAGGATAAGGAACACATCCTGAGAGAATTTAGATCCAGGAGGATCCCACTAGTATTGCAAGGACATAAAGTCAGGCTTTACGAGGATTACTCGGCGGAGGTAGCACGCAAACGGAAGACTTTTAGTGTAGCCTGTACCATCTTGTTTAAGGGAAACATAAGATTCCAACTTGCTTTTCCTGCAGTGCTAAGGTTCAGGAATAGCCAGGGTAAGATGATGACTTTTGTAAACGCCAGAGCAGCTATGGACTATCTCCAACAAGGGTCACCATCCCCTCAGGGATCGAGGTCGATCCCTGCAACTAATGGCTCGCAGACACCCACATCGCAGGGCACGTATGCTGAAAAAGCGGCGACGAACACAGAGGGAAAAGAATTACCATATAAAGATGGAAGAGGGCAGAATGTGCAGAAACAGAATGGCAATAGATAACGGAGAGAAGCCACATGTCTTGATGGAAGAACTTGATGGACAAGGAGTGGGAGAGGGGGAGACAAGGGAGTACGGAGAAGGAACTGGTTCCTAAACTAATGATTCTGTTATCTGGACGATTTTTGTTCTGTTCTAGGTTTTGTCACAATATGGGCTGACGAATGTTTTAGGACGATGAATGTTCTATGGACTCAGCCAGGATTGCAGTGATATATACGATGAGAGACACATCTATCACCGATACCTGGACAATGGATACCCGTATTGGACTATGAGAAAGAGGTGGTCAGATATGTTGAAGATAAGTGCAAATTGCTCGAAGGGGAAGGGGAGGGGGGCAGATGAAACAAGTATTAAACATGTTGGCAGGCGCGGGGAGCTGCTGTCTCTTACAGTACAAGGGAAGTCACGAGACAGAATATATACCCAAGGAGAAGGGGGAATTATCCCAACTATTCCAGCTACTCCTTGAGAATGGGAATGAAAGGGGGGGTCGCAGTTGGGGGGGAATTAGGGTTCAGATGTACATATGTGTTGCAGACAACAAAAGGATACGTAATTGACAAAGTGATCATCAAGACGCTAGGTGGTGGGCATACAGGGGAGTCACAGCCGATGACGTTGGTAAATAAAAGGATAAAGGGGAACGAAGGGATGAGGGAATTTAAGAAATGTTGCGAATTATCTCATGGAATGTGAAGGGGTTGAGGTCTCCCAATAAGCGCTATATGATTCTGCGCCACTTAAAGAAGTTAAAGGCTGATATAGCTCTTCTTCAGGAGACCCATCTCCAAACACATGAACTAAAATACATGCAGAAGTTGTGGGTGGGAGCAGGATGGATATCAGGTGCTAAGGGTAAGAAGGCAGGGGTACTGACTTTGATTAATAAACATCAGGCACACAATGTATTATCGATATCACATGACTCTGAAGGGAGAACATTGCAAGTAGTGTTACAGATTCAAAATCAACATTTGAGTATATACAACATATATGCACCTAACACCACTAGAACTCAATTCTTTACAGACTTGTGTGTATCTGTTATGGGAGATAGAGAAACCAATATTGTAATCGGAGGAGACTTCAATGAAGTGGTGATGGAAGACATCGACAGGAGAAAGGGGGGGAGGAGGAGTGAACAGTCCTTGTCGACAAACAAAAGTGGTGACCTCGCAGAGTTCATGGAGATGGCGGGGTTGGTTGACGTGTGGAGAGTGATGCACCCACAGGAACTAGACTATACACACTTCTCTCACCCGCATAGCTCTTGGTCGCGTATCGATCTATTTTTGGCGTCCGAGCAGCTATGGAGGAGGACGGAAAATGCTACATTAGAAAATATGGTCATTTCTGATCATAGTCCAATAACCATTGAATTTACAGAGACTTATCAGAGAGGAACAGATTTTTTATGGAGGTTCCCCTCATATTTAGCTGAGGATGGGGAATTTAAGACACAATTGAAAGAGTGGTGGAGTGGTTTCGCCTCTGATAATATGGAACATAAAGCAGATCATCGTCTCTTCTGGGAAACAGGAAAGGCAGTATTAAGAGGTCTCATACTGGCTCATGACTCTAAACATAAAAAGTCTATACGGGAGAGATACACTATGGCTAGTGGAAAAGTGTCATCCACCTATAGACGGTTTAAACAATCACAAGATCCCAGAGACAAAAAAGATTGGGTGGATGCCAAAACTGAGTTTGAGACGTGGGCCAGTAGGAGAGAAGATTTATTGAAAGGGCAGCTAGAGACGGATCTTAATAGGTTTGGGGACAAGGCGGGGAGGCTGTTGGCAGGGTTAGCAAAGGGCCGGAGATTACCTAACCCAATAAGAGCCCTGAGGAACAAGGAGGGGCATATCACAACAAATCCCAGAGAAATAAACTCTATACTTGGAACATATTATAAAAAATTATATGAGATCTCAGATGCACCTAACGGGGAAGGGAACGATTGGCTAGATGATATTTCCCTTACTAAAATCACGGAACTAGAACTAGAGGACTTAAATAGACCAATAACGGAGGAAGAGGTAGATAGTACAATTAAAAATCTAGGCAATGGGAAGGCCCCGGGTCCAGATGGATTCTCAGGGGAATTTTATAAACTCTTGAGGGAGGAAGTGACGCCAACATTGACAGGTCTTTACAACAATATACTCGCAGGGGAACCTATAACGGACGTCATGAACATGGCATATATCAAACTACTTCCAAAAGGGGAGGGAGGGGGTGAAGATCCAGCAAATTTTAGACCTATATCCTTGATTAATCTGGACCTTAAAATATTATCCAAATTGATGTCAGATAGACTAGCAAGGGTACTGCCAGCTCTGATTGAAAGTCACCAAACAGGATTTATTAAAGGGAGATCGGCAGTAACAAATGTGCGCAAAGCTCTTTTGGCACTAGACGCGATCAGACTTGGGAACAGGGAGGGGACGGGAGACCCAGCCATGGTCACATTAGACGCTGAAAAAGCATTTGACAATGTGAACTGGCCATGGTTGGGTCTGGTATTGGATCGTATTGGACTACAGGGGAGATTCAGGCAATACTTGAGGTCTCTATACGCTAATCCAACAGCTCGAGTACATACGCCCGGCTTCCTCTCCCCCACTTTTCCTCTGCAAAAGGGAACACGGCAAGGATGTCCGTTATCGCCACTCCTGTTTGACTTGGCCATAGAACCCTTGGCTAGATATATAAACAATTGTAACTCCTTTGAAGGCATACTGATAGGGGAGCAAAAACTGAAGTCTGCATTATTCGCGGATGATATAATATTATTCATGCACGATCCTGAGCGGGATCTCCCAAAACTTCTAGAAACAATAAGGAGGTATGGGGGTTTCTCGGGCTTCAAGTTAAACAGGACAAAATGTGAATTATTAAAAATTAGAGGGGGGGTGATTGGAGGGGGAAATCTTGATAAGCTGGGCATCCCTATAGCACCGAATTACGTCAAATACCTGGGGTTGAAATTGGGAAGGACTTCGGAACAAACTTATACACTTAATTATGGCCCACTTATCGAAAAAAATGAGAAAGAACTCAAAAAATGGAGGGATTTACCGCTATCACTGCTGGGTCGCAGTCACTTAGCGAAAATGATTAGTTTTGCTAGACTCCTATATCCACTACAGACTCTACCTTTGCTATTAAAGAGGGCGGATATAGCCAGGTTAAACAAGGCATTTACAGGTTTTCTATGGAAAGGAAAAAAGGGAAGACTGAGCTTAGGAAATTTGACAAGAAGGAAGGAAAGAGGAGGCACAAACTTTCCTGATGTCAGAGGGTACAATTTGGCATGTCTCCTTAGACATGTAGTCGAATGCAGGCCCGGACTGGCCATAGGGCATATCGGGAGTTTGCCCGGTGGGCCGAAGGGAAATTGGGCCGTTGCGGACGCTCTTCACATTTCAGAGGTCGCCTGCGGCCCCATTACATCTTTTTGCGGCCGCCGGCCGGGCACAGCCAAAGCAGCTGCACAGCAGCCGCAGAGGTGTTTCCGGCAGGGAGCTTCCTTCTGGCTCTGTTCCAGCAGCCGCTTCTTGGAGGAGGAGTATGTCACCTCAACTCCTCAGCGGCTCCTGCTGGATGCCTCCCTGCTCCTTGACCCTGCTGTGCTGTACGGTACCTCTTGCTGACCAGGGGCCCGGGGCCGTGCAGTTCCTGCACTGTCAGCTGGTGCAGGGCACCTTCGCATGTCTCTCCTTCCTGTCCGGCTTCATCTCCTGCTTGAGCTCGTTCATCCTGGGTGGTAAGAGGGGAGGTTTCTGCACAGCGAGATGTCTGGATTGTGTATTGTGGCTGCGGTCTGCCTGTGGCACAGGGAATTTATGGCAACTGTTTGATCTTTCACTACGAGACGCCCGATCTGTGGAATCTCAAGCAGTTGTTATAAATCCTGTACTGGACAGATAACTGACCTGGGCAGCAGAGCAGCACTGATAACACCCTGTGTCTCCCTCCCTCTCTATGTATATTTGTGTGTGTGCATGTGCTGTAAATGTATGTATGCACTGTATATGTGGTGTATGCACTGTATATGTGGTGCATGTGCTGTATATGTGGTGCATGTACTGTATATGTGGTGCATGTGCTGTATATGTGGTGCATGTACTCTATATGTGGTGCATGTACTGTATATGTGGTGCATGTACTGTATATGTGGTGCATGTACTGTATATGTGGTGTACTGTATATGTGGTGCATGTGCTGTAAATGTATGTATGCACTGTATGTGGTGTATGTACTGTATATGTGGTGTATGTACTGTAAATGTATGTATGCACTGTATGTGGTGTATGTAGTGTATGTACTGTAAATGTATGTATGTACTGTAAATGTATGTATGCACTGTATATGTGGTGCATGTACTGTAAATGTATGTATGCACTGTATATGTGGTGCATGTACTGTATATGTGGTGCATGTACTGTATATGTGGTGCATGTACTGTAAATGTATGCATGTGCTGTATATGTGGTGCATGTGCTGTATATGTGGTGCATGTGCTGTGTATGTGGTGCATGTACTGTATATGTGGTGCATGTACTGTATATGTGGTGTATGTACTGTATATATGGTGCATGTGCTGTAAATGTATGTATGCACTGTATGTGGTGTATGTACTGTATATGTGGTGTATGTACTGTAAATGTATGTATGTACTGTATATGTGGTGCATGTACTGTAAATGTATGTATGCACTGTATGTGGTGTATGTACTGCAAATGTATGTATGCACTGTATATGTGGTGCATGTACTGTATATGTGGTGCATGTACTTTATATGTGGTGCATGTACTGTATATGTGGTGCATGTACTTTATATGTGGTGCATGTACTGTATATGTGGTGCATGTACTGTAAATGTATGCATGTACTGTAAATGTTGTGCATGTACTGTAAATGTATGCATGTACTGTATATGGTGTATGTGCTGTATATGTGGTGCATGTGCTGTATATGTGGTGCATGTACTGTATATGTGGTGCATGTACTGTATATGTGGTGCATGTACTGTAAATGTATGTATGCACTGTATATGTGGTGTATGTACTGTAAATGTATGTATGTACTGTATATGTGGTGTATGTACTGTAAATGTATGTATGCACTGTATATGTGGTGTATGTACTGTAAATGTATGTATGCACTGTATATGTGGTGTATGTACTGTAAATGTATATACATACTGTATGTGTGTACATACGGATGTGTGTGTATTTATACACTATATGCTTGTGTACATATGGATGTGTGTGCATATACATATATACATATATATATACACACAAATGCAGCATATATATATATATATATATATATATATATATATACATAATTAAGAAACACTGGGCACTCTTCAGGATTCAGGGGTTAAAACCTGCAGTGGCCTGCTATAATATTGGTCTAGATCATAGTATCGAAAAATCAGGAAAAATGCGGCACTCACCAGAGATGATCTTGTGTCCTTTATTCACATATACATGTTAAGGTACATGCGGTAAAACAAGTGCGAGGAGGGGGAGAGGAGACGGCGGACGTATATATATGTATATGCACACACATCCACATGTACCTTAACATGTATATGTGAATAAAGGACACAAGATCATCTCTGGTGACTGCCGCATTTTTCCTGATTTTTCAATATATATATATATATATATAATGTATATGTGTGTACAAATATAATGTATGTGTACATATGGACGTGAGTGTGTGTATATATAATGTATGCTTTTACATATGGATGTGTGTGTACACATAATGGATGTGTGAGTACATATAATGTATGTGTGTGTACATATAATGTACCGGTATATGTGCACATATGGATGTGTGTATATTTATATAATGTATGTGTGTGCACTTATGGATGTGTGTGTATATATATATATATATATACATACTGTATGTGTGTACATATGGATGTTTGTGTGTGTACACTCCACAGTACCACTTCTCCTGTCCTGTATACTGGGTGTAATCCTCAGTATCTGTATTATTCTGTATATATACTCTGCACAGTACCACTTCTTCTGTCCTGTATACTGGGTGTAATACTCAGTATCTGTATTATTCTGTATGTATATACTGCACTGTACCACTTCTCCTGTCCTGTATACTGGATGTAATCCTCAGTATCTGTATTATTCTGTATGTATACACTGCACTGTACCACTTCTCCTGTCCTGTATACTGGGTGTAATCCTCAGTATCTGTATTATTCTGTATGTATACACTGCACAGTACCACTTCTCCTGTCCTGTATACTGGGTGTAATCCTCAATATCTGTATTATTCTGTATATGTACAATACACAGTACCACTTCTCCTGTCCTGTATACTGGGTGCAATCCTCAGTGTCTGTATTATACTGTATATATACACTGCACAGTACCACTTCTCCTGTCCTGTATACTGGGTGTAATCCTCAGTATCTGTATTATTCTGTATATATACTCTGCACAGTACCACTTCTCCTGTCCTGTATACTGGGTGCAATCCTCAGTATCTGTATTATACTGTATATATACACTGCACAGTACCACTTCTCCTGTCCTGTATACTGGGTGTAATCCTCAGTATCTGTATTATTCTGTATATATACTCTGCACATTACCACTTCTCCTGTCCTGTATACTGGGTGCAATCCTCAGTATCTGTATTATACTGTATATATACACTGCACTGTACCACTTCTCCTGTCCTATATACTGGGTGTAATCCTCAGTATCTGTATTATTCTGTATATATACTCTGCACATTACCACTTCTCCTGTCCTGTATACTGGGTGCAATCCTCAGTATCTGTATTATTCTGTATATATACACTGCACAGTACCACTTCTCCTGTCCTGTATACTGGGTGTAATCCTCAGTATCTGTATTATTCTGTATATATACTCTGCACAGTACCACTTCTACTGTCCTGTATACTGGGTGTAATCCTCAGTATCTGTATTATTCTGTATATATACACAGTACAGTAGCACTTCTTCTATCCTGTATACTGGGTGTAATCCTCAGTATCTGTATTATTCTGTATATATACACTGCACAGTACATCTCCTGTCCTGTATACTGGGTGCAATCCTCAGTATGTATTCTGTATATATACACTGCACAGTACCACTTCTCCTGTCCTGTATACTGGGTGTAATCCTCAGTATCTGTATTATTCTGTATATATACACTGCACAGTACATCTCCTGTCCTGTATACTGGGTGCAATCCTCAGTATGTATTCTGTATATATACACTGCACAGTACCACTTCTCCTGTCCTGTATACTGGGTGTAATCCTCAGTATCTGTATTATTCTGTATATATACACTGCACAGTACCACTTCTCCTGTCCTGTTGTCAGAGAGTTGGTATTGGACTTCGGGATTTTCAGCATTTAAATATTGTTTAAATTGATGATCCCCAATATGAAAGTCATCACTTATTTTCTGTACAGGTGATGACTTTCTCTTCGCTGTGGATCTGACAGCTGGGACCCAACAATCGTGAGAAATGTGGCTTTGAAGATCACCATGTGAATGGAGATGCGATTGATTATTCCCTCTTCTGCACCATTCCCATGTGGCTCTTCAGATAACGACTTTAAGAAAGTGATGAGGCCACGACAATGTAAAATCAAATTTCACTGATCGGGGCTGATGGGTGTTATAATATGTGGGCTGGTGCGGTTTGTTTTCCAGGGCTGCTTTTTAGTCACAGTCCGGCCCTGGTCGAATGGCTGAAAAATACAGAAAGATACTCGGACAAAAAACTAGAGAGGGCCTACTGTGAGCCTTGGGAGAGGGGTTCTCTACTCCACACGTCAATGTCACACCTGCCAGTACATATAAAGCGGTCAGCGGTTTCAGAGACACTATTTTATCCTGGAAGGCGGTTAGAAAGAAAGGAGGTTTATCGTGGAAGGTGTCCAAGTATCTCAATCCTTGGGCATTTCCTGACTTTCCCATGGGAAGAGAAAACGCCCTTTTCAAAAAATGGAAACAGAGCGGGATACTTAAGATGGGCGACCTGATGCATAAATCGGAGGCTAGATGGTTGACAAAGTATGAAGTGCTAGAGATGTATAATTTGGGAGGTGCACAGGACTTACAGTTCCTTCAATTGAAAAATCACATAATGGACAACTTGAGGGATCTGAACAAAGAGGCTAAAAGAAATGTCTGGGATAGGATACTAATGCTTGATGTATGTCAACTCACAATATCAGAATTATATGGGGTATTAAGAGAAACTTTACTCCCCAGGGGAATGTCGACACCCTTTCAAAAGTGGCGTAAATTCTTGGAGTGCGCAACAGTGGAGGACTCCATCTTATCAGGATGGAACAAAGTAAGGCATCACGTGTTAAATGAGCAGTGGCGTGACACACATTTTCGCATAATGCACGGGATAATATATGGTTTTAATATACCGACATCAGAAAAAACCCCTGATAGGAAAAATAGCTGTCCTAAATGTGGTCAACTTAAGACAGACATGATTCATGGTATTTGGTCTTGCCCGAAGGTCCAGGAATTCTGGATCTTAATTGGAGATATCTGTACACAAATGTGTAAACTTACTTTTGACGTAGTCCCGGAAATGTGGATTTTTCAGGATCTAGGAGCACCGCAAGGAAAGGGAGGGGGGCTGAAAGGGGCACATACTTTGATCTTACTAGCGAAACGATTGCTATTGTCATATTGGATTAGACCTGACATGCCAGGGAAACAGGAGGTAATAACGGGTTTAACTAAGGCGTTAGAGATAGATAGGAGAGAAGCTCTACGAGATAAAGAACGTTATACCACAATGTTCATAGGAAAATGGAGGGGATTTATGGAGTCCCAATTGTCGAATGAAAAGATTCATCAGTTGATATTACCATTACAAGGAACCTCCTGGTACTTATTGGAAGAGCTAGGGGGAACCTTAGGAAAATTGAAACTATGAGGGGCTTTTAACTAAGAAATCTAATCGAGGCTATAATCTTGAAGTATGATATCAGTACCTTATGTCCAGGAGGCGAGCGTAATTTGATGAATAATCCGTTATCTGCTATAATACCCTTTGAAAAGGAAATCTGAACACTTTATGATTGTTGTTGTATACACATATGTTGCGGTATAAAAATTGATATGTATGTTTATTTTATGTAATGTTATATTTTTGAAAATACCAATAAAAAGAGATTTAAAAAAAAAAAAAAAAGAATACATTGACGCCCCTGCAAAGCTTAGTTGTAAAGGCCATTCATATTCGTGTATTTTCAGATCATCTTACAACATGTTCATTTGAATATTTTACCAGTTCATATTTTTAAGGATAAATGTAAAGTGAATGGCTTACTAACTAAAATCTGTAATGTAACATCTTTTTTTTTAATTTCTGTATACTTCTATTTTATTTCTGCCCATGATTATTTGGGCACAGATCAGAAATATTATTTACATCAGTCAATGAATGGGGGAAACCTGTAGCCTAAGATGGTCATTGACATCTGCTGGAGAGGTGTTTATTCAGCACTCTGTGCAGGTCATTGCGCAGCAAAGGGGAGGAGGTAAGCTATGACCATCACCTGTTGTCACCTGCCTCCAGCTTTATAATAGAGTTATTAATGATTAAATTTAATTGTAGCTAATGATATTAATAATGAATCTTATCAGTCCTAATCCGTAATATTTTAATATTTTAGGTTTTTAATAGAGGATTTTATGGCGAATAAATAACATCACAATATTAAAAATAAGGTGTGTGTAAAGCACCACTCTGGTGGACTTTATGTCAGCTCTGGAGTGGTACTTTAAAGGTATGTCCTCTGCCCCCTGTCATAATCTCACCTACCGGCAGCTTCATCATTTTTTGGTGTTACCCTGTCCTGCGATGCCATCTTGTGCCTGTAATGTCTGACTGGAAGTCAGACGTTACATCACAAAGTTTCAAGTCTATGAGAGCCAGAATGAGGTCAGATGGAGGCTCCTTTAGAGTTGTATTGAGTTGTGACCTCTGGCACACTGGACTTGCTGGTAGGTCACAAATCAAAGGATACCAAACTGGAGTGACACTGGAAACATATGAAGAAACCAGAAGACAGGGGGGCAGGGGAATACAATTAAAGCATCACTCTCTGCAGTGCAATAAAAGAACAAACAGATGCTGGAGTGATGCTTCAACGTAGCTTTTAATTGACTAAGACAAAATTTATATTTTCTCATAATTCATCCACTTAAAAATAATTTTATCCAATCATAGAATTATATATCACTATCATGTTGTGGTCATAACCTACTAAGTATTTAAAGGCAATGTATTTTAGTATAATAAGTATAAAGACTAGATCCTAGATAGATAAATATTGCATGAATAGATATCGCCCACAGGTGGTCTGAGGTTGAGATGGTGTCCACCCACTTAGAAGTGGGACAGGGAGGACAAGGAGGAAAGGGATGTCAGCGTAGGACTCATCAGACCTGGGGGTCACCGTATCGTGGTTGATGAGCAAACAGACATTGGCCAATGTGTGTACCAAGAACCTCAGAAAATAAAAAAATAAGAATATTGAGATTTTGAAAAAAACGTAAGTTTTTAATTTTTTCCTCATATACCGCTTGTTAGCATGTGTGCATTATTGGTAGTAGCTGAGTGCTGCAGAAAATTTTTTTTCTGGTTGTTTGATCCAGCGACCCTGCTGGCACCAGTTCACACTACGTCTTTGAGTGCTGTGCAGTTTTTTTCTGTTTTAGATATCTAGATAGATCATTTTAGATCATTTCTGATAAGTACACTATAGATTAATAATAATGATTGCTATTCCATGCATGTCTCACTTTTCAGATTTCTGAGCTGACTTTCATTGTAATTTATAGACACTTTATCGATGATAAATTGATACGTAGATAGATTGATATATAGATAGAACCCCCCAAATGGCAACATTCTAAAGTACAGAAATAAAATATAGCACTAGTGTAATCCCCCATGTGATGTTTCAGCTTCCAAATATGTCTGAACCTTTCCCCTGCTTTGAGAAAAACTCAGACATGCAAGAGAACCGTCACAAGGCTGAATAAGCCGCTGCTATATTTTACCGCTGCACTTTGGAGTGCTGCCATTTTTTAGGATTACCTAAAGGAGGATACAAAGTTGGTAACTTGAAACGTTCACCCTATTCACACTTTAAGAATAGTGGTGCTTTATATTCTTCATAAATGAATTGTTCATGATATCACACACTTATTTCTGTGCTGTCTGGTTATCCCGCTCCTTCAGCCATCCTCTGGAAATCGGCACTGTAGGCTCAGTTCACATATTCCCTATCACTTCTGTGTTATTAGAAACCACAATGCTGTGCCTGATCTGTCATACTCTGAATCCCAACAGCCCCTGATGGACCCAATCTATTTATACTTCTATATAACAGTTTATTGAGTTTTCTGTTTATGATTGCCCAAATCATGTATGTTGTACCACATATTGATTTTCTAGCCGTAACATATGATGGACCTGCCAATGGATCATCCAGAAGTGGTGTGGAAAAAGTCTTCGTAGTCTTGCGTGCCTTGCAATATTTTAATCCATGATGGCATAGTGTGTTACTAATGGTTATCTTTGAGATTGTGGTCCCAGCTCTCTTCAGGTCATTGATCAGGTTCTCCCATGTAGTTTTCGACTGATTCCTTTACATTTCTCAGAATCATCCTTACACCATGGGGATAATACTGACATGATGCAGGATTTCTTTGACGCGTTATATTTATTTTACACTTGCATACGTGTCTTACTTTAACATGTAAGACTATTGCAAGTGCAAATTAATATAAAGCATTGAAGAAATCCTGCGTTGTGTCAGTATTATCCTCTAAATATTGATTTGAGGGTCATTCCGTGTCAAGTGGACCAGTTTTAAAAATCGTCCCCACTCGACATTCTCCGATTTTGCTGAAAATTTATAAGGATGTACATGTATGTTTGAAAATAGGTTCTGTAAATTTTTAGGGCCAGATCTCAAATACATTGGGCACTGTTGACCTTTCACTGGAGGCTCCCCCCAAGCTAAGAGGATTTTGCAAACTTTGGCACATAGCCATTAGAGTTCTATACTGGCTATGATGCTGAAATTTGGCATACTAGCTCAACTTTTGCTGCTAAACACGATAAAATTATTACCAGCTATGACAAAACAATATTTCGGCCGCAATTTTGTGTCAAAGTAGCTTGCAAAACGCGTTGCATAAAATTTATGACAAACTTTGCCAATATATACCGTATTTTTCGCTTTTTAAGACGCACTTTTGTTTCCCCCAAACTGTAGGGGGAAATGGGGGTGCGTCTTAAAAAGAGAATGTTAAAAAAAAAAAAAATGTAAAATTTAATATCACATTACCGGGCCGGGGGGTGCGGGTGCCAAGCGGGGGTGCCGGGGGCAGGTTCTGGAGGGTGAGGGGCACGGGTGTAGGACCGTAGGTGCGGGGGAACACCGGTGGCAGCGAGCGCTGGGCGCCACCATGTTTTTTGTGGGCGGCTGCATTCAGTATGTGCAGCCGGCCGGTAGAGGTAGACACTGCAAATTGGCCGCGGGTCTCCTCTATGGGCGCGTCCATTTTGTTGAAGTCTATGTTGCCGGCTGCATATAGTGAATGCAGCCGCCCACAAACAAACATGGCGGCGCCCAGCGCTCGCTGCTGCCGGTATATCTGTACAGCTCCGGTCCTACACCTGTGCCCCTCACCCTCCGGAACCTGCCACCATCGGTAAGGCCATATACAGGGGATGGGGGCACATAAAGAAGATGGGGGGACATAACAGGATGAGGGCAAATATTCAGGATGGGGCCTATACACAGCCCTGGAGGAACGTGTGCCAGCCCTGGGGGACTTGTGCCAGCCCTGGGTGGCATGTGCCAGCCCTGGGGGAACGTGTGCCAGCCCTGGGGGCATGTGTCAGCCCTGGGGGAACGTGTGCCAGCCCTGGGGGGCATGTGTCAGCCCTGGGGGATTTGTGCCAGCCCTGGGGGGCATGTGCCAGCCCTGGGGGACGTGTGCCAGCGCTGGGGGGCATGTGCCAGCCCTGGGGGATGTGTGCCAGCCCTGGGGGACTTGTGCCAGCCCTGGGGGACTTGTGCCAGCCCTGGGGAGCGTGTGCCAGCCCTTGGGGATGTGTGCCAGCCCTTGGGGAATTGTGATGGCCCTGGACATGTGTGATGGCCCTGGGGAATGTGTGCCAGCCCTGGGGAATGTGAGCCATCACCGGGAAGCATGTGGCAGCCCTGAGGGACGTGTGCCAGCCCTGGGGCATGAGTGCCAGCCCTGGGGCATGTGTGCCAGCCCTGGGGGACTTGTGCCAGCCCTGGGGGACGTGTGCCAGCCCTGGGGACGTGTGCCAGCCCTGGGGGATGTGTGCCAGCCCTGGGAGGCATGTGGCAGCCCTGGGGGATGTGTGCTAGCCCTGGGGGGTGTACCATCACTTGGGGACGTGTGCCAGCTGTAACCAGAATAAGGGGGCCATATCTAGGATGTGGGGCTATATCCAAGGATGAGGGACCATGTACCAGGAAGAGGGGGCTATGAGGGACATATACCCTATATGATTTGTAAGACGGACATTGACATTATAAGACGGACCCCATTTAACATTAAAAATTATTTTTTCCTCTTTTCCTTCACCAAATTTGGGGGTGCGTCTTATAATCAGGTGCGTCTTATAAAGCGAAAAATACGGTAACTCAAGACCAAAAACCAATAGGAACTGGTGCTTTACCCTGTACAACAAACATCTACATGACTTTGCATTGCTGCAATATCACGGTCAAAGCATATGTATTTGTGGAAATATTCACACTCACACATGATGAAAAACTTAAAAAAAACCGAATTTTACCTATTTTAGGTCAAATTTCCCAAAAAGGGTACCCCTAAAATATATTAATTCTGTTATCATTAGAAAGAGCACATTTTTCTCTACAAGGATCATTGTTTTTTTTTTTGGAGTTTCTCCATTTAAGAAAAGAAAAATGCCACTGAACATGGTGTCATTTATTAATACACAATGAATGGTAACTGCACTATTCAAACCCTTGCGTTGGTCCATGGTGCTTATACCACAACCAATTCCCTAAGAATTGGTATTATAATCCTATTAGGAATTGTAATAATGCTGTCTTTCGAGAATTGGCAGCCCCATCGCCCAGGAGCCATGGCCGATAGCCGTGCAAGGCAAGTCGCGGGTGGTCTCTTTATCGCAGGTTCCGAAGCCTGAGGGTGGGTGTCTTTGCCTAGGATCCCAAGCCTAATATTGCGTATCTTTTGTTGGTTCCCAAGCCATAATGTTCAGTCTAAGTGGTCTGGAATTGTTGCTGAATTTGCAACATAATCGGTTCAGAGAAGCTGTATTGTCGGCCCATTGCTGTTGCAGCTGGTGCTGGAATTATTGCAATGATTTACTGCTCGGGAATCCAGCATGTATCATTTCTCACAGGCCAGTGAAAGAAGCTAGCTGGTCCATGAGGATGCATAAAATGTATTAATGCATCATGGTCGTCAACTGAAATTTCAGAAATATTTCCAATCCACCAGTTCCTATCGTAAATGCAGGCAATGTATTGCCCTGGCTGGAGGTTTGCAATTGGCACAAAAGGCATTTCTGATCTGACAGATCCATCTACATGGGCAATGAAAGATGAAGGGTCATTTGACACCCTTGAAATGCAAATTTTTTTGTCATCAATTGGCACAAACTGGTGATTTTCTCTTGTTCCAGCAATTGTATGTCCATCTTTGAACCTTTCCTCTTGAACTACCTGTATTTCGTCAATTTTTTCTTTTGGAACAAAAAAAACTTGATTCCATGCAGTTGCTCGTTGCAAAAGTTGAATAAATCCACGGGGTCAGTATTTGGTTTTCAGTTGGGCGTTGAAGACTGGCACGAGCTGCCAACCTCTTTGCTGTCCCTCCAATCCCATCACAGGGCGACTTTCCATGACTGATACCAAAAAAATTCCATTCAGCGCTGATATTGAAATCAGCATTGTGGTGGCACAAGTTGAGAAAATTTTTGAAATTTTTGTACTGGGCTGCAGATCCATGGCTGAAGTAGTGGATATGACGAATCCCATAGATGAGAGTCTTGAGATACTCCACAATTACTGTTAAGAAAGTGTGGACTGCAACTGTGTCATGTCGTGAGCAATCACTGATTATGCACAAGCTGATGTTCTGCGCAGCTTCACCATTTAACTCCTTGAAGTAAATTACAAATGGGTGTACTGTAGCTTGACTATTTTCCCAGTGGAAACCTTGAATGGCATCTTGAACAATAAATGAGTAATTTTCAGCAAAGTCCATAAGGATCACAAGCTCTCCAGGTCTCAGATTTTCCTTCAACGATTTCAGATAGCAACTTTGATGCTTGGCGATGTAGTGATGGCTACAAAGTTTAGAAATTTTCAAAACCAATTCTTCAATGAAATCTATAGTCAGTTGTTTGGTATCAAGCGTGTCTCGATCAGTGTGAATCCATTGTTTGAACTCAATAATATCTTCAGGGTCACTGTTGACAAACACATTGACTAGAAATTCTTTTAAAACTTCAGGACCCGGGCATTTATCACAACGGCCAAGCATACAGTCCTTGGATTCAATTCCACAGACCATTTTGCATATGTTTCAGAGGAAGTGAAGAAAAAGGTGCAGGCATTTTTTGAGGATGATGAATTCAGTCGAATGTGCCCTGGTAAAAAAGACTATGTATCAGGCTGTGGTCACAGTTTTTTTAGTGCCTTTTAAAAACGCATGCTTTTTTACATGCGTTTTTCATGTCAGCATGAGTTTTTTAAGGTCTCTGATGGCTCCCTGCGTTTTTGGCTGCGTTTTTGAATCTGCACATAAAAATAGTGCTTGTAGTATTTTTTTGAGCGTTTTGAAAAACGCATGCGTTTTTGTAGAAAACGCATTCGTTTTTATAACATGGGTTCCTATGGAAAACGCATGCAAAAACGCATGTACAGTTAGTACCTTTTAGTGCCATTCAAAAACGCATGCGTTTCCCATAGGAGCCCATGTTAAAAAAACGCATGCGTTTTTCCGGAAACGCATGCGTTTTTTTAACATGGGCTCCTATGGGAAACGCATGCGTTTTTGAATGGCACTAAAAGGTACTAACTGTACATGCGTTTTTGCATGCGTTTTCCATAGGAACCCATGTTATAAAAACGCATGCGTTTTCTACAAAAACGCATGCGTTTTCTACAGAAACGCATGCGTTTTTGGATATGCTCCAAAAACGCATGGGACAGTCACACATGCTTTTTGGCTATTAGGGCATGCGTTTTTTAACATGGGGGCCTATGGGTGCGTTTTTTACATGCGTTTTTGAAAACGCAGGTCTCCAAAAATGCATGTGAAAAATGGTACTGTGACCCCAGCCTCAGTGCGAATAGCAGGAGAAAAAAAGCAGATGCAAAAGCGACTATTACTGAGCAATATAAGGGAAATGTTTGTTGCCTATCGGGATCAGAATGGCCCTGATATTGGATTTTCCAAGTTTTGTGAGCTTCGGCCAAAGTGGTGCGTAACCGTTGGATCTGCTGGAACACATTCCGTTTGTGTGTGTACCATTCACCAAAATGTCAAACTAATGCTTGCAGCATGCCCAATCAATGATGACTACAAAGAGCTCATATGCAAAATGGTCTGTGGAATTGAATCCAAGGATTCAATGACGTGAATAGTGGCGAGTAGTCACGTAGCGCAGGAGTGAACAGACCAGTGCACACGTACACTGAGGAATCCGGGAACGCCACGCAACCACATGACGGCATCGACCGAACAGCAGAAGCCCGGAGAAAGAGGGTGAACGCTGAAGCCACAGCACTTATTGGGAAAGCCTGCACCTAATTCATAAGGTAAACCCTTGCAGCCTATTACACATCTACTCAGCAAAGTGCTTGCACAAAAGTTAAATGTCATTATATTAGCCTGCACTACATAGAGGTGATTAATGATTATATACAGTGAGAAAAAAGTTAACTAAAGTAATTTTAGAGACACATTAGGGCAATAGTTCAACACCATAGTAATAGCACATTTTATGTAAAAAGACACCTTGCATCTAAGTAAAGGTGACACCCATACTATTGAAGTTTAATTACAACTTAATTTATTTCTACACAGAACTTAATTTTTAAGACAACAAACAAGTACATTATAAGGCCAATAGGAAGTAGACGGCACATCCCTGTAAGGCGGCCGTCACACGCTACGATATCACTAGCGATATTGTAAGCGATCACGTGCACGCGCGATCGCTTACAATATCGCTCACATCGCTGGTGAGATGTCACACAGACAGACTCACCAGCGATGTGGACCAGCGAGATTGCTGGTAACTATGGTACACATCGGGTTACTAGGCGCAGCGCATCGCTTAGTAACCCGACGTGTACCATAGTTATCATCTCCCAGCATAGGCTCTGCCGCTGGGAGATCGTTCATCGTGGTGTTATACACCACGATGAAGCTGTTTGTAAAATCGTTCATCGCTAGATCTGAGCTCCGGAGCTCAGATCTCGATCTTGCGATTTGAACACTTCTCGCTCGTCGTATCTTGCCGTCACACACACAGACATCGTTCACGCGATGTTTAATCAGGCGCGTTCAAGCGATATCTTTCAAGATATCGTAGCGTGTGACGGCCGCCTAAGATATATTAACTTCTGGACACCTAAAACATACTCCTAGGAAATAAGTAAGTGAATAGTTCATTCCCTTTTTTTTTTTTCTCTCCTCTCGTTCAACTTGAAGTTTGAGGGCCCCAATTTATTACCTAATATATGTTGATTACACCAGCAGATACCAAAATAGACAGGCAATTTCCTGTGGATGAAATACAAGCTTTATAACCAACCAACCTTTTTATATACACCAAAGGGAACAAGTAAGTCATATGTACTATTTGAAGATATATATTAGGATACAGGACTAGAACCCATAATAGACCATAAAGACTACATTTTTCTAATTATATTGCGTTAATAGATACCCCAACTGGAAGTCTGCCACCCATAACCATCATCATTAGGAGGAACAGATAACAAGCACTTCAATATTTAGAGGTAAGAATGAAAATAGTATTAAGCAGAATAGAAAGATATATACTCCTAAAGGGAGAGTAACAATACTTTGTTATTTTTATTAGAACACAGATAACCGGAGGATAATAGCCACACACCACAACTATAATTAAAATCCAAAGATACTCCTCTGAAAAGGATAATGGAGAAGAAATAAAGATAGCTGTCGAATATCAGTAATAGGAGAAGAAGAACCAATCCATTAATAGACCCTAATGTTGTAGTGGATACTGAATAATAAGATATTTACAAATGTTGTGAATACTAATCATAAGGTTTTTTTTTTTTTTACGTTTTAATTTTAAATTTTAAATTATTGATATATCAGTTTTTACTTTGATTGTTTATAGATATTTTAGTTTTTTGCTATAATTAGTATGAATAATAAAAATATAAGTAGGCATCTAAATTATATAAGTTGTAATTATACAGATAATTTTTAATAAATATTCCCTGGAAGGGTAAAGATAGTGGAAGGAATAGTTTTATTTATTTATTATTTTAAGAGCTAGCGCATAGTCTCACAAATAAATAATAATTGATTTAAACAACAATAAGGCAATTAAATACGCGGTACTGCCTTCAGACTACTGCAGCAGCTCAAGTGCTAACTGCTAGCTCCAGTGTACTCTTGCAAACTCCAAAAAAAAAACAATGATCCTTGTAAAGAAAAATGTGCTCTTTCTAATGATAACAGAATTAATATATTTTAGGGGTACCCTTTTTGGGAAATTTGACCTAAAAATAGGTAAAATTCGTTTTTTTTTTAGTTTTTCATCATTTGTGGGTGTGAATATTTCCACAAATACATATGCTTTGACTGTGATATTGCAGCAATGCAAAGTCATGTAGATGCTTGTTGTACAGGGTAAAGCACCAGTTCCTATTGGTTTTTGGTCTTGAGTTATATATGGGCAAAGTTTGGCATACATTTTATGCGACGCGTTTTGCAAGCTACCTTGACACAAAACTGCGGCCGAAATATTGTTTTGTCATAGCCAGTAGTAATTTTATTGTGTTTAGCAGCAAAAGTTGAGCTAGTATGCCAAATTTCAGCATCATACCAGTATAGAACTCTAATGGCTATGTGCCAAAGTTTGCAAAATCCTCTTAGCTGAAGCCGCAGGCTTGGGGGGGGGGGGGGACCTCCAGTGAAAGGTCAACAGTGCCCAATGTATTTGAGATCTGGCCCTAAAAATTTACAGAATCTCTTTTCAAACATACATGTACATCCTTATAAATTTTCAGCAAAATCGGAGAACGTCGAGTGGGGACCACTGGTCCACTTGACACGGAGTGATCCTTGAGTGTGCCATGCCATTGCTGAGCCCCACATGAGGGGAGTGCTGCCTGGATCAATCATTATCCTACCTTACCCCATGAGGTGTGATCTTGCATGGAGCCTCAGACCAAGGAAGATTAATTGTGTGAACAGTTTTTTTTTATACAGGAAGCAAGTTCAAACAGGTGCAATTAATACAGATATTGGGTGCAGAGTAGGGGGTTTCTTAGAGTATGTGCTCACGGTCTTGGACGCAGTGGCTCAGGACCTGAGGGAAACTGCTGGTGGCCGCAGAGAGACTGCAGCCGCCCTGTACTCACCATGTGTGGCCGATACGGGGCGGCTCCTAACTGCGTGCATCCGATGGCAGCCGTTTGCGACTCCGCAGTTTGAAATGAACATGCTACAGAGGAGCGGACTCCCGGCAACCCACTCCGCAGCTGTCAGATCACTGAGGTTGGGTGAAGCATAGTGAGGTTGGGATTTCTACTATTCCTGTCCACTATGTTTCTACTGTACATTGCAGCGTTTTGGATGCAGCTGCAAGATGCTGCGTCCAAAATGCTGCGTATCCTTATCGAGTGCATGCACCCTTAAAGTAAAACGAACAGGTCTGTAAGAGACAGAATTCTTACTAGATGGTAGGTGATCAAACACTTTCTTCATGGGATAAAATGTAATTTAATTATTTAAACATCATACAATGGTGATTTTCTGGATTTTTGGTCCACAGATGAAGATAAAAATATCAGACCTCTCAATTCTTTGTAGGTGAGAAAACTTGGAGCAGTGGATTAAATACTTGTGTCCCCCACTGCATGCTCTACAGATTATACACAATGCTATATTGCTGTTTGTCCTCCACAATAATTCTTCCATAATTGCATTGATTAAGAAACATTACTTAAAATAGATAAGGCAAGTAGAGTATGTAAATGGCCCTTGCATTGTTTCTGTAATTAGAGTAAGAATGTTCCTGTTGTCAAAGATACCATACGGAATTAGTAGTATGACCTGGATTTTATTTTTGGATAAATCATTTTTAAATATGGAGTGCCATTTATTCATATGATTCTTGTTAGGGCTAAGTAATACTATTAGGGCACAATAGGCTAATGTATGGAGGAGTAACTAACTCAGGTCTGTTTTCTTTAGTTAGGCTGTGTTCACACACAGCGTATTGTGGCATTTACTCAGCGCAATTTAGCGCAGTGTAGATGGCGTGAAGCGCAGCTCCGTTCACATGGTCTGTCTTTTTGCAGATGCGCTTTGCGCTGCACAGCACATCTGCCATGAGAATGTCCATGTTAATTGCTTGCACTTTTTTCAGCACGCTTTTTACTCACCTCACCACGCTCCCACGGTGATCAGTCCTCATCCCGACAGCAGAGGACCTGGTTCCGGACATTAAACAGCACCATGTGAACCAGTGACATCACCGGTCACATGGTGCTGCAGGGTCCTAGAGGTCGCGCTCACTGCTGGCCCGGCAGGAATCAGAAGACACTGCCGGGGGTCACTGAGGGAGCGTGGTGAGGTATGCATGAAGTGCAGCATGAAAGCACAGGCTACTCACACACAGAACGCTGCGTTCTGTGAGGATCCGTTCTTGGTGCAGTTTTGCACCAAAAATGGATCCTCACAAATTTGTTGTGCATCAACGTAGCCTTAAAGCCAAAACCCATCTACAATATGACTCTGTTTTTCCCCATACAGGTGGATGCAGTAGCATCACACAAGCAATGTCAACATTGCAATCTGTGTACTGATGAAGGTCTATTTTGACTGAAAAATGCATTGCCATTCTAGATTGCTCTTTATAGTAAACCTCACCCTTTCATCTGGAGTGCCGAATGTATGTCTATTTATCTACTGGACAGGATCCTGTTTGTACATCTATGAGGGTGCCGAGGCATTAGTTGTGGTCAAGTTGTTTGATCCTTAGGTCTAGTTGGTCCATGACCCAGCCACTCAACAAGCAAGGGGAAAATGGTAGCTTGCGGTGGCCTGGCTGGGCGTGTGGGCATGGTGAGTGCAAGCCATACCTATAGTTAGGCTCTTGTACAGGCCAGGACTCTTCCACAGGGGAATAACAGACAAGATTCGAGTTTTTAACTAACAGTTTCTTTAGTTCAACAAAGTCATTTTACATGTTTAATAACCTTCACAGAACTTCGGACATAAAATGAACCCGACCTTCCTCAACCCGTCCTTCAAACCATGCTCCTGTATCTAAATTTGTCCTGAAAACCAGTCATGTCTGTGTATGTATACCCATCCAGCTTGTGACTCCAAATCTGTTCTTTCTTCCCTGACCTTGGACTTAGCTGCTGCAGTACTGGGGAACTGCCGTGAAGTTGTACCTGGTGGCTACTTGAGCTCAAGCCTAACCTCTCACCCAGCGGATCTTGTGAAGACCAGGTAGCCGCTTAGTCACACCCATCCAGGTTAAACTAAAGTCCGTGACGTAGCGGGTCCCACATAGCCCTCCATATATTTATATATATTGTACCCACCCAACAATACTCCATATATTATAATCCACAACCCATAGTCCTCCATGTATTATAAATCATCTCTCACAGGCCTCCTTTTATTACAATGCATCCACTATAGTTCTCCATTTATTGAATTGCACCCCCTATATACATCCATATACTATATTGCATCCCATAGGCCTCCATATATTACAAAGCACCCCCCATAATCCTCCATATATTATAATGCACCCCATAGTCCTCCATATATTACAATGCACCCTCTATAATCCTCCATATATTATAATGCTCCCCCATAGTCCTCCATATATTACAATATACCCTTCATAGTCCTCCATATATTATAATGCACCCCAATAGTACTACCAATATTGGCTGTATGCTACTGAGTCACAGATAGGGAAATAATAACATTGGTGTGCCCCTAACTAGTAGTGTTCTAAAAAGTTCTTATTTAAGAAAATGACTTTCACAATATTAGAGAATAGTGTCTCACTGCTTATATTATACATATTTTCTGAGGATATGTGGAGACGCAGGTTTGTTAATCACTGCATGTAGCCAAGCCAATGCTAACTTGGCAAGGGGTGACGAAAACTAGATAACATTTTGAAATCCATCCATCTGCTAAATGTAGATTGTGGACTGACGTCTTTAACACCACATATAAAAGTCTACCTCGAGGAGATACATCTAGGAGATTCTAATGTGTATAAATCATGAGCTAAAACACAAATGTGTCATCAGCAAAAATAAAAGACTGTAACTGACATTGTAATAATAAAACAATAGGGTCCCGACAGTTTTCTTGCCGGTTTCATGAAGAGGTGAGCGTCTGATGAGTGGCGGTGCACGTCTCTGCAACATATTAGAAATCTTACTCCAGTCCTTTCATTAATTAAGATTTCTAGTTCAAAGGATTACACAATAATAATAATACTAATAATAATACATCTTTATTTATATAGCGCCAACATATTCCTAGCGCTTTACAATGCAGCGATATACAAATGGTCAAAGGTAACAAAAAATATACAAAACAGTAAGTAATTAAAGTAGAGAATCAATATAAAAAATCCAATACACTAACCAGAGAATCAATGTAAAAAGTACAATAACTAAATCAGAGAAACATTGTAAAAAATAAAGAATAGTAATTAGTTACAATAAGCATAGAATCAATGTAAAAAGTACAATACAATAATTAAAGCAAAAATAAAGGTGACCCTGCTCAAAAGAGCTTGCAATCTGCAACAAGTAGGGGTTACACAAAGTACAGGGGCTTGTTACAGTGAGGATCCAGGTATCTTGAGGAAGTGGGGGATAGAAATAAAGTTAAATAAATGGTCACCAGACAATCTGTGCAGAGCTTTTGGGTTTGGTGGAGTTTGAAGAGTTATGACCAGAAAGATAGTGAATGTGCTATATACAGTACAGAGGACTTCTATTAGGGAGCATGATATGCCGCCTTAAAAAGATGTGTTTTTAGGGAGCGTCTAAAGCAATGCAAATTGTGGATAGTCCTGATTTCTATGGGTAGAGCATTCGAGAGTATTGGTACAGCTCGAAGAAGTCTTGGAGCCGAGAGTGGGAGGATCGGATTAGTGCAGATGTTAGTCGAAGGTCATTTGTAGAACGTAGAGAGCGGGTATGGTGATAGATAGAGATGACGGAAGACATGTAGGGAGGTGCTGCACTGTGCAGAGCTTTGTGGATGAGAACAAGCAGTTTGAAATGGATCCTGTAGTGTATAGGCAGCCAGTGCAATGACTGGCACAGAGTGGAGACATTTGAGTAATGATTGGCCTAGGTAGGTGATCCTGGCTGCTGCATTAAGGATGGACTGGAGAGGGGAAAGTTTAGAGAGGGGAATGCCAATTAATAGTGAATTTCAGTAGTCAAGGCAGGAATGGATTAGGGCCACAGTGAGGGTTTTTAGATATAAACTTTGAAGTCCAGCACCAAAAGTTCTTAGTTCCAAAAGATTTTTTTATTAATTTACAGCATAAAAAGCATGGAAATTGAGGCTATAGTACAGTCCATTAAGTGCAAGCTATCCCTGGCAGTGGTTAAAGTGAGGGTTTTTGTTGTTTCCATGGTGAGAAAGGGGCGGACTCTAGAAATGTTCTTCAGGTGCAAGCGACAAGAATGGACGAGAGATTGTATATAGGAGGTGAAGGAGAGATCAGTGTCAAACATAACACCCAGACAGTGAGCCTGCTGCCTAGGTGTTTGGAGGTTCTGAGGGTGAGGGGCGCTACTTGATCCAGGGTGCTTCTGAAAGTGTCATTGTAGTGATTCACATCCAGATCAGGACAGAAGAAGGAGGAGATTGGGGAGAGTAATGAGTGTAGAGAGTCTGTGAGTGTATGAGGGTTAATGGCCTGTAGATTTCAGGATGTGGATGTATGATAGGTAGGAGTGTGCTGGGGTGGGCGAGGGTTTGTGAGTGTTAAGGAGAGAATGTTGTGGTCAGAGACAGGAAGAGGTGAATTATCTAAGGAGGAGGTTGAACACAGCCAGACAAAGATCAGGTCAAGGGTGTTAACATCTTTGTGTGTCTCAGAGTTTGAGAGCTGTGAGAGGCCAAGAGAGGTGGTTAGAGATAAGAGCTGGGATGCAGATGGGGAAATGGGGCTGTCCTCCATCCTCCACTTCAGGGGCTTGATTCTCTCAGCGCTGGTAACATGATTATTTTGTACACAGGGATACATGGGGTCGCCTTTGGGCAACATCCCTAGACCTTGCTTTGGGCTGCAATATGACTCAGGTTATTGTAGGGTTGTGTGGCACCCTGTGCCAGGTCACCACAGATTCCCTTGGGACATGGAAGGATGTTACACAGCGAGTAACCCCACTAACACACAACACCTTTCACCCCAGGCCTGTAGGGGGAGCTCCACTGGTTGCCTTAAGCCAGTTCCCCCTATAAATACGGGTTCTGGAGGGAAAAACACCGGAGTGTGCAGTCACTACAGAACTGTGAAGAGCTGAATGAGCTGAGCTGGTACTGGAGCCGTGCTAGGCCCATACCAGCATCCACCTGAGACAGTGGTAGACCCGCAGAGTAGGGGTTGCAGGCAGAGAAGAGAAACGTACTGCGAGAAGGGGGCAGAGGAGTCATACCGACTCACCCCATCAGAGTTCCGGTCACTGGGTCCGAGCTACAGGGACATAGAGAATAGTCCCTGCAGAGAAACCAGCACAACAAGGAGGTTTAGCTTCCAGGACGCCCGAAGCACCACCAAATGAGAGCCTGGAATCAAGGCCTTGACAGGAATCCCATAGAGTGCCCTCAGTGCAGCAAACCCGGGTGTGGAGAGTCACACAGATAAAGGAGTAATGGTCTGGTCGGGTTCCAAGCCTGCCAGACTCTGACAGAACAACTGAAACAAGGCCTACAACCCTACTCGCTGTGGAAATCCTGAAGTGTTTCCCCCACCTCTGGTCGAGTGTACCAGTACAGAACACCAGTAAAGGTACCAAAAGACTTTTATGTGTGCGTGTCCCTCCTTCCATCTGCACCACATCGACCGCGCTACCCTATTACCCTCACTACAACTTACAGCCCCGGGGACCACCGCTCGTCCTATAGGGAGCGGTTCCACCTTGCTGCCGCCCATCACCCCGGAGGCCCAAGCAGCGCCGGTGTCATCACCGGACCTCTACAGGTGGCGTCACGCCAGACACTTTTATTATTTTCTCTCAACCCATCTTTTATCTGCATTCCCCGGGCCCACGGCCTCTGGCACCGATACCCGTGACTTCCCACAGAGACCGCGCCTGAGTGATCCGAGTACCCCCAGGGCCTGGACTGGACAGATTCTGGCGTCACGAACAGGATTCCGTGCCTGGTTTAACAAGATTTAGAAAAAAAAAATTTCTGACATGCAAAAACAAAACCCCAAAATATTAGTGACCAATATAGTCACCTTTCTTTATGATGACACTCAAGAGCCTTCCATCCATAGATTCTGTCAGTTGCTTGATCTGTTTACGATCAACATTGAGTGCAGCAGCCACCACAGCCTCCCAGACACTGTTCCGAGAGGTGTACTGTTTTCCCTTCCTGTAGATCTCACATTTTTAGGAGGGACCACAGGTTCTCTATGGGGTTCAGATCTTTACTCGCCAGCCACGCTGTGGAGTAGTTGGATGCATGTGATGGAGCATTGTCCTGCATGAAAATCACGTTTTTCTTGAACGATACTGACTTCTTCCTGTACCACTGCTTGAAGAAGTTGTCTTTCAGAAACTGGCAGTAGGTCTGGGAGTTGAGCTTCACTCCATCCTCAACCCGAAAAGGTCCCACAAGTTCATCTTTGATGATACCAGCCCATACCAGTACCCCACCTCCACCTTGCGGGCGTCTGAGTCGGAGTGGAGCACTCTGCCCTTTACTGATCCAGCCTCTGGCCCATCCATCTGGCCCATCAAGAGTCACTCTCATTTCATCAGTCCATAAAACCTTTGAAAAATCAGTCTTAAAGGGATCCTGTCACCCCCAAAACACCTCTAAACCTATTAAAAGCTGTCCCTATAGCATATTAACACTTTCCCTACACTCCTTTTAGCTCCTAAATGCCCTTAGTCAAAGTGAAGAAAAACGTTATAATAGTACCTGATTAGTGATGATAATGAGTGACTATCTATTCATAGTCACTCATCAAGGCAGCCCCTCTTCTTCATATCACGCCTATTCAGGCGTGATCGTCATCCTAGATTCAAAATCGCGCCTCCCTGCACGCCTCCCCACTCTCCCATAGCGTCCGTGCTTCATTGTGGGGCTGTATGACGCGATCCGCGTCATTCCCGGCGCCGGGTGACGTATTTGCAGCCGGGCCGCGCTTTCAGCTTCAAAATACGCACTGCGCATGCGCATGGGCATGCGCAGTGCGGGACTTGAAGCTGACAGCGCGGTGCGGCTGCAAATACGTCACCCGGCGCCGGGAATGACGCGGATCGCGTCATACAGCCCCACAATGAAGCACGGACGCTATGGGAGAGTGGGGAGGCGTGCAGGGAGGCGCGATTTTGAATCTAGGATGACGATCACGTGTCACGCTGGGAGTGGGGAAGACACCCAGCGTGACATTATCACCTGCCATAACTGTAAGTGAAGGAAGGGGAGGATTTGATTTTCCTTCCTTTCCTTATGGATCCTGTGTCTGCTTTGGCCCAGCAGCTGCAGACCTTGTCTTTGGAGGTTGCGGACCTTCGGTCGGCTCTGCAGGGACCACAACCGCAAAATGGTGTCTTGGGGAATCAAGCAGTGGGTCCGGCCAGACCGGAACCTAAGGTTGCCCTCCCTGACAGGTTTTCAGGAGGCAGAGACAAATTTACTGTGTTCAAAGAGGCCTGTAAATTATACTTTAGGCTTAAGCCGTATTCCACTGGTGATGAGCAGCAGCGGGTAGGAATTATTATATCATTGCTGCAGGGGGATCCCCAATCCTGGGCTTTCTCTCTGCCACAGGACTCTACTTGTCTCCAGTCTGTGGATGGATTTTTTGACGCCTTAGGCCTCATATATGATGACCCTGACCGTGTCTCTTTGGCTGAATCCAAATTGCGCCATCTCCACCAGGGGACTCGGTCGGCGGAATCATATTGTTCTGAGTTCCGCAGGTGGGCTATGGACACAAAGTGGAACGATCCGGCTCTCAGGAGTCATTTTTGCCAGGGTCTTTCAGAAAGACTGAAGGATGCCCTGGCAGTGTATGAGACCCCCCCGTCCCTGGAGGCAGCTATGTCATTGGCTATTCGCATGGATAGACGCCTCCAGGAGCGGAGGGGTAGACCTCCTGCAACTGGGAGCCCTTCTCATGGTGGTTCCTTGTTGCCGGGTGGTCACTCGGAGGGCGAGTCATTTCTCCCGAGGGGGGAGGAACCTATGCAGCTTGGAGGAGCGGCGGCCTCGAGGCTCTCCTCCGGTGCCTCCCGGGGCAGGGGGAAGGGGGTCTGTTTTTTCAGTGGGAAAGGAGACCATTTTATCGGGGCCTGTCCCTACGCTCCTAAACGGACTAGGGTGCCGGGACCTCATGTGACTATGGGGGGTGTGGAGGTGGTCGAGCGGGAGGTGTGTGTATCCTCCGTTTGTACTTCCCATTTTCTCCTGAGTGCAGAGGTGGCGCTAGAGAGCAAAACGGAAGGCATTTCTGTGTTTGTGGATAGTGGTGCGGGGATCTGCATGGTGGATGCTCGTTTTGTACACGCTCATGGGCTTAACCGCTGTTTATTGTCTCGCCCCATCCGTATCTATGCCATCGACTCAGCCCCTCTTGCTCAGGGTAGTCTCACACATATCGTACATAACATTAAGTTAACGGTTGGATCCCAACATCAGGAGACGTTATCTTGCTATGTCTTAGACGGTCTCCCCGCTCCCATTGTCCTGGGCTTGCCGTGGTTGATTAAACATAATCCCGTAGTGGATTGGCAGTCCCGGGACATTGTGGAATGGAGTGATTTTTGTTCGGAGAATTGTTTGGCTACATCCCTTTCGGTGGTATCTGCTGAATCTCTGCCCCCATTCCTATCGGAGTATGAGGATGTGTTCTCAGAGAAGGGGTGCCGAGACTTGCCCCCTCATCGGGCATATGATTGCCCTATCAACCTCGTTCCCGGAGCTAAACTGCCCAAAGCTAGGATGTTTACTATATCTGGTCCCGAAAGACAAGCAATGAAGGATTTCATTTCTGAAAGTCTGGAGACGGGACACATTAGGCCCTCCACGTCGCCAGTTGCGGCTGGTTTCTTTTTTGTGAAAAAAAAAGATGGGGGCCTCCGTCCTTGTTTGGATTTTCGGGAATTGAATCGGATTACTGTCCGTGATCCATACCCCCTCCCTCTGATCCCTGATTTATTTAGTCAGGTTGTGGGTGCCAAATGGTTCTCCAAGTTGGATTTGAGGGGGGCCTACAACCTGATTAGGGTCAGAGAGGGGGATGAATGGAAAACTGCGTTTAATACCCCGGACGGCCATTTTGAAAGTCTCGTAATGCCGTTCGGGCTCACTAACGCCCCGGCGGTTTTCCAACATTTTGTCAATGATATTTTCCATCATTTGGTGGGTAGATTTGTAGTTGTTTACTTGGACGATATCTTGATCTATTCTCCCGATATGGAGACGCATCAGTCCCATGTCAAACAGGTGTTGCAGGTCTTACGGGACAACAAACTGTATGCTAAACTCGAGAAATGTGTTTTCGCCGTTCAGGAGGTTCGTTTTTTGGGGTACCTCTTGTCGCCGTTGGGTTTCCGGATGGATCCGGAAAAGGTCCGGGCGGTGCTAGATTGGGAACAGCCGGACAATCTACGGGCATTGCAACGTTTTTTGGGGTTTACCAATTTTTACCGTAAATTTATTAAGAACTATTCGGTACTGGTGACGCCTCTTACGGACATGACTAGGAAGGGGACGGATTTTTCTGAGTGGTCTGATTCTGCTCGCCAGGCTTTTTCCTCCCTGAAGCGTTGTTTTGCTTCCGCGCCTGTTCTTTGTCAGCCCGATCTTTCTCAGCCCTTCATTGTGGAAGTGGATGCGTCTGAGGTGGGGGTGGGGGCTGTGTTGTCGCAGGGCCCTTCGCCTGGGAGATGGGTGCCCTGTGCGTTCTTCTCCAAGAAGTTGTCTTCGGCCGAGAGGAATTATGATGTGGGTAATAGGGAGCTGTTGGCTATTAAGTTGGCTTTTGAGGAATGGCGGCACTGGCTGGAGGGGGCTGTCCATCCCGTCACGGTTATTACCGACCATAAGAACCTGTCTTACCTTGAGTCCGCCAGGCGTCTCAATCCCCGACAGGCCAGGTGGTCTTTGTTTTTCACGAGATTTAATTTTACCGTCACCTACCGTCCGGGGGTTCAGAATGTGAAGGCGGATGCATTATCGCGTAGTTTTCCGGGTGGTAGTACTCATGAGAGTCCCGTCCCCATCTTGCAGGAGGGGGTGGTTGTTTCTGCTCTTTGCCCTGATCTAGAGGGGGAGGTGTTGAAGGTTCAGGGGGGCGCCCCTGCCTCCTGCCCTTCTGGGAGGCTTTTTGTGCCGTTCTCTTTGCGCCTCAGGGTGCTGTCAGAGCATCACGACTCTGTACTGGCGGGGCATCCGGGCGGTAGGGCCACTTTCGATCTCTTGTCTCGTCGCTTTTGGTGGCCGGGGTTGAGGAAGGACGTAGCGGAATTCGTATCCGCCTGTGGTGTGTGTGCACGTGCTAAGGTTCCGCATACCCGTCCGTCTGGGTCTCTCGTGCCATTGTCTATTCCTGAGAGGCCATGGACACATTTGTCAATGGATTTTATCACCGATCTTCCGGCGTCTGCGGGCAAGACGGTGGTACTGGTAGTAGTAGATAGATTCAGTAAGATGGTTCGCTTTGTGGCACTGCCCGCACTTCCTAATGCTCGGACTCTGGCACAGGTGTTCGTAAGTGAGATTGTGAAGCTTCATGGGGTTCCCTCCGATGTGGTTTCTGATCGCGGTACTCAGTTCGTCTCCAAATTTTGGAAGGCTTTTTGTACACGTTTGGGGATAACGTTGTCCTTTTCTTCTGCTTTTCATCCTCAGTCTAATGGTCAAACCGAACGTGTGAATCAGAATTTGGAGACTTACCTGAGGTGTTTTGTCTCTGACCATCAGGAGACTTGGGCAAATTATTTGCCCTTGGCCGAATTCGCCCTTAATAATCGTCTTCAGGAGTCCACTGGCAAGTCACCGTTCTTCGGTGCATATGGGTTTCATCCTCAGTTTGGTACTTTTAGCGGTACGAGTCCTTCCGGAGTTCCGGAGGAGGACCGTTTTACCTCGTCCCTCTCCTCGGTTTGGCGGGGTGTACAGCGTAGCTTGAAGCTCTTAGGTGACAGGTACAAACGTATGGCTGACAGGAAGCGTGCGCCAGGTCCGGACCTATGTGTGAATGACTACGTGTGGTTGTCTACCAAGAATGTGAAGTTGAAGGTGCCCTCTTGGAAGTTGGGGCCCAGGTTTATTGGCCCCTATAGGATAACCGCCATTATCAATCCCGTGGCGTTTCGTCTTGCGTTGCCTCCTGCTCTTAAGATTCACGATGTGTTTCACAGGTCGCTCCTCAAGCCGTATGTGCCGTCGTCTAACCCATCTCCTTTGCCTCCTGAGCCCATCTGTGTGGCGGGGAATCTGGAATTCGAGATCTCGAGGGTGGTTGATTCTCGCATGTTGCGCCGTTCTCTTCAGTATTTGGTGCACTGGAGGGGGTACGGTCCTGAGGAGCGGATGTGGGTGCCGGCGTCGGAGGTGTCCGCCGCAAGGCTGGTCCGCGCTTTTCACCGTTCCCATACGGATAAGCCTGGTCCTGAGTGTCCGGGGGCCACTCGTAGGAGGGGGGGTACTGTCACGGGTGGCACGGATGACAGGGTGGAGGCCACGCGCAGACGATCCCAGCGTTTGGCCCACCAGCCATAATGGTGGAGGATGGTCCGTCTCTTTCAGGAGCATTTACCTTCTGTGTTGATGGAAAGAAGGTGTGATGAGATCTCTCTATTATGGGGAGACGGCTGTGGAGGTCTTGCGCTCGGTCTGGTTTTATCCACCAATGTTGTAGGTCACTAGGACCCAGCAGACTCCTTCCACCTTTATAAGGAGGTTCATTACCCTTCCTCGGTGCAGGTGATAGTTCCTTGTGCACACTTTATCCTTGCTCCAGCAGAAGCTGAGATTGTGGAGGTTGCTGTGTTCTGCTGTCAGATAAGTGTTTCCTTTTCCCAAATGTCTGTCTTCCCTGGTGTTTGTCTTTAGTTGATAGTGGAGGGGTCTAGGGAACCTCTCCATCTGATCCTTAGATAAGATAGATCTAGGATCAGAGAGGGACGAGGTTCGTGGTCGGCGACAGTTGAGGAGACTGTATAGGGACGTTAGGGCAGACAGGGTCAGCTCTAGGAAGTCTAGGGGTCACCGTCTCCTTCTTGTGCCCTTAGCATTAGGGACTCCTGATCCCCCCCCCCCGTCGTTATCCTACGCTGGGTGTCTTCCCCACTCCCAGCGTGACATCACGCCTGAATAGGCGTGATATGAAGAAGAGGGGCTGCCTTGATGAGTGACTATGAATAGATAGTCACTCATTATCATCACTAATCAGGTACTATTATAACGTTTTTCTTCACTTTGACTAAGGGCATTTAGGAGCTAAAAGGAGTGTAGGGAAAGTGTTAATATGCTCTAGGGACAGCTTTTAATAGGTTTAGAGGTGTTTTGGGGTGACAGGATCCCTTTAAGATATTTCTTGGTCCAGTCTTGACGTTTTATCTTATGTTTCTTGTTCAAAGTTGGACGTTTTTCAGCCTTCCTTACCTTGGCCATGTCCCTGAGTATAGCACACCTTGTGCTTTTTGCAGCTCTGAAATATAACAAAACTGGTGGCAAATGGCATCTTCGCAGCTTCATGCTTGATTTTCCTCAATTCATGGGCAGTTATTTTGCGCCTTTTTTGCCCAACACGCTTCTTGCGACCATGTTGGCTATTTGCCATGAAACGCTTGATTGTTCGGTGATCACGCTTCAAAAGTTTGGCAATTTCAAGACTGTTGCATCCCTCTGCAAGACATCTCACAATTTTGGACTTTTCAGAGCCCGTCAAATCTCTCTTCTGACCCATTTTTCCAAAGGAAAGGCATTTGCCTAATAATTAAGCACACCTTATATAGGGTGTTGATGTCATTAGACCACACCCTTCCTGATGCACATCACCTGATTTACTTAATTATACAGGCTCTCAAGCCTATACAGCTTGGAGTAGGACAACATGTATAAAAATTGGTTACTTAATATTGCGGCAGGAGCACAAATGGATCAACTTAAGGGTTAAATTCCTCCTTTATTGGCAATCACAACGTGCTTCCACAATGGCACGTCGTCTTCCTCAGGTGTATTCACCTGAGGAAGACGACGCATCGTTGTGGAAACGCGTTGTGGTTGCCAATAAAGGAGGAATTTAACCCTTAAATTGATCCATTTGTGCTCCTGCGCCCTATATTAAGTAACCAATTTTTATCAGTATACAATTCCCACCTATGGTGCGGGTGTGGGTTACAGGGGCTGCGGAGCACATCAGTAATAGAGGGAGAGAAAGCTCAGTGCTGGTCTAGGACCTGTGGGGATGTGGCGAGTGTTAATTCGCTAGAACTCTACCATATGATCTGCCTGTACCACATCACCGGGAGGACGCTGCAAGGAGCCTGGTGTGGAGGAGATTGAGCTAGGAGTCTGTGCAGCAGCGTGGAGCCTGCAAACAAGCTGAAACTGGGGTTTTGCGGAGGCGGCGCAACCCGAGCAGGTGAGGGTCCACTGCAGACATCACCAGACTGTGTCCCCGAATGAGCATGTCAGGTTCTCCTGTTTCTTTTGTTTAACATGTATAAAAAGTATCATGTGATCAAAATACTCATTTGCCTAATAATTCTGCACACAGTGTAGTATTGTCACCTTAGGCCGGCTTCACACCATGGTTTTTTGTATCCAGGGCTGTCCGGTGTGAATCAGAGAGCCCCAGATCCGATTTTGCCCCTATCATATCCCTATGGTGCCAAATGGGGCCGGATGGCAGTTATTTGCCATCCAGTTTTGTGTCATTCCGGGAGGATCCGGCTGTTTTTGTTTTTTGCCCCGGACACAAAATTGGAGCTTGCACAAAACCGGATCCTCCCGAATCCGGCGCCCATAGCATGGGAGTCTATGGGTGCTGGATCGCGCCAGATCTGACATAAAATCAGACAGGTTCCAGGACGCCGGGTGCTGAAAGAGTGGCCGCTGAATTTCAGCTGGAGAGGTCCCTGGCTCAAATTTCAGCTCCGCGGCCAGCCCCCTTGCCGCCGCAGTGCTACAATTTCAGCACTGGACAGCAGCACTCGCTGATTCCGGCACAAAACAGGATCAGAGGGCAGATTTGCCCTCCGGATCTGCTTGTTTGAGGCTGTCAGGTTGTATCCGGTGTATCCTGCAAAACACTGGACACAACCTGAGAGCCGAAAACCGTGGTGTTAAGCCGGCTTTAGCCTTCTATTTTTGCTGAAATCTCTGTTGTCACTTTGCATAAATGTCCAACTAAGCATAAAAATGTCACTGTTATACAAGTTCTGGAGGATTTGTATATGTCAGGGTGAACAATAAAAGTTATTTCTATAAATATCTGTATACTACATTAGGAGTATGATATTATTGCTTGATTATGCCTTTAGATCACTATGGGGCGATTTCAGAGGCCTGGGTACCTGACAATCTCTATTTAGTTTACTGCTCAAATTTCTGATTTAAAATACTGTTAATGGCAAATTTTTATGATTTGGGTAGAATTATTCTTTCAACCAAATCCACCCCCATAATCAGCTGCTATCAGATATATTTCTTTCTACAGGGCAGATGTGACACTATATGCTGGGCATTCAATTTACCAGCTGCCTAGGCATTGGTCAGTTCTGCTTCTCTCATGAGGAAATCACAGGGAGAACTACTGCTTTGACATGCATATACTATAACAGGATATGTGAAAAAGAGTTATCGGTATGGGACAATCCCTTTAAAAGAAATCTGTTAAGTCAAATCCATATGTAACTGGTATTGATGCACCCCAGGGCCATGGGGTACTCAGACCCAGGCTGTTAAACAGTTCTGGGCAGTCACAGGGGTTGAGACCCGGCTCCGCGACCCTGGGTTCATTTGTTAAGGGAGTTCTTGGCTTGATAGCGAAAGGGGGTGATGAAAGGGTAAGTTAGTCGTGACGCCACCCGTGATTTGTGGCTATTAGTGGCCACCGATGCTGCAGAACCTCTGAGGACGATGGATGAGCATCCGGGATGGAGCAGCTCCCCATGGGTGGAGCGGATCCCAGGGCAGTGGATATGGTAGGTAGCAGGGGCGTATCTAGGGGGGTGCAGCCGGACCTTTTGCACCGGGCCCGACTCTGTGGGGGGGGCGCCGCCGCCATCATCAGGTCGGGCATCCGGCGGTGGCACTACAGCGCCGGCGCTAATCTCCTCCGCGCCGCCCTGCACGTGCGCAGCCCCTGCTGCTTATCCGCCCCTGGCAGCAGTTCCAACCCTCCCCCTCCCGCGTCACGTCGCGGCCGCGCTGCGGCCGACGTCACCCGTCGGCCGCAAACAGTGAGCGCGCGCCGCGCGTACAGTGGGACACAGAAGAGGAGCTGCTGCTGCAGCAGCCTGCCTGCCTCCCTCCTTCCTCCCTCCTGAGTCGTCTGGTCCGTCCTGACTAGTAGGTACTACTCTACTAGAGTAATTAAATTGTAATAAAGCAACCCAGGCGCGGGGGGGGGGGGGGGGGGAGGGGAAGTTATGAGGTGTGTATATATAATATATGTATACATCAGGCGCAGGCACCCACTATGAGGTACTATACCTCATAGTATGTGCCTGCCTGGTGATGTATACATATATACACCTCATAGTGTGCCTGCCTGATGTATACATATATATACCTGAGGCACACACTATGAGGTGTAATAACCCCCCCCATCCCCCACCGCTCCTCACCTTCCCCGGGGGGGGGGGGGGGGGCGCCAAAAAGAGCTGTGCCCCGGGCGCCATGAACCCTAGTTACACCTCTGGTAGGTAGGGTGCAGGATGGCGGGTGCAAAGCAACAGACAGACTCACGGTTCGTTCGTTCCTCAGTCCTTTTACTGTGCAACTGGAATAACAACTGGTGATGGTATACTGAGTCCTTGCACCTGAGAGCAACTCGGAATTGTCCTCACCCAACAGGTTCTGAGGCCTCCTTGTTGGTAGGTCCCAGCTGCTGCGTAAGGTGAGCTGCTGGCACTCTCTCTCTCCTGCTTGGTGCCAATATGGCAGGAAACTCGAGGCCTTCTCTAGCAACATGTCTCAGGCGGCTGCTCCTGGGCTCTTTACGCTGCTTTACCTCCAGGCAGAGTGTGGCTGGGGAACTTGGAATTCCTCACCTTTGGGTATTGGCTGCCAGGTTGTTAGGCCCTGCACAGCCTCGGACTCCAGTGTCTGTTTCTGTAGCGCTTCTTTTCTGGGGTGAGAACGACACCGTTCCGCTCCCAGGGCTCTCTTTCACTTCCTCAGACCTCTGCCTTGGGTCTCTCATGCTAGGCTTAGCTATCCTGGGACGAGCTTAGCACTGCTCCAGTCCACAGGATGTCTTCCTCAGTCCTCATAGGAACTGAACTCTGCTGTACCCGGGATGAGCTTAGCACGGCTCTAATCCACAGGTCCTCTTCACAGTCCTCCCAGGAACTGAACTGAACTACCGTAACTCTGCCCCAGACCAGAATTTAGAGAAGAGCTCACCCTGAACCTGGGTTTAGGTCTCCCCCTTCAGGCCTGGAGGCAGAAAGGTGTTGTGTGCGGTTTCTGTCTGGTGTGGATGCCCTCTGTTGCTCTCAAGTGTGACACTATCACCCGAGTGCGATAATGACACTGTGGCACTTGGATTCTGAGGTGCCACAATATCATTTTCTAATTCCTCTGGTGATTCTCTCTCTGTTCATGTATTTCTTATATTTATACTCCACCCCTACCCTCTGTAAACTTCAAAAAAGAGATTCATTCCACCTGTCAATCACAGTGATTGATCACTTACTTCTCTGCTGCCCACTCACCAGGGAATGAAAATTCATGTAGTGACATTACTGCACTGCACTGCCCTTCTCTGCAAATATACAACCGAATTTCTGTGAAAATCACTCACACGTGGGCTATGTATCCTCTTGTCTGTGCTATGCTCCAGGGTAGCAGATCCTGTCTTGTCTGCACTCGCTGAAGAGGAGAATCACTGAAGAGGGGAAAGGAGGGGGAAGATGTGTGCTCTCAGAAGAAGCCAAGCAGCTGCAGCTCTGACATCTTCATTTTCCTCCAGCATGTAGCAGTGTCATTATGTGCATCTGAGGCATATGTGTAGTGTGCGCTTTCTGACATATTTCTATGTGCTTATATTAACATTTGTTCATTTTCTTACCAGATACACACATTACATGTATGCAGGAAAACAAATGTTCATATAAACACGCAGAAATCTCAGACAGCACACACTGTATTGATCTTAGTACAAGGATTGCAGCACAAACACCTCCTCATTCTGCTATCTCTTCCTCTTGGATAGGTGTGTATATTTAAATAACATGTACCCGTATATACTCGTGTATAAGCCGACCCGTGTATAAGCCGACCCCCCTACTTTTGCCCCCAAAACCTGGGAAAACCTATTGACTCGTGTATAAGCCAAGGGTGGACCCCAGCACAGGTATACAGCCCCCAGCAGTGTGGTATACAGCAGCCCCAGAGGTATATACAGCAGCCCCAGTGGTAGTATACAGCAGCAGCCCCAGTGGTATATACAGCAGCAGCCCCAGTGGTATATACAGCAGCAGCCCCAGTAGTTAGTATACAGCAGCCCCAGAGGTATATACATCAGCCCCAGTGGTAGTATACAGCAGCAGCCCCAGTGGTATACACAGCAGCAGCCCCAGTGGTATATACAGCAGCAGCCCCAGTAGTTAGTATACAGCAGCCCCAGAGGTATATACAGCAGCCCCAGTGGTATATACAGCAGCATCCCCAGTGGTATATACAGCAGCAGCCACAGTAGTTAGTATACAGCAGCCCCAGAGGTATATACAGCAGCCCCAGTGGTAGTATACAGCAGCAGCCCCAGTGGTATATACAGCAGCAGCCCCAGTGGTATATACAGCAACAGCCCAGTAGTTAGTATACAGCAGCCCCACGAGGTATATACAGCAGACCCAGTGGTAGTATACAGCAGCCCAGTGGTATATACAGCCCAGTGGTAGTATACAGTCCCCCATCAGTATACAGCAGCCCCAGAGGTATATACAGCCCCAGTGGTAGTATACACGCAGCCCCAGTGGTATATACAGCCCCAGTGGTAGTAAACAGCCCCCCCATCAGTATACAGCAGCCCCAGAGGTATATACAGCCCCAGTGGTAGTATACACGCAGCCCCAGTGGTATATACAGCCCCAGTGGTAGTATACAGGCCCCCCCGCCTTGTGCACAATCCTGTAAAGGAAGAGATTAGTATACTTATCACTGTCCCGCTGCCGCTGTCCCGCCGCCGCCATTGCGCTCCTCCGTCTTCTTCCAGTTTCATCCTCGGTCGCGCAGACAATGACGTCATTGCCTGCGCCGACCGGAGGAAGCCGGAAGCAGACGGAAGAAGACGGAGGAGCGCGATGACGGCGGCGGGACAGCGGCAGCGGGACAGTGATAAGTATACTAATCTCTTCCTTTACAGGTTTGTGCACAAGGCAGGGGGGCCTGTATAGTGATGGGGGCGGGCCTGTATACTGTATACACTGTATACAGTGTATACAGTGACTCGCGTATATGTCGGGCCCCACGGGACGGGGGTACTCGGTGCCGGACCGGACGGTGCCGGGGAAGTCACGGGTGGCTTGGTCCGGACAGTGTCCCTGGCTCGGCAAATAAAGGGGGATATTTACAGGGGAAATGTCACTCGTGACGCCACCCACTTGATGCGGCCAGTGATATGGGCCGCCGCTGCTGCAGAACCTCTGGGGGTGATGGAGTGGCAGCGGAGATGTTATAGTTCCAGTGGGAAGAACTGTATCCCCTGGGGCAGTAAGAGTTAGGGTTGTGGAATTGTCCAGGACACTTACTTTGTAGACGCTGCAGGATCTCTCTTCTTGCTGGTGCTGACAGGCTTGTAGCTCTGCAGGTGGGAATCTGCTGCAACCTGTATGGGAGGAATGGTCTGCAGATAGAGACTGACAAAAGAGGCCAATTCAGGGTTTTCCGTGTCTTTTACTCTCAATTCTTCAAGCAGTTTACAAGTCAGTTGCAGTTCTTACAGTTCAAGCACAGTTCTCAATACACGGGTACATTCTCCCTCTCCGGGTTCCCTTTGCTCTGCAGCCAGGCCTCTCCCTCTGTAACCCCTCACACAGTCTTTAGTGTCCTTTCCGGGCTGTCTATGGTCTCCGTCTGTACGGGTGGTGTGTGGTGCGCTGGACAGTATGGCGGTGACTCGGACCCCTGGTGGGCCCTCCTGGTTGTCACTGAGCTGCCTGTCCTTTGGGTTGGGGACCCTAACGTGGAGCTGTGGTCCCCCGTCGTGTTGTTTGGGGATTCCGGGTAAACTACGGTCCCCTTTAGAGCCGACACTCTACTCAGCCCAGCCTCTAGCAGTCCTCAGCACGAGGCTCTACCAGGCTCCTTCTCTCTGTTCCTCTTGGTATCATAGGAGGGACTTCTCTGCCTGCAGTCAGTAGCTTCAGCTGCGTTCCTAGGGCCCGGGTTACACCGTCCCTCTCTGTTTGTCCTCTGGCCGCTCCTTCTCTTTTAGCGGCGCCTCTAGGCTGCACTCACAGGACGTGTGCAAGTCTTTCTGCCTTTACAGCTCAGCTTCTGGTCTTTGCTTCTCAGCTCACTGTGGCCTACTTCTGGGTCTTTACAGCTCGGCACCTTGAGCCTACTAACTTCCTTCACTCCTCTCCCTCACTATATACTGTCAAGTCACCTGACTTCTGGTGTGCCCAACCCACTCCTCTGATCCACCACCCCTCAATCTCATAGAATATCTAATCTCAGGGCTGGATGTAAACTCCTTCTACACGTGGGTTGTGTGGGCTGTGAGGGTGTTGGTGTGCAACATGTCCTACCTGCCTGGCTGCAGTTCCCTTTGTGGCCTCCTGGACGCAGGGGCGCCACATATAAGCCGAGGGGGGGACTTTTCAGCCCAATTTTTGGGCTGAAAAACTCGGCTTATACGCGAGTATATACGGTACATATAATAAACTATTCGGCAGTGAAAGTAATGAACTGGACTAGTGCAGCCAGCTGCCTGAAGGATGGGAAGATGCTTATAGCAAGAAAACTACACACTACACAGGTACAGTAATGATTTTCACATGTTTTAAAAGATCTGCCCAGGCACTATTTAAGGGGATTATTCGTATCATACTGAAAAATGACCTGACAAAGTCCCTTTAAGGGAGTATTCCAGCAACCTAAGTGATAAATGTTAAATACATGATTGAACCCAGTCTTATAACCAAAGATTATGTAAAAAAAACCTGTAGCTGTAAATAGTTTGGCACCTAATAAATGAAAACGAGTTTTCCAATTATAATAGACTTCATTTCGCAAACTACATGCATAGTTGCACAAATACTATAAATTAATTTAGTTGGGGAGTGTGGGAAACATATTTCCAAATCTTCAAAAAACACTAATTTTTACAGTCTTCTGGAACTGACATAACAGATTTACTGTCGGCTTTTGTAAGGTTCAAAGCTGTAAAATCATGGTGAACATTGTTAATTTTTGCTACTGTCATTTTATGACAGATTGATGAATTGCACAGCAGGTCATGCACATGTCAGACTGATGAACACCAAGTGGCGGATGATCCAATTTGGGCACATATTGCAGGAAGTCCATTATAGACATTTGTACAGTAATGAGATGAAGAAAAATGGCCTGATAGGTACTGTCATTAGTCAACTTTCAGATTGCAAATTGGAAACTACGTAGTAGTCATACTATGAACTTGAAGAGCTTTCTGGTGCTTCCATAAATTTAGAAAAAAACGCATTGTAATATAAGTTAATATGTAAAGCATTTGAGCCATGAAAGAGTTCCACTCTGCACTCATTTGGTGTTTTGCCATTGTGGAGCCCACTGGGACGGGTACTGAGTACCGAAATGGGGTACTGCTGGGGATATCACGGTGGTCTTGGTCCGGACCGTGTCCCGGGTTCCGCACGTAATGGAGGTAATATTTACAGGGGAGTTTGTCGTGACGCCACCCACGGGTTGTGGTCAGTGAGGGGACCACCGCTGCTGCAGAACCTCTGGGGATGATGTTTGGAATCTGAAGATGTAACAGCTCTCCGTGGTTAGAGCCTGGTTCCCGGGGCAGTGGTAGTAATAGTCAATAGATGGTGCTATGGATGTTGCAGGATAGTAGTGGTAGTAGTAGAGATGATGGGGGTTTGTGAGGGTACGCAGGGTTTGAGCACAAGGATCACACAGACTCACGGTTTTGACGTTTTTCCAAGGCTTTACAGCAGATGTTGGTAGCAGAGTACAGTACTGTCTACGGAGTCTGTACCGGGGCCGGGTTGCTCCCACCCTGTCCGGGTCCTCAGCTTCCCACTGCTGCGCTGTGTGTGTGGCCCTCCTGCTGCTTTAGCTGAGCTGCTGGCCCTGTCTCTCCTCACAGGTACCCCTTTGCTAGGCAACTTGAGTCTTTTCTCTGTGTTTCTGACCCCGCCGTGTTGCTTCGCTGAGGTACAGTGTAGATATATCACCTCCCATAGTCCGGTTTTACTGTGCTGCATGTGTCAGTCACAATTTCGGATCCGGTATCCGGTCTGTGCGCTCCTCCAGGGCGAGTTATGAGGTAATTCAGTCTCCCAGATGTGTTCTCCTGTTTCTCTTACTCCTTCCCTCAGACCCTGGCTAGGCCTGGAAGTGGGTAGCAGGCTGTGGAGAGGCCTAAGGCAGCCCCTTTACACCACTAGTCTTTCTTCCTGAGTCCTCCCAGGAACTGAGCATAACTGCAACTGACTAACTGTCACTGTCTACTCTGAGGTAAACAACATTAGCTCCTCCCACCATCTGCTCTTCCCCACTTCCTCTCCACACCAGAATATATAGGGAAGCAGCTTTAGCTCCCCTTCTGGCCTGGAGGCGCTAGTGTAGTGTTGTGGGTTGTGTGGGGAGTTAACCCTTTGTGGTGTTACTGTGGCACATTAACCCCTGGGATGCCACACTATCTTCTGACTCTGTTCACACTGTGGTGCCTGATTAGCATTATTCTTCTTTGCTCAGCCTGGGTTTGGTTGTCGACTGGTCATGAGTGTTGCAGGAGTTAACTTCCTGATGGTGGGAATATGCTGCTGGAGTTTCAGGTTGCTTCAGTCCTATCACAGCTGTCTCCACCCTTTAAATATGGTGGAGTCTATACTCCTATGCCAATTAGCTTCAGCTTGCTCCAGTGATACCAGTCTGTGGTGTGGTGTTCCAGTTTCTAGGAAACAGTTGTAACTTGTTTGGTGTATGGTGCAAAATTTCTTTGTGGTATTTTTATCTCCTGCTTGTATTTGGTTTTTCCCAAATAACATATTGTATTCTCCCTGTGATGTGAGTGCTGAGAGCTTGTGTTTTGTTCCCCCAGTCTATCTTCATCTGTGGGTTTCATTACTTTCCTGCTCCAGAGGGAGAAAGAGTGGGAATCAGCTTAGTGCTGAGCAGGAGCAAGATGAGGGTGGAGATTTAGGCCTCTCCACCATCAGAAGTACCCCTGAGATAGGGTGAGTTCAGGGCTCTCTAGCTTGAGGTACAGATCAGGCACCCCAGTTTCCCCTTTTAACCTAAGTCATCTTGACAGTGAAACAACACAATCGATGTAAAAATGTACTATTCAGAACTTGGCTTCAGGGTCAAGGTTTAACTCATTATCATGGATAAACCAGGGCCATCAGGCATTAACCCACCAACTCAGAAAACAAGGGCTGGCCATCCTCTAATTACTCCAGATTACGCTAAAGTCTACATTCAGACATACAGATACAGGGAATTTACTCATTGGTTTAGATCGCCAAATCCTGGTGGTCGCTCATTAGTCCAGATACCCACTTCCAGGTATTCACTAATAAGTCCAGATCAGAAAAGTTAGACAAGTTTAGCGATGGACTGGAGCACTTTGGGCCCACCAGAGAAAATAATTCTCGGAACCTACTATGTAGCTACATAGAAATAGTACAAGACTATCAGCTGTATGGTAAAATGTGCTATAATATAAAAACACAATGGTAAACATTTATCAAAAATGGAGTATGGAGGGGGCTCAGTCAGCTAGGGTTGATACAGGCGGAGGGTTCTCAGTCAGCTGAGCCTGATATAGAGGGAGGGGCTAAGTACGTCATGAGTGATACAGGGGAAAAGGTTCAATCAGTCAGGGGTGAAACAGAAAATTAAGTGACTGAGCCCCCTCATGCCATATCACCAATGTCATGCCCTTGGCCGCAGGGCCGGTCTCTCATGGACAGGGAGACTGGTGCTCATCACATGGTTCCATGCGCCTCATCTGCTCTCTCTCTGCTGTGGGGCCGGTCTCTGCTGAGCAGGGAGATCGATGCCCATCATGCAGCTCCGCTGGTTCTGCTTACCCTCAAGCTATGCCTTCCACTGTTCACACTGTCTGTGGTTCTGACTCACCGTTGCCGGGTTCTCAGATCTCAGGCGATGCTTCACTGTCACGGTTCCGTGCCTGAGGCTGTGGGGCCCCGTGGTCAAATGGACGGGTTGGGGAAACGTGGAATACAGTCTTATTTGTCTCGTGACGCCACCTGTGGGTGTCCGGTGATGGCACCGGCGCTGCTTGTGCCTCCGGGGATGTGCGGCAGCTAGATGGGATACTCCCCACAGGATGAGCAATGATCCCCGGGGCCAGGAGCTGCACTGGACGGAATGTGGCAGCTCCGCTAGTTTAGTGTTAGTCTGGAAAGAATATACAGACACATAAAGTCTTTTCGGTACCTTTACTGGTGTTGACAGGTACACTCGACCGGGGGATGAAGTAGACACTTCTGATGTTCACAGCAAGCAGTGATATAAGCTTCCTGGTATACGTAGCTTCTAGTGGGGTTTAGTAGATATGAAACCCAACCAAACCGGAGTTACACTTTCTGGTGTGACAGGTTACACCCGAGTTTGCTGCACTGAGGGCACTTTTAAAGGAATGCTATTGATTTCTCGACTCCGGGCTCTCATCTGGCGGTGCTTCGGGCGTCCAGGGAGCTAAACCCCCTTGTTGTGGTGCTGGTTTCTCTACAGCCTGCGCTATGGCTACTGCAGCTCGGACCCAGTGACCGGACTTTGTAGGGTGAGTCAAGATGACTCCTCTGCCCCTATTCGGTATTTGCCTCCTGTTCCTATGACCCCTGTTGCGAGGGTCTACCACTTTCTGGTGTGCTGGTATGGGCCTAACGTGGCACCAGTACCAGGTCAGCTCTCCTAGCTGTTTACAGTTCTAAAGTGACTGCACACTCCGCCGTTTCTCCCTCCAGGACCCGTATTTATAGGGGGAACAGGCTTAAGGCAACCAGTGGAGCTCCCCCTACAGGTCTGGGGTGAAAGGTGTTGTTGTGTTAGTGGGGTCTGCTTGCTGTGTACTTTCCATCCGTGTCCTAAGAGTTCTTGTGGTGCCCCAACCAGGGTGCCACAGTTCCATGCACCAGTCTGCTTCCTTCTCATCCAGGAACCTGCATCCTCTTCGCAGGTCTCCTGGGAATGTTCTTAGGCAGCGTGCACTGCACCCTGCTATCATTTAAAGAGATAGTACACCTGTTCCCTATTAGGTCTCTTAGTCTGAGTGCTGAGCTGCTTTGTGTAAAAGGCTGGCTTCACACCACGATTTTTCGGGTCCGGGTCTGTCCGGTGTGAACCGGACAGACCGGGATCCGATTTTTTCCCCCCATGTATCCCTTTGGTGCAGGATGGCTGTTATTTGCAATCCGGTTTTGTATTTTTCCGTGAGGATCCAGCTGTGTTCGGTTTTTGCACTGGACACAAAATCAGAGTCTGCAGTATTTTTTGTGTCCGGTGCAAATAACGGAACTATGGGAGTCTATGGGCGCCGGATCAGGCAAAAAAATTGGACTGGTTCTCGGACGCATGGTGCTTAAAGAGCGGCGTCTCTGCAATGCAGCTGCGCTCGTTCAGCACCATGGAAAGCGTAGCATTACAGAGCTGCCGCTGAAGTTCAGCACCTGGAGAGCTCCACGGCTGAAATTTAAGCAAATCGGGCAGCTCCCCTGCACTCGTGCTGCTGAAATTTCCGCACTGGACAGAGGCACAGACGCGCACAAACGATTTCTGTTTAAAACAGGATCGGAGGGCATATTTGCCCTCAGTTTGTGTGTGTCCGGGGCTGTCAGGTTGTGTCTGGTGCATTCTGCAAAACACCGGACACAACCTGACAGCCGAAAATCGTGGTGTGATGCTGGCCTAAAAGGTATCCTCCCCTATGGTAGATGTCTGGGCAACGTGATTATTCCTTTGGAACATTGCCAGTGTCCAGGTCGCATTCCTGCAGTGCTCTGCACTAAGAAGACTCTTGCTTATTGTGCTCTGTTTCCACAGAATCCTCTGCTGGCAGTTAGTTATCCTGGATCTCTCTGGATATTTCAAATTCCACCTCGGGCTGTCCAAGCCTCTCCTGAATTGCAGAGGGCCTCGCAGATTTCTCTACCGGCTGGATGAGTCTTTCCAGGATTGTACGGAGCTCCCAGGATTCTCCCTACCAACAGAGCCAGTGTTCCGCAGTCTTCCCATTTCTTCTGCTGCGGTCTGTACAGGTCACCTTTCTGGTCCTGAATTCACAGCATTTAGAGCTTCTGGAGCTGTGCCGGGTTTATCCCTGTATAGGGGTTACCTCAACGGTTGCTCCTCCAGGAGAGTTCGGTGTCATAATCCAGATGGTCTCTCTCTTCAGACACTTTTCTTTTGTTAACCCTCTCCTTAATAAATATCCATGGTTTATTGAAGTCACTCTCCAGTCTTTTGCTGTATCTGGTATTCAGCTGTCACTACTCCACAAGTGGCTTAGTGAGTCCACTTTACATCTCTACACGCCCTTGGGCGTAACAACAAATAAGTAAACCCCCGTCATCGACATTCAGGTACAGAAATTTTACTTTTGGTGAGTAATGTAGTAAGGAGCTGTCTATCTCCCTGTACATCTTAGGGCCCTTTCACATCAGTTTTTTTTTCAAATCGCGGCAGATGCGGTGAAAAAAATCTGCTGCGATTACCGCATACCGGCTGCACTTGCGGTAAACGCCATACAATGTATAGGCGGACTTGCGGCAGGTGCGGCAAGTGCGGTTTTGGCATTGCGGCAGGTGCGGCCGCGAAAAAAAATGCTGTCAGCCGCATTTTTTTTCGCGGCTGCACCTGCCGCAAGTGCCAAAACCGCACTTGCCGCACCTGCCGCAAGTCCGCCTATACCTTGTATGGTGCTTACCGCAACCGCGCCGCAACCGTGCCGCAAGTACAGCCGTTATGCGGTAATCGCGGTAGATGCGTTTTTTTCACCGCATCTGCCGCGATTTGAAAAAAACGCTGATGTGAAAGGGCCCTTAGGCTAGGATCACACGACCAAATTTTTGGTCCAAGTATGATTGGACAAAACATCAGATCCCAGGACATTCCATAAAAATAGGGCAGTTTTTTGCACTGTCTGAGGTGTCCATGATTCTTTTGAGGCTGAAGAAGCTTATACAAATTATTTTGACAATGATAATCATAATTTTATGTGCACAATATATGCAGCTAATGTCTTCATATCAAAATTATAGGCTGTAGACATGTATCACTTATAGTGATCTATTACATTTTTTCAATTTGTCAGTATAAAATGTCTGTTCATAATTTTTTTTTATAAGCTGCCAAGAAAAAAATTAAAAGTCAAGTTGGCAACCCTGGAGTGGAGTCACACTCCTTTATTAATCACAATCACAGCATAGCTCGTTGCCTCAACACACACAGGGAAAAGGACAAAAACAAAATTAACACTGATTGGCTATATTGCTGCCAATCAATGTTAGTCTTATAACAGCAGCACCACTCTCCAGAGCGCTTCAACCTGTGGAAGAGAAGTGATAGGTTTCTGAATAGGATGAGTTTATGTACAAGAAAATCCTTTTCCAGGTTAAATGTAGCACTCCCAGTCACCAGCTTGATAAATTAATTTTGTGCTTTATTTTCTCTTCAATAAAAAGATGGTATAGATCATATTGAATGCATTACAATTGTACCAGTACTGAGAGGACCACACTCACAAATGGTTTAGTGTTTGCGTTCAGAGCCCAAATCCTGGGATGGCCCAAAGGGTCCGCCTGAGTCAAATAGGAGAAAAGTTCTGTTCAGGTTCCAGTCTCCCTCCTTTTTCTTGGTACTCTCCTGCTCCCCAAAACACCTCAAAACTTTTTTATTAGCTGAGCCCCAACCCTAAGGAGTATCCCTAAATATTATTAATAACTTCCATTATGAAAGGGGACCGGGAACAGTCTTTACTTTGGCCACAAGATGGTCACACACAAATGATTAATCATAGTATCCTTATACAAAAATACATGACACATACACACCGCTGTCTTAAAGGGAGGAATAGAACTAACCTTTGACCCTCTTACATTTCCTCCTCTCTTTAACCTTGGTCATCCTCGACCAAGTATCCTGTAATTTAAACTTTCTTCAAACATTTTTCAATGATACACAGTGATACAGTACATTTTACATTTTCCTTTGTCAAAAATACAAAAACAGTATCAACCATAGGAAAAGGAAAGCATAAGAGAATACGGGGATCTCAGGTCACGTTTGAGTCTTTTCTCATTAAATGTTACAAACAAGCGCAGGAAGCTCAGGTGCCATTTGGGTTCATTTCCTGGGCACATCATTAAACATTACAAACAGTTCAAGGGTCCCTTAGAAGGCTCCCACGTCCTCTCTTTGCAAACTGTACTCCAAGGATCTGTTATATCCAGCTGCCAGGATAAAGGGGCAAAAAGGGGCAGTCCATAAGGAAAGGGCAATTCATGGAGGCCCAGTCCATTAAGGCAAAAGGGAAGTCCATGGGGGAAGAAAATGGGCAGGCAGTCCATAGTGATAACAATCCAGGGGAACAAGTAACTTCCTTTTAGCATCAATCTCTCCATAAACCAAGAGGGGAAATGCAAAATAGGCACAATAGAAAGGGAGGGGGACAAACGTCAAACGCGCCAGCCAAACATTAAAGCCATGAACGGTGCCGCATCTAAACCAGGCATCCTGGTCTTGCACCGCTGGAGGATCCAACTATCCCTCATTGACTGCGCAACAAGCAATGCAGGTATCAAACAGCATTCACTCCTTATCACCTCGAAGAACTCACTGTAATTCACTCATTTGCACATAGATGTCCAAGTGGGCCATAATTGGGGGGGGACCTAACACATCCCGGTATTCATGAACAGTTTAAAACCCATTTTCAAATAGAGTTTCTCAGTTTGGAGGACTCAGGACATCCCTGGTTTTCATGTGCAGCACATTGATTGTAATAGGAACAATGTAATGCATCATCCCACCTGTTGTAGTGCTGCAGGAAAATGGGACAAGTGCTGCCAGGTTCCCCCATAGATAATAATAGCTGATCACTTGGGGACCGAGCAGCCCGACATAAAATTACCTTACTAAAAGAAAATAGGTTTTGACTAAGGGGCACAATTCCTTTATATGCTATTGTTATTCAAACATAACTATCACAAGGTGATGTAACTGCATCTGTGACCTGAAACTTTACAGGAATATCACTGTACATCCAGCCTGAATATGTATATACATATAGACATAGCCTTTATATGTAGGTCTACACACTGCCTGAAGAATTGATGTTACCATGTGTACACAGAGGCCTCCTGTAATAGCAGCGGGATACACCGGCCTTCATTTTTCCAGTCTTGTTATGTTCCTTATGTAAGTAGCATATAATCTTTGGGAAGGGTAACGTAGGGTCTCCTGTACAGTATAGCTCAGTTGAAGGCGTCTTTCGTTTTTCCCTTTCTGCAGAGCAGTCAAGATGTATTTATTTCCTTAGCTTCCTGTTTATACTTATCGGTTGCCAAGAGTTATTATGTGAGCACTGAACAGGCTCTGCAAAAAAAAATACACATTCATCTTGCCAACTTTTTTTTCCCTTTTCCCACTTGGGAATGTGCGTTGCCAGAGGCTAATTTGGTCTGCAGTTGATCTACCCAGCGGAAGAGCTTACAGTATGAACCTCACATCCGAAATGTTACAGGCAACAATACTGTAATGATGTTTTGCAACGATCAGGAAATTAATCCATTTCTGCGGATCACAGATGGCAAAATATCTTACCGAAAATTGCAGAAGCCTCAAACACTTCATGCAATATGACAAATTCTGCAATGTCATAACGACTGGACACTATTGGACATAATTTATAGAAAATATGACCAGCTTTCTTAATATTATTATTCATGTAATATCCTATTAATGTAATGTAGTTAACATTAAAGTACAATAAATTGTTACATTATATTTTACTTATTTTACTCGTTTATATAGCGCCATTAATTTCCACAGCTCTTTACAGACATCGTCAATGTTCCCATCGGGGCTCACAATGTACGTCCTTTGTCAATGGCTTTTACACTGTTTTTAATCAAAATGGTGTGTAATAAGAATCCTATGTTATCTATTTATTTCAGTATTTCAATACATAAAGTGAAACACATATATTATATAGAGTCATTACAAACAGAGTGATCTATTTCAATTGATTATTTATGTTAATGTTGATGATTATGACTTACACTCAATGAAATTAATGTATTGAATTACTGAAATAAATTAACTTTTTGACAATATTCTAATTCATTAAAGGGGAACTCCAGTGAGTTAAAACTTTGTAGTCCAGTCTCTGCCCTGCTGCATGATGAAGCAGAGCCGTGCGCTGCAGTTCTAGGATCTATGGATCTCTTATAGATTGATAAAATCATACCTTCTCCTCAGCTCTGACCCCCCCTTCCCCCACAGGACAGAGAATTTTCAGCCTGGCAGCTTCATGTAGGAGCAGAAAGCAGGAGACGTGTCAGGGGCATGGATGCTGGGAGCTGCAGAATCATCCTACATTCCAGCCCACTCACATTTCTGTATAGGAAGGAAGTGTGGCAAGGGCATGGCCAACGGCTCCATGCTCACACAACAATCCTGTCTCTCATATACCATCCTATGTGACAGAGGGGTCCAGGTTTGAAATAGCAATCATGTTACCAAGCAGATACATATACACGCTGTGATCCTTTGCTGTGTGATGATGCATAATGTGTGCTGTTATTGTGAGACTAGGAGCAGAGGCAAATCATTACATTAATTTATTCAGCTCTGCATGGTCTCCCCTCCCCCATAAAAACATGGGCACTTCCTATCCCTTCAACTTTCAATGGATCCTCATCATCACTCTTCACTGGAATGTGGGATGATCCTGCAGCTCCCACCATCCACGCCCTGACACACCTCCTGCTCTCTGCTGCTGCATGAAGCTGTCAGGCTGAAATTTTATGCCCCATGAGGGAGGGGGGAAATCAAAGGAGCAGGTATGATTTTATTGATTTATAAGCGATCAATAGATCCTAGAACTGTTTTGCCCAGCTCTGCTTCATCATGTGGGATGGCAGGGATTGTACTTAAAAGTTTTCTCTCCCCGGAGTTCCCCTTTAGGATGCACCTGTATATACGAACAAGAGTGTAGCCCCCTTTTTTTATCTGTGTGTTTCATATAGAATTTGTTCCCACTTCCGTATAAAAAACAATTGGTCCAATTCTCATCCAGAATAGTGGTGCTAGTGAAATCCGTTTGATATTCCATATGTTATGCGGATGCTTTGTGGGTATGCGATTTTTTTCTCGCCTAGCATCTGTTTGCCATTCAGACGCAATGCATTTTTTTTTCTCAGCAACTGTTATTCTACAACCATTTACAAGACCATTTACAGTGTTCTATGCTACAGAATGGTAACAGACAGTATACAGATGGTATATGTGCCATCCGTTTTTTTTCTACCACCCATAGATTTGCATTGGCGAGTCTCATCTGATATACGAGGCCACTCATAGCATGCTGCAGTTTTTTCCTGAGGCTAAGCTTAACTGAGAAATAAATTGCAGATCAGCTCTGACTCATTGAATAACATTGGTGCGATTACAATGTGATTTTTGAATTTGACCATTTTATTCACAAGTGGGAGGGAGTCCTAATGCAGCTTCCCATGGAGGAGTGTATGAACGGTTAGGTTCCAGTCACTTTATGCCCCCATCTATAATGAGCCAATGGAGTCCGTGGAGCCTCGTTTAAGAGTCTCAAACACGGGACTAGCCAGATATCCCTCCAGGGAAGGACCTAGTGTGGCACCCCAGGGGTTAATATGCCACAGTAACATTCAAGGTTTAACTCCCCACACAACACTGGACACTGCACTAGCACCTCTAGGCCAGAAGGGAGAGCTCAAGCAGCTCCCTGATATATTCTGGTCTGAGGAGGAAGTAGTTAGTTGATAGTTGACAGTTGACAGTTCAGTTTAGTGCAGGGAGCACTAGGAGGAGGACCTGTAAATGGGAGCAGTGCTGAGCACCTGACAGGGACCACTGACTACTTTCAGGCCTGAAGCCAGGGTCTGAGGAGAGGAGTACAAGAAACAGAGGAACATATCTAGGAGACTGAGTTACCTCATAACTCGCCCCAGAGGAGCGCAGAAGCTGGATACCGGATCCGAATCTGTGACTGAAACACGCAGCACAGAAAACACCGGGATAGTGGAGGTTACATACCTACACTGTACCTCAGTGAAGCAACACGGCGGGTTCAGAAGCACACGGAAAGACTCAAATTGCCTAGCAAAGGGGGTACCTGTGAGGAGAAACAGGGCCAGCAGCTCAGCTAAAGCAGCAGCAGGGCAACACACAAGGCGCAGGAGTAGGAAGCTGAGGACCCAGACAGGGTGGGAGCAACCCGGCCCCGGTACAGACTCCGTGGACAGTACTCTAATGAATACCATCACCAGTAAAGCCTTGAAAAACTTAAAAACCGTGAGTGTGTGTGATCCTTGTGCTCAAACCCTGAGTACCCTCATAAACTACCATCATCTCTACTACTACCACTATTCTGCAACATCCATCTATAGACTATTACTACCACTGCGCCGGGGAACCCAGCTCTACCTGCGGAGAGCCATTACATACCCAGCTGCCCAACATCATCCCCGGAGGTTCTGCAGCAGCGGTGGTCACCCTGACCACAACCCATGGGTGGCGTCACAGCAACCTCCACTGTAAATATCCCCCCATTACTTGTGGGCTCGGGACACGGTCTGGACCAAGACTGCCGTGATATCCCCAGCAGTACCCCGGTCCAGTACCGAGTACCCCGTCTCAGTGGGCTCCACAATAAGCCCTGAGGTGGACTCCTTGTGGAGACCACCATAACCACCATATTAAATGGCCCTTTCAGTCACTATCCGACTCAGTTACGAGCTTAAGGACATGACAAGGGAATTACCAAAACCAAGTATCCATCCACAGACAGCTGTTTCGGGGTATCTATAGTGAGGACATTTAACATATTGTGAGCTTTTAATATTAGAGTTTAGGACTGTCACAATTGGGGTATACCTTGTCGCGGTGGGATGGCTTTATGCTTTTTCTGATGGAAATGAAGATGACCAAGACTTTTTTCAGGTGCCGTATATGTGCTATTATTTTTTTTACATCATTGTATTTTGCTCATATTGTACCGATTGTAGCTATGCCATGGAGGTAACATTCCTTTACTGGGATTATAGGGGATAGCACTATGTGAAGTACTGGAGTTCCTTCTTTTTCCCCCATATGCATTACCATTCCTAACGAGGCAGTGTGTGGGAACCGCTGCACAGGCTTGTTCCCGTCACCTCTGCTGATTACGAGCAATGTTTTAGATATTAAAAAAAAAAGCAAATGGGAACAAGGACAATTTACACTGAAGTTTGATTTGTACTGATGTCTGATGTGTGAGGATTACTATGTTCTTGTAGATTTATTTATGTTTTATGGACTAAGCATGAGCTATCCTTAGCTTGAGGATAAGTATAGGCACTGGCGTAACTTGAAGCTCATGAGCCCTGATGCGAAAGCTCCAACAGGGCCCCCAAATATTGGACATTTTTAAAATAATTAGTGTTTTTCCATAGGACCAAGGGACTTTTGGGGCCCCCCCTAGGTTCCAGGGAGCAGGTGCAATTGCAACCCCTGCACCTGTTGTAGTTGCAGACCTGAGTATAGGTATAAGGGCTTGCTCACATTTCTGTATAATTCAGAACAGTGCCAGCCTTAGTGCCAATGTTATCCTATGGTGTAGCACCAACCAAGTTTTATTTTTTTTTTCATACTAACTTATAGTATCTGATTACTAACTCATCTTTTCAACCTATCACTTACCACTGGCACCTTCCCCTCAGCCCTCAAACACGCCTTGATCACACCCATCCTCAAAAAAACCCTCCCTCGACCCCACAACTGTCTCCAACTACCTCCCTATATCTCTCCTCCCTTTCGCCTCTAAACTACTTGAACAGCTTGTCCACTCTGAGCTGTCCTCTCACCTCTTCTCCTGTTCCCTCTTTGACCTCCTGCAATCTGGCTTCCGACCCCTCCACTCCACTGAAACAGCCCTGACTAAAGTTACGAACGACCTACTGACTGCCAAAAGTAAGCGCCACTACTCAGTTCTCCTCCTCCTCGACCTGTCCACCGCCTTCGACACTGTTGACCACTCCCTGCTACTTCAGATCCTTGAATCTCTTGGCATCACGGACCTCACCCTCTCTTGGATCTCCTCATACTTAACGGACCGGACCTTCAGCGTCACCCACTCCCACACATCCTCCTCGCCCTACCCCCTATCTGTCGGCGTCCCCCAGGGCTCGGTTCTTGAACCGTTACTTTTCTCAATGTACACTCTCGGCCTAGGGCAACTCATTGAGTCCCATTGTCTCCAGTACCACCTCTACGCCGACGACACCCAAATCTACCTGTCTGGTCCTGACATCGCCTCCCTTCTATCCAAAATTCCACACTGCCTATCCGCCATCTCATCCTTCTTCTCTGCTCGCTTCATTAAGCTGAACATGGACAAAACCGAGTTCATAGTCTTCCCCAGCAAGACGCTCCCCCTCACTACCTGACCTATCCATTGTCGTCAACGACTGCTCTCTCTCCCCAGTCCCCCAAGCCAAGTGCCTCGGGGTTATGCTTGACTCTTCCCTCTCCTTCAAGCCCCACATCCAGGCCCTCGCCACCTCCTGCCGACTCCAGTTCAAAAACATCTGTAGCTTCCGCACTTTCCTTGACCACGACACTGCTAAATCCCTTATTCACGCTCTCATCATCTCCCACCTCGACTACTGCAACCTCCTGCTCCCCGGCCTCCCCAATTCCTCCCTTGCATCTCTCCAATCTATCCTGAACTCCGCTGCCCGCCTAATCCATCTGTCCCCCCGCTACTCCCCTGTCTACCTCCTCTGCCAAGCCCTTCATTGGCTCCCTACTTCCCACTTCCCAGAGATCCCGGTTTAAAACATTAACCGTAACATACAAAGCCATTCACAACCTGTCCCCTCCATACATCTCTGACTTGGTCTCCCGATACCTACCTTCGCGCAACCTGCGATCCTCCCAAGAGCTCCTCCTCTACTCCTTCCTCATCTCCTTTTTGCACAACCGCATACAGGACTTCTCCCGTGCTTCACCCATACTCTGGAACTCACTGCCCCAACACATCAGACATTCTCCTACCCTGGGAACCTTCAAAAGAAGCCTGAAGACCCACCTGTTCCGCCAAGCCTACCACCTGCCATAAGACCCAGTCCTCCACACCGCCTCACGACTGGAACTTCCCCCTCCCACTGTATCCCCACCCGCCCCTCGTAGACTGTGAGCCCTCGTGGACAGGATTTCTCCCCTCTTGTATCTGTACGACCGAATTGTCCACATTTATTGTTACTTGTATTGTTACTATGTTACTTGTCCTAGTCTGCCCCTTTTAGCATGTAAAGCGCCATGGAATATAATGGTGCTATATAAATAATAATAATAATAATACTGACTATCTGGCCACAACTGATATAAAAATTTCTATTTCATGCTAAGAGCAGATGTTATTTTTACACAATTTTCATTTTTTTTTGTTTTATTTGCAGTTTTCACAGCTGACCGAAAAATAGGACACCATCTGTTGGGACAACAAACGCATGATGCCAGCCATGGCTAAAGCACACTGGCTTACTAAAATTGCAATTCATATAATTTTATTGGTATAGGAATAGCAAAGGTCTTTCTTTTCAATGTACAAGTGCGAAACTTCAAGACACACTTTTTAGATACATTTAGGTGCTGCGCGGTTACTTATGTTTGTATCTGCCAACATTTTTGCAACCGATACGTAATCTCAGCTATGCCAAGTTGGCGGAGCTGGCAAAAATGAGGACATGGCAGGTGCGCCACGACAAAGTTAGTCTATTTAATGGGGTTCCTTATGCCAAAAATCTTCACTCCACTCAGGGTGTGAAATATGATTTATAGCAAGATGCACAGAGGCACACTTTGCGTGTCAAATGCTACTGATTCATTAAATGATTGATGTGTGCCTCTTAATAAATCAAAAGCATCTGACTTCTATAATACCCTATCAAGAACGGCAGGAAAACCAATATTGTTGTTAGAGCTGAATGTACAAGTTAAGGTCGAAATTGTAATCGCTGCTGAAAACACCATACTAGTGCATCTCAATGAATTAGAATATCATCAAAAATCAATATCAACTTGCCATGTTTCAGGGCGTTTCTGGGAGCCCTGAAACACGTTGACTAATAAATCAATATTATATTCACCCTTTGATGTCTTGTGGAATACGGAAGCGCGGTTTTTAACCCTTTCTCCTCCCTACTTTAAAGGGAACCTGTCTCCTGGATCTAGGCCCCTACACTATCACTACCTGTCCCTGCACCTTCCTAGCGGCTCCCTATCTATCCCTCTCTGAGCTAAATCCGCCCTATTAAACAGCAGAAAAATAACTTATAACTTACAGAAGTCCCTAAGGCTGGGGACTGAAAAGGCGGCCCCAGGCTCCATTCTGCCCTCCTCAATGCAGCAGCACACACCCCGCTGGGCGGCATTATTCTTTCTTCATCAATTTGCAATCTTCCGCCTGCTTTACACCTATCATGTTGTGGTGATGCGACCTCGATGTGTCCCCTGACTGGGACACAGCATATGGGAGATTGTATCTTCTGCTCGGTAGCAGCACACACAGGGTTAGGCTACCTTCACATTTGCATTCCCCTCTGCAGGAGCTGCTGTGTAGAGAGAGCTGTGTGAAGATTTAAAGGGATCCTGTCACCTCCAGAACATCTCCTAAACTAGCAAAACATGTCCCTGCAGCATCCTATCACTAATCTCACACTCCTTTTATCTCCTAAAAGCTTCCTGTGAAAGTGAATAAAAACGTTTTAATACTTACTCATTAGTGATTATAATTAGCAGTGACTATATTCTTTAGTCACCAGGGCAGGCTGTTTTGCAGCCTCGAGGATCCACCCTCTCTCTGTCTGTTTGCTCTGCTTGTGCAGGCTTTACCCTCCCCCCTCTCTATCACTCACAGAATGCAAATCATTAGTCCTGCCTTCAGCTGCACATCACAGCAGCACAGACAGAGAGCGGGTGGATCCTCGAGGCTGGAAAACAGCCCGCCCTGGTGACTAAAGAATATAGCCCCTGCTAATTATAATCACTAATGAGTAAGCATTAAAACATTTTTATGCACTTTCACAGGATGCTTTTAAGAGACAAAAGGAGTGTGAGATTAGTGATAGGAAGCTGCAGGGACATGTTTTGCTAGCTTAGGAGGCGTTTTGGAGGTGACAGGATCCCTTTAACACAGCCTGTGAGCTCTCTCAGAGTGGACGTTCATGAGGCTAATGAGCGGACGGTGAGGAGAGAAAGGTTGTGTGCTGACCTAACACAGCTTACCCGGAGGAAGGTACAGAGCTTCTATATCAGCTGTTGGGATTGTATGAGGTTGTACTCGGCTGCGCCCCGGAACCTGGAGGTCTGGAAATACCTGAACTGTGCCATTAAACTGTGTGCTGTGTGAGTAAATACCTGAGTCCCTGTCTTCTGTCGTGCCAATCCTAACTGCTACCTTACAGTGTAAAGTGGGTGGGAGATTCCAAATGGAGGAGGTGGCGATGAAGAAAGAATAACGCCGCCCAGCGGGGCGTGTGCAGCTGTATCGAGGAGGGCAGAATGGAGCCTGGAGCCGCCTTTTCAGTCCCCAGCCTCATGGACTTCTGTAAGTTATAAGTTATTTTTCTGCTGTTTTATAGGGCGGATTTAGCTCAGAGAGGGATAGATAGGGAGCAGCTAGGAAGGTGCAGGGACAGGTAGTGATAGTGTAGGGGCTTAGATCCAGGTGACAGGTTCCCTTTAATTTTCTGAAATAATTACCTTTGGGTTCTCATTGGCTGTAAGCCATAATAATCAACATTAATAGAAATAAACACTTGAAATAGATCACTCTGTCATAACTCTATATATATATATATGTGTTTCACTTTATTTATTGAATTACTGAAATAAATTAACTTTTTGATGATATTCTAATTCATTGAGATGCACTAATATATTCCTCTATCAGCCTATGTATTAGGTAATTTTAAATGAAATAAGAGAATAAGTGTAACTCTTAATGTAAATTAAAAATGTTTCTTTGTTGATATTCGTTAAAACGTCCAGTAAGGATGGGAGCTTGCAGAATGTGACCAGATGACGGATTTTTCGAGCGTCAATACTCTTCTACAGGTCTAAAACTAAATCAGATACATACCATAGATGGCTGTTAGCAGATTAACGATTTCTCCCAAGTTCCCAATGCACTGTAATTTACTTATTTAACTCACTTATAGAGCTCTAATACTTCTGCAGTGCTTTACAGAGTGCATGAAAACATTTCTCGGATTCGCACTTTCCTTGACCACGACACTGCCTTGACTACTGCAACCTCCTGCTCATCGGCCTCCCCGCTACCTCCCTCGCACCTCTCTAATCTATCCTAAACTCCACTGCCCAACTAATTCACCTGTCTCCCTGCTACTCCCCTGTCTCCCCTCTCTGCCAAGCCCTTCACAGGCTCTCCACATCTCAGAGATCCCAGTTCAAAACCCTAACCATGACATACAAAGCCATCCAAAACCTACCCGCTCCATACATCTCTGATATGGTCTCCGACACCTACCTTCATGCAACCTGCGATCCTCCCAAGAACTCCTTCTCTACTTCCCTATCATTTCCTCCTCTCACAACCACGGACAAGATTTCTCCCATGCATCCCCCATACCCTGGAACTCTCTCTCCAATATATCAGACACTCATCTACCCAGGGAACCTTCAAAAGAAGCCTGAAGACCCACCTCTTCGACAAGCCTACAACCTACAATGAGACCCGGTCCACCGCACCGATGATCTTGAAAATAACAGCGCCTCACAAACAGTGGTGATCTTTAACAATCTATCATTATTCCGTCTCTCATGCAATGTTTCGAATAGCCATGTTCTTTATCAAGCACAACACATCACTACACAGATTTGCCTTAAATAGTGTAAACACCTCCCCCTCATTACTTACAACCAATCACAAGACAGTGTTACCAATAATACACATAACCCACTTTTTCATATATTAAAAATGCCCCAGTGGACTCATACCCTAATTTACTCATTATCACCATCCCCTGTATATAAACCGTTCACTCATCGGATGTTTGTAACCCAATGCTAATCTCTAAAGCGTCCTCAATGTCCTGATCCCACAACAAATGCAACAGCCAATGAGATCCTCTGTTGTCCGATCTCTATGGCAACATCCAATGTCCATCAGCATTATTGCCAGCCCCTCAGTCCATATCAGCCAATCCGAATTCTTCATAGATTGCGCATGCGCTGGCGTCCTGCTTCTCATTGGTCAAATCCCCGGGCATCAGTGCGCAGGCGTCGGTGTCCTCCATTGATTGATCTACCTGACGCGAACATCACATCCTCCACTCTTCCCTTGTAAACAGCGTATTTGCAAGGAATAAACCTGCCATCCACAGTAGTTCATACGTAAATGGCGTAATAGCGGCGACAAAGATGTACAAAAGCACACTTATTCAAAAACAACTCCAAAGTAATACAACTAGTTATACAGCTGTTCTACTATGGTATAGCGATCTTTCAATCACAGAATATCCACTGGAAAGGCTAAATAAACAATAGGCACCCTGCATAATCCCAATCCCTTATTATACAAGAATCCCACATGAATATCCATACATATTTTTGGGAGATTTAAACATAATTCCTTTACTATAATTTAAATCAGGGAAAATTAACTCAGGAAACTACAGAATTGGGACCCACAAAAGTGCCTCTGTTTGTACAATATCAAATACAACTGTACATTCCTTATCAGTCGCCATCTCCCCACATATCTATTCATAACCGTATATAACGGGGGGAAAAGGGAAATGGAAAAGAGGATGAAAGGGTTATTATGAGGGTAAACTCCCATCTTGTTATTATTTGTCTTTATACAATATACATCAAAATGAGGAATAAATCAACAATGAATTGATACAGGTCATTCACTCTCCATCTAGAGTCCTCAGGTGTCATAATATAGGGTAAGTTAAAAACACAAATTAAAAACAATATAGGAAAAGAGATAGCAGCAAACAATTATCACTAATACCGAGATAAAATTGCTTCATCTTAAGAGACAACCTCGTTGGTCATATTCTATATTTAGTCCATTCAGACTTAGTATTTCCAGCTAAAAGATCCACCTAAGATCCTTCTTTTTGAGCAGTGCCACCCTATCACCTCCTCGTCTCATAGGAGGGACCTCATAAATGATTCTGTATCTCAACTGATTTACAGTATGGCCTGCTGCATTAAAATGTTTCGGTACCGGGAGCTCCACCATCCCCGTGCTGATTATACTCTTATGCTTGCTGATCCTCGCCCATGCTTCCATAGTCGTCTCCCATACATAGAGGAGACCGCATGGACAGCAAATTGTGTATATTACAAAGCTACTAGTACAAGTGTACCTTTTCCGAATCGTGTACTTCCTACCGGACTGCGGATGGTGGAACTCCTGGCCCTTGACCAAATTGTTACAGCTCGCACAACCTAAGCAGTGAAAATTACCCAAACTGGGTTGGCTAAATGTAAGTTGTATGTCACGGTTTGTACTGCCAACATCTGATCTCACAAGACCATCCTTAAGATTACATCCTCTCCTAAAAGAGAAGAGTGGTGGCACTCCAAATTCTCCAATATTCGTATGACCCTTATTAAAAATTTACCAATGTCTTCTTATGATCCCAGTTATCCTGGAGCTCATTCCATTATATGTGGTAACCAATGGTATACTTTCTCTGGTATGATCTTATTTTACCCATTCAATAAACCATCACGATTAAGGTCCAAGGCCCGTTCCTTGTATTTCAACAATTTCTCAACTGGGTACCCCCTTCTCAAAAATGTGTCACACATTTCTTGTAGTCTTTGGTTGATTATTGTCTCATCCGAGACCACTCGCCTTACCCTGAGGAGATGGCTCCAAGGTAAAGACTCCACCATCCTTCTTGGATGCTCGTTGGAAAAGTGCAGTGTACTATTGCGATCTGTCGCTTTCACAAAAAGATCTGTACCCAGGGTACCATTTCTCTTATATACAAGAGTGTCCAGAAATTGCATCTTTTCCAGCGAGCAATCCATCGTAAAGCTAAGCTCAGGATGGACATTATTCAGTGAATTCAAAAATAGGTCCAGTTCCTCCCTACTCCCGTCCCAAATAAAGAAAATGTCGTCGATGTAACATCGCCAACCTCTGACATGGCGTAAATAAACGGACTTGTACATGAATTCGCCCTCCAGGACAGCCATATAGATGTTAGCATAAGTGGGGGCCACATTGGACCCCATGGCTGTCCCGTGGCACTGCAGGAAGTATTCATCCCCAAACAGAAAAAAATTTGTCCTGAGGACGAAATCCAGCAGCGACAGGGCGAATCGTGCACAGTCAGGCGCCATGTCAGAGCAAGCAAGAGTCACATCGACGGCAGTCAGGCCCTTTTCATGTTCGATCGAGGTGTATAGGGACATCACATCAATTGAAACCAAGTAAGAAGTTTCTCCCACCTGTACACCTTTCAAAGATCCAATAAAGTCTGTAGTATCTTTTGTATATGATGGAGCTGCAACTGCATACTGCGGCAGAACATTGTCCAGAAAAACATATGCAGTACTGTGGATGGCAGGTTTATTCCTTGCAAATACGCTGTTTACGGAGGAAGAGCGGAAGATATGATGTTCGCGTCACTTGGTTCAGGAGAACCAATCAAGGGAGGATGCTGACACCTGTGCACTGATGCCCGGCGATTTGACCAATGAGAAGCAGGACACCGACGCATGCTCAATCTATGAAGAATTCGGATTGGCTCATATGGACTGAGGGGCTGGGAATAATGCAGATGGACATGGGATGTTGCCATAGAGATCGGACAACAGAGGATCTCATTGGCTGTTGCTTTTGTTCTGGGATCTGGATATTGAGTATGTTTTAGCGATAAGATTCGGTTACAAACATCCAATGAGAGATCGGTTTATATACAGGGGATGGTGATATAAGAGTAATGGTACCTTGGATACAGATCTTTTTGTGAAAGCGACAGATCGCAATAGTACACTGCACTTTTCCAGTGAGCATCCAAGAAGGATGGTGGAGTCTTTACCTTGGAGCCATCTCCTCAGGGTAAGACAAGTGGTCTCGGATGAGACAATAATCGACCAAAGAATACAAGAAATGTGTGACAAATTTTTGAGAAGGGGGTACCCAGTTGAGAAATTGTTGGAATACAAGGAACGGGCCTTGGACCTTAATTGTGATGGTTTATTGAATGGGCAAAATAAGATCATACCAGAGAAAAGTATACCATTGGTTACCACATATAATGGAATGAGCTCCAGGATAACTGGGATCATAAGAAGACATTGGCAAATTTTTAATAAGGGTCATATGAATATTGGAGAATTTGGAAAGCCACCACTCTTCTCTTTTAGGAGAGGATGTAATCTTAAGGATGGTCTTGTGAGATCAGATGTTGGCAGTACAAAACGTGACATACAACGTACATTTAGCCAACCCAGTTTGGGTAATTTTCACTGCTTAGGTTGTGCGAGCTGTAACAATTTGGTCAAGGGCCAGGAGTTCCACCATCCGCAGTGCGGTAGGAAGTAAACGATTCGGAAAAGGTACACTTGTACTAGTAGCTTTGTAATATACACAATTTGCTGTCCATGCGGTCTCCTCTATGTAGGGGAGACGACTATGGAAGCATGGGCGAGGATCAGCAAGCATAAGAGTATAATCAGCACGGGGATGGTGGAGCTCCCGGTACCGAAACATTTTAATGCAGCAGGCCATACTGTGAATCAGTTGAGATACAGGATCATTGATGACGTCCCTCCTATGAGACGAGGAGGTGATAGGATGGCACTGCTCAAAAAGAAGGGTCTTAGGTGGATCTTTTAGCTGGAAACACTAAGTCCGAATGGACTAAATATAGAATATGACCAACGAGGTTGTCTCTTAAGATGAAGCAATTTTATCTTGGTATTAGTGATAATTGTTTGCTGCTATCTCTTTTTCTGTATTGTTTTTAATTTGTGTTTTTAACTTACTCTAGATGGAGAGTGAATGACCTGTATCTGTTCATTGTTGATTTATTCCTCATTTTGATGTATATTGTATAAAGACAAAATAATGACAAGATGTGGGTTTACCCTCATAATAACCCTTTCATCCTCTTTTCTGTTTCCCTTTTCCCCCCTCTGCTCTCTTCCCCCACTTTATTTCCCCCTTCTCTTGCCTTCCGTTTAATTTTCATGACCGTTATATACAGTTATGAATAGATAAGTGGGGAGATGGCGACTGATAAGGAATGTACAGTTGTATTTGATATTGTACAAACAGAGGCACTTTAGTGAGTCCCAATTCTGTAGTTTCCTGAGGTACTTTTCTCTAAATTATAGTAAAGGAATTATGTTTATATTTGCCAAAAATATGTATGAATATTCATGTGGTATTCTTGTATAATAAGGGATTGGGATTATGCAGGGTGCCTATTGTTTATTTAGCCTTTCTAGTGGATGTTCTGTGATTGAAAGATCACTATACCATAGTAGAACGGCTGTATAACTTGTTGTATTATTTTGGAGTTGTTTTTGAATAAGTGTGCTTTTGTACATCTTTGTCGCCGCTATTACGCCATTTACGTAAGAACCACTGTGGATGGCAGGTTTAGTCCTTGCGAATACGCTGTTTACGGAGGAAGACCGGAGGATGTGACGTTCAGGTCACATAGTTCAGGAGAACCAATCAATGGAGGACACTGACGCCTGCGCACTGATGCCCGGCAATTTGACCAATGAGAAGCAGGATGCCGGTGCATGCGCAATCTATGAAGAATTCAGATTGGCTGATATGGAACTGAGGGGCTGGCAATAATGCCGATGGACATGGGATGTTCCCATAGAGATCGGACAACAGAGGATCTCATTGGCTGTTGCTTTTGCTGTGGGATCCGGTCATTGAGGACCCTTTAGCGATAAGCTTTGGGTTACAAACATCCGATGAGTGATCGGTTTATATACAGGAGATGGTGATAATGAGTAAAATTAAGGTATGAGTCCACTGGGGCATTTTTAATATATGGAAATGTGGGTTAAGTGTATTATTGTTAACACTGTCTTGTGATTGGTTGTAATTAATGAGGGGGAGGTGTTTACACTATTTAAGGCAAATCTGAGTAGTGATGGTGATGTATCGTGCTTGATAAAGAATATGGCCGTTCGAAACGTTGCATGGGAGATGGAATAAAGATGGATTGTTAAAGATCACCACTGTTTGTGAGGCGCTGTCATTTTCAAGATTAACGCTGGGTATTCTCCGGAACGGACTCCCTGGATGGGCGAGCACCCCAATTGAGGGTAATAGCCCTAAATATACCAAGGTGCTGCAGACCATAGTTGTTATTTCCGGTCCACCAAACTGTCTCACGTTTGGCACTTCCTCCCTCCTACTGTATTCCCACCTGTCTCTCGTAGACTGTGAGCCCACGCGGACAGGGTCCTCTCCCCTCCTGTACCTGTACAATTTGATTGTCATATACATATACATATTGTACTTGTCCTCGTCTGCCCTGTCCATATGTAAAGCACCATGGAACCTAATGGCGTTACACAAAATAAATAATAATAATAATGATCATTTCCCTATTCGACCTTACAATCTAAAATCTCTATCAGTATAACTGTGGAGTGTGGGAGGAAACCCATGCAAATACAGCAAGAACAAAGAAGCTATTGGAGATGTTGTCCTTGGTGGGGTTTGAATCCATTTACCCAGGGCTGCAGTGTTAACCACTGAGCCACCGTGCTGCGCTAACGCTCAGCAAAGCACTCTGGTGATCTCTATGAGACACTGCCAATGCCGAACTCCTTTAAAAGCAGCCTATCTCCTGGAACACAAAAGGATCAGCTGCTGAAATTCAGCAGGCCGGATCCATCTCTTCTCCAACATTATCTGACGCTTACATATACATTAGATTGTCAGATGATTGTGCCGATATCAGCTGGTTTGGCGGATTTTAATAGAATGTGTATGCAGGCTTTTAAAGGGGAACTCCGGTGAGATAAAAATTTTGTATGGTCCCTGCACACTTATACTAATGCTGAGCTGTCTTCTACAATTGTGTAATGTTTAGAACTCATATAAATAATTTATGCACTAGCTGCTCTTTACCAGTCGCCCCTCCCGTAGGGGACAATGCATCACACCTGATTGAGCAGCTCTTCCCCGTCCCTGTCAGAAAGCTTCAGCGCCAACCAACACTTCTTCATTCCTCATTCAATCATGTGGGTGTGACATCACAACAGGTCCTAGACTAAATTGGAATGTAGAGATATGCTGGAGACAGCAGTGGTGAAACTCATGTGTCAACAAGACCTTCTATGACATCATGCCCATGTGATTGAATGACGATGTGTATGTCCTCAGACACCCAGCTGCTTACTGTGGAGGGAGGGGGAGAGTTGCTCAGTCAGACATGATGTATTGTCCCCTATGGTAGTGGTGATGGGTAATGAGTAGTAAGTGAATAAGTGATTTATGTGAGTTCTAAACATTATACAAGTGTAACAGGCAGCTCAGCATTACAGCCTATGAGTGCAGGGACCAAACACATTTTTTCTATCTCCCCGCAGTTCCCCTTTAAAATCATAACATCACTATCATCAACAGGCACAGGAAAGCTATAACAACTACTAATGTAACAAAATAAAATTTTGCTTTGCAGCATCCATATAATCTGACTGATTCTACAATCTATAAGATTCTCTTCTAGAAAAGTTGCGAAATGTATTACCCCTTTGGACGGTTGGCTGGAGAGACATTTTAGGGGCCTTTCACATCAGCGGTTTTGTCCGGACAATCCGGACAAAAAAATGTATCTGACACATGTGCCGCCTAATGGCGGCACTTGCGGTACACTTGCGGCGGCACACTTGCGGAAGTGCGGTATTGCCATGATACGGCACTTTCGGCAGGTGCGGTCATGCAAAATAACCACAGCTGACAGCATTTTTTTCACGGCAGCAACTCCTGCAAGTGCCGGGTCGCGGCAATACCTCACTTGCCGCACTTGCCACAAGTCCCATAGACAATGCATGGGGCTTGCCGCAAGTGTACCGTTAGGCGGCACATGCGGTACATGCGTCTTTTGTCCGGATTGGCTAGATCCGGACAAAAACGCTGATGTGAAAGGTGCCTAATATAACAAAGTAAGCAACCTTACATCTCAACTCAATCAATCCAATTATTTTTTACCCACACGTTCATTTGTTGTCATTGGGGAAAGTCGTCTACATGGAGCCCACTGAAATTTGGGTATTTGCCCCTAGTACTAGCAATCCATGCTAACATCCATATGATAGGGATGGGGTTTGTCTAAACTGGAAAAATATGTAAACATAATGACCCTCAGGAGGACAAATTCCTTCAGATACATAGATGTGACATAACAATTGAAACCATTTCAAATGCTTTGCATTTAATGAATTCTGTCTCCTGTGACCTTGAGCACTGTGAGAACATAGCCAGACACTGTGTTTAACCATGCCAAGCTAACGTCAGAAAGATGCCATTGTCTATTGTCTGGCAAGGTTACCTGGAGGAGAAGGTATTAATGTTCCTGTACTGTATGATGGTATTTTTTATAGGATTGTCATAGAATTGCCAGAGAACAAAGATTGTAATCATTCCATGATGAGGGGGCGCGATCAAACCCGTATTGTAACCCCCGTCTCTCTACAAATATTGCTGTAGACAATATGAAACCGACAAGAAGTAATGGAAGGAATTCACACTAATGCCGAGAACAACCTGACTATATGTTTTAGCCAAGATTTCATATATTGCAGCATGTAAAAGCATTGTATCAAAGAAAGATTTACGGAACAGCTAGAAAGACGTCTGGATGTCTCCCAAATCATCAATATATTTACTTTAGTTGCATAGACCATTGATTTCTTCTGCCAGTAACTTGCTGACTTGATGGGATCCTCTATGATCATAAAATGGTTATTCCATCAGACAAATACTATATTCTAGGATCAGCTCATCGTCAGGGATTTCTTTTTACTCCTTAAAGGGAACCAACCACCTCAGATGACGTGTATAAGCTGTTAATACATGTCCCTGGACCCTATGTACACCATTGTAGCTATGTTTTTGCTAAGAATATTGATAACAGCAAACCGAAATAAACAGTTTATAAACTTACATGATTTAGTACATGAGGGCGTCTCCCTCGGGCTTTAGTACGAGAGGGCTGTGTCTTATGCAGGCTGAGTGGCTTTCCTCCCCCTCCCTCTCTGTGTGCAGGACGTCACATTAGGGCGTGATATTATCTTGGTGTGGGCGGGCACCCAAGGCAGCTCCCGTCCGTGCACGTCTTCTCAGTGACGTCCTGCAAACAGAGAGGGAGGGGGAGGAAAGCCACTCAGGCTGCATAAGACACAGCCCTCTCGTACTAAAGCCCGAGGGAGACGCCCTCATGTACTAAATCATGTAAGTTTATAAACTGTTTATTTCGGTTTGCTCTTATCAATATTCTTAGCAAAAACATAGCTGCAATGGTGTACATAGGGTCCAGGGACATGTATTAACAGCTTATACACGTCATCTGAGGTGGTTGGTTCCCTTTAAGGCCTCATTGAGATATATGTGATTTATTGTGTACAGTTGTGGCCAAAAGTATTGACACCCTGCAATTCTGTCAGATAATACTCAGTTTCTTCCTGAAAATGATTGCAATCACAAATTCTTTGGTATTATTATCTTCTTTTAATTTGTCTTCAATGAAAAAACGCAACAGAGAAGGAAGCAAAAAGCAAAAAAGCCACACAAAACTCCAAACACTTGTTTTACAAAGGCCCCCTTTGCATCTCTGCATTGATGAATTACTTGCGTTTGCCTGCCCTGCGCTAGCGCAAAGCAAGCACAGGTGCAGTTTAATGCAAACGCAGGCAACTGCATCAGTGCAGAGATGCAGTGCGTCTGCGTTTGGTGCCCCATTACCTTCTTTGGCTGAGGTCAGCCAAGCGCAGTAGCCGACATCCCTGAAGCGAAAGTGCGAAGTGTCTGACGTCATCGCGCATGAGCTTAGTCAGACGCACCCGGAAACACCGCTTTCAACGTTTCCGGGTGCGTCTGACTAAGCGCATGCACGATGACGTCAGGCACTTTGCACTTGCGCATCTCTGCGCTAATGCAGTTGCCTGCGTTTGCATTAAACTGCACCTGCGCTTGCTTTTGTGCTAGCGCAGGGCAGGCAAACGCAGGTAATTCATCAATGCAGAGATGCAAAGGGGGCCTTTGTAAAACATCTGTTGTACAATCCTAGCAAGCTCTAAAGTATTAATATACACCCAGGAGTAAGACTCTCACCGGATTGACTTTAGAAAAGAAAACCTGTTGTGGCAAGAGAACACGTGTGCTGCATGAATCCTGTCTGGTAGTGATCTGAAAATAGCTGCAGTCTCACAGCGGAAAGCGGTGGTCCTACAGGGCACAGTGATCTTAAAGGGAGAAGAAGCACCTGGATGTGCAGGAATACTGCCAGACAATGCTAAACCTATTTAACTACCATAACAAGATAACATATCATGTCTAACAGGTTTTGACAAGTGTCAAAGTAAAGCTGCTTTCTCTTACTGAACCTGAATGGGCAGGACACTTCTTACAGACCCTATAGCAGTTGCATGAACTGGAACTATTTTTATACGTGTCATTGATTATGGTATATTGTTACCAATCTGTTCAAGAACAAAAGAATTAGTGAAATGAAACATATAAAAGTGTATGCCAACTATGAAACAATACACAATGCAAAATGTGATGCAACCTGCATACCTATGAAGAAGAAATTTTACCAAGGATAAATATAGAACATTATGTTTAAAATGTCCTACATCCAATAGGAATACATCACAAAGCACACACTGACCTTGTGGAGACCAGTGGAGGATAACACTGCGGGCACCAGTTAAAGCACTCAAACACAGTGAAACCCAAGGTGCATTGCTCCCTAGAATTTGAATATGCAGATGAAGTCCATGGAGCCTCGGTTAAGAGTCTACAACATGGACACCAGCCAGTTATCCCACCAGGGAAGGACCTAGCCAAGGGTATTAGTAGCCCTTAAGTCACTATCCAGCCCTTGCGAGCTTGAAGATATGGCCAGTGGTTTACCATGGACTAGGAATCCAACCACAGACAGCTGTTTCGGGGTTGTTGCTCCTCATCAGTGTGGCGCAGGATTCTGGCTGGGTGGGAGCAATGCTTGATAGACAGACATCACAAAGCAGCCACTGACCTTGTGGAGACCAGTGGAGGATAACACTGCAGGCACCAGTTAAAGCACTCAAACACAGTGAAACCCAAGGTGCATTGCTCCCTAGAATTTGAATATGCAGATGAAGTCCATGGAGCCTCGGTTAAGAGTCTACAACATGGACACCAGCCAGTTATCCCACCAGGGAAGGACCTAGCCCAGGGTATTAGTAGCCCTTAAGTCACCATCCAGCCCTTGCGAGCTTGAAGATATGGCCAGGGGTTTACCATGGACTAGGTATCCAACCACAGACAGCTGTTTCGGGGTTGTTGCCCCTCATCAGTGTGGCACAGGATTTTGGCTGGCTGGGAGCAATGCTTGATAGACAGACATCACAAAGCAGCCACTGACCTTGTGGAGACCAGTGGAGGATAACACTGCGGGCACCAGTTAAAGCACTCAAACACAGTGAAACCCAAAGTGCATTGCTCCCTAGAATCCATATCTTCAAGCTCGCAAGGGCTGGATAGTGACTTAAGGGCTACTAATACCCTGGGCTAGGTCCTTCCCTGGTGGGATAACTGGCTGGTGTCCATGATGTAGACTCTTAACCGAGGCTCCATGGACTTCATCTGCATATCCAATAGGAATAAACAGAACTTACATTTTAAATGTACTTTTTTTTTTTATCTATGGTTGCTTATTAATATGTATATAGTTAACTGCAGTTTTAAACTTTTCATTTTACAAAACTGAACATGCGGTTCCCTGATTACCATTCTGATCTGAATGCCCCTTTTGCGGGTCCTGACCTTAAAGTGGTTTTCCCACGAACAAAGTTAATTTAAAAGTTTGTTTTAATTAATAGATCTTGGAATAATGATAATTTCCACAATTGGATGTGTTTTAAAAAAAATGTTCCTGTGCTGAGATAATGTTATAAATGTGCTCCTACTATGTAGAGTTTCATTTTTGTTTCTGACCGTGCATGGAGCATTGGTTTGATCCTGGGCAGGGAAGAATGAAAAAGAGTATACAGACATTACAGCATGGGATCACAAATAATTCTTTCTCTGAGGTAAAATATTTTTTACAAACAGGCAGAGAAATGTTTTACCTCATAAAAAGAATCAGCTGTGATCTTGTGCTGTAATGTCTGTATACTCTTTCCTTCCTCCCCTGCCCAGGTGATGTGGTATGATCAGACGATGTTCCATGCACAGTCAGAAATAAAAATGAAACTGTACATAGCAGGGGCACATTTATAAGATTATCTCAGTACAGGAGATGTTGTATGATCAGACTATGTCCCTGTACAGTCAGACACATCCATTACACAGTACATAGCAGGGGCACATTTATAAGATTATCTCAGCTCAGGAGATGTGGTATGATCAGACTATGTCCCTGTACAGTCAGACACATACATTACACAGTACATAGCAGGGGCACATTTATAAGATTATCTCAGCACAGGAACATTTTTTTAAACACATCTAATTGTGGAAATTATTATTATTCCAAGATCTATTGATTAAAATGAACTTTATTCGTGGGAAAACCCCATTAAAGGTGCGGGACCATATGACAACAATTGCCGCAGTGATAGTAAACCAGCAGGGGGAGCAACCAGGTGCTAACACACCACAGTAGCCAAAGGCACAGCACCAAAGCAACAATGGCCACCACACAGCACTTAAACGAAGTGGAAAGAGACTGTGAAATAAGATAAAAAAAATATGGGGAACCCCTCTTGCAGTATCCTGCCAATTCAAATGTCTGGGCCAACTCAGAGGACTGCTGGTCCAAGTAAAACAAAGAGGTGCTGTGCTTGTGGGGCTCTGTGGTCTGGAGTCATGGGGGTGTGGTGCCCCGCTGGTCTGGCCGCCACTGTGAGTACTGCGCTCTTCCATTAGCGGGAGATTAGTGCTCCTATTCTCTGGAGTTGGGATGGTGAAACCGAGACCACACACACTGCAACACACATGGAGGACCCCGTCAAGGGACGGTGGGCAGACCTGAAAGGGTGGGCCCAGTCTCAGAAAGAGGGACACGGGGTAGAAGGTAGAGAGAGTCAGGAGGAAGACAGCAAAGGAGTAGGAAGTCGGAGTGAGAGTTGAGAGGTGGTGGATGTGTTAGCTCCCGTGGGCTGGAGTACAGTCACGCTTGACCTGGGAGGGAAAGACTGGAAGGTGTTGAAGAGGGAAGGAGCCCTTGGGGTGCAGAAGAAGACTAAGATCACCTGTTTTGCCCCTATCTGGCAGATGAACAGAGGGGCTGGTGGACAAAATAGGGGACCTGCCCTGAACACGGCATGGCAGCTGTAGGCCCGAACTGTTGAAACCGAAGGGCTTGAGGTCTTAAAGGAAGCTGTGGCCCAAATACCTGCACATCTTGGAGAAAACAGCCGTACTAAGGCGCGGCACTAGGAAGCAGTGCCAATCAATGTCGGTGGCTGTCAGTACCCGGGCTCTGTGCGCAGAGGCGCTGATATAGCAGAGAAACAGAGGGGCTGGTGGACAAAACAGGGGACCCAATGAACACCGGACAAGAATGAACTGACTTTCCCACCCACTGCCCTGGGGATCCCGCTCCACCTGCAGGGAGCGAAACTATCCAAGCTGCCGGTCATTGTCCCCAGAGGTTCTGCAGCAACGGTGGCCGCACATAGCTGCATACTGCGGGTGACATCACGAATACCCCTTTTCCCATCACATGTCATCAAATCCCAGCATCCCTTTATTAAATAATGGTTTACAGATAACTGGCACACCTACAAGTTTAGGTGCTAGCTGGAAAAAGACTATATGTATTAAAAAGTGATCCGCTGCACACTAAACATGATATATGACATAATGGCTAAAGGGTATATGACTGGTAAGAAACTAATGCAGATTTAGAAGAGGAAAATTGACATTGCAGAAACTGCTTCAGGACACAATATGAAAAATGAGAATCTTAGTTGATGCATTGGCCATTGCATGTAAGCCCAATAACCTCCGTCAAGGTGCTCTCATGTATACTGGGTCCCTATCTCCCTTACTTTATGCTTCTGTCTGTGGTGCAAATGCATATGAGGGTATAAGCCTCTGAGTGCAATTAAAACCTACGTGTATGGGTGTGGTAGAAAGCTTGCTACCCGGTATACATGAGAGCACCTTGATAGAGGTTATTGGGCTTACATGCAATGGCCAATGCATCAACTAAGATTCTCATTTTTCATATTGTGTAATGAAGCAGTTTCTGCAATGTCAATTTTCCTCTTCTAAATCTGCATTAGTTTCTTACATACCAGTCTTACACCCTTTAGCCATTATGTCATATATTATGTTTAGTGTGCAGCGGATCACTTTTTAATCCCTTTATTAAATGACACCGCCAGGGCTACAGAACCGAGTCACAGCCGTGACATCCCCCGAACGAAAAAGGACCGTAACAACTGGCCCGGTCCCAAGTGTCCCCATCTTCCTGGAGTGTGCGTGTCAGGGGCTCAGCCATAGGATACAATATCATTGTCGAAGTGGTTGGGACATGGTGCCGCACCTTTAAGGTCAGGAGACCGCTGAGACGTTTGATGTGATATGGCAGGCAGTGGGATTCATACCATCTGATCAGAAAGAACCTCAAGTTGGGTTTTGTAAATTTGAGATTAACCGCAATAAATCAATGCATACATTTTGTTTGTGTGATCCTTATATTTCACTACAACTGTTATAACTAAATATAATTACACTAATCAAGTTAGAGTGGCTTTACTGGCCTATGATTCAGGTCATAAACTCAACATGAAATATAAACTATTTCTGGAAGCCAAAACTAGTCTCTTTCCCTCTATAAATGTGGCACCCCAGGGTTCATGTTCCACAGTAACACCACAGAGGGTTAACTCACCACACAACCCACAACACTACACTAGCGCCTCCAGGCTAGAAGGGGGAGCTAAAGCTGCTTCCCTATATATTCTGGTGTGGAGAAGAAGTGGCAGTTAGGTCAATGCGGGGCAGCACTGAGGAAGAAAGACCTGGGTGTAAAAGGGCTGCGTTAGGCTCACCCCACGGTCCACTGTCCAATTCCAGGCCGGCCAGGGTCTGAGGAAAGGAGAAGGAGCAGAGAGGAACACACCTGGGAGACTGAGTCCCCTGAGACTCACCCCAGAGAAGCGCATAGAATGGATACCGGGTCCGATGCTGTGCCTGACACAAACAGCACAGTGAATACCGGATGAGTGAAGGTCCCACATCTTCACTGTACCACAGCGAAGCATCATGGCGGGGTCAGGAACACGGGACAAGACTCAAGTTGCCGAGCAGATTGGTCCCTGTGAGGGGAGAAAGGGCTGGCAGCTTAGCTAAAGCGGCAGCAGGGCCACACACACAGCGCAGGAACAGGGAGCCAAAGGACCCGGCCAGGGTGGGAGCAACCCCGCCCCTGTACAGACTCCATGGACAGTACTCATCTGAATTACCATCTGCTTCAGTAAAGACTTGGAAAACTACAAAACCGTGAGTCTGTGTAATCCTTGCAAACCCTGTTCTCCCTGACAAACTGTTTTCATCACTACTGCCCCGGGGACCAGGCTGCCATCCATCATCCTCGGAGGTTCTGCAGCATCGATGGTGACCTTGACCACATACCACAGGTGGCGTCATGACTCTATCCCCTGTAAATAACCCTCAACCTTTACTTGTGGGCTCGGGACACGGTCCGGGCCAAGACCACCGTGATAACCCCCGTGATACCCCAGTTCGGTACCGAGTACCCCATCCCAGTGGCTCCACATAATCATGAGAAAGTACAGCATATGTGACCAGGGGCAGACATATCACTGGGGCAATTTGCAGCAACACACAGGCCCAAGTGATAGTGGGGCCAGTTCCACCTCTAAAAAAAGGTAGAATTAGTCATTTTGATGAGCTGTTGGACCGTAAAGGACCCAAATATTGTTCTTGCACAGGGCCCCTTTCCTGTCTGTGTCTGCCAGTGATTGCAGCAAATTAAACCTGCTGTCTACATCAGCAGAATCACTTTTCTCAGTGATTGGCTGCAGCAGTCCTGCATGCTGTATTCATGATGTTACCGCTGCAGCCTGAAGACCTGTGATCTCAAACTCAAGGCCAAATTCCAACCCCCGTGCAATCTTAAGGCTATGTTCACACCATGGTTTTCAGCTGTCAGGTTGTGTCCGGTGTTTTGCAGCATACTCCGGACACAAACTGACAGCCCCGGACAAGCAGAATCGGAGGCAAATCTGCCCTCTGATCCTGCTTTTTGCCAGCTTCATTCCTACCGCTGTCCAGTGCTGAAATTTCAACACAGCGGCTTGCAGGGGAGCTCCAGGTGCTGAAATTTAACAGCGGCTGCTTTTAACAGCCGCCGCTCTTTCAGCACCCGGCATCCGGGAACCGGTCCGATTCAGTTTTTTAGCCCATATAATTATGTTTCTCATGGTCTTGATCACTAGTATATAAGACAAGTTTGCCTTAACAGTCATAAACGTTTGCTCTACTACTACTCTACTCTCTCTGCATGCACTCAAGCAAGAGCTAAGCATCGTTGGTTACAGCCATTAGTGTGTCAGAGCAGTGTTTTAAGTGGTTGGTGGATTCTTATGGTGGGTTTACACGTCGCGATATCATTCCGATATTGGAACCAACGCCGCAGGAGCACGCTTTTTCTGGGCAGAATTCCAAGATCGCATAGGAGATGTTACACAGTGCGATATCGGCAAGCAACGCAACAGCGATGTCTACACCCCCTTGTACGGCCGACCCAGGAACGACCATTTAACATGGAGAGGATAGGGGAAGTTGTACTACACATCGTAGTTGGGCTTTTACACAGCACGATCCGGCTCCAACCTCCATCCAATATCGGGCTGTTGGAGAGCACGCTCATTAGATGCCCGATATCGGTTTGACATTGTTTGTTCATTGTATTGGTCATTTACACCATACAACGCACGAACGATATCGGGTCCAACACACGAACCACGTGACTTTTGGTCGGAGTTGGACACCGATATCGGGACGTGTAAACCCACCATTAGAGTTCAGACTGTCCAGTGGCACATTTAAGCATGTAAAACAAAAAATAAATTGATTGATGTCCTGTAAAGTATCAGTTTTTCTATATTGGCCAAGAAGCTCTTAGGCTATTTTCACAGTGTGAGTTTTTGATCCTTTATTTGGATCAGTTTTTACAGTGAAAACGCAGTGAACGCATCACTTATTTGGAATCCCAGCAAAGTCAATTGGTTTTCAACTTTTGCTGCTCAGTCTATGCTTTTTTGAACTGATCCATTTTTGGGTAGAAAAGTGATCCTGAAAAAGAGTGAGCATGTCAATTCTTGCTGCATTTTTCTGATCCAGTTTTCCCATTGAAACTATTGTCTATGGGTTAAAAAAACACACGAGAAAAAATGATCAAAAATGGATGATCCGTTTCTGATGTGTTTTTTTTGAAAAGCAGTCCAGTTCCCCAGATGAAAAAGAGAGAAAAATGCAAAATAAAAATAAAAATGGATCAAAAGCGGATAGTCTGAACATAGCCTAATAGAAATTTCACTTTTCTCTTTCACTTGGATGATGCACAGCACAGATTAGTCATAGTGTTTTTGCTGTTGGGGCTCATTCAGACCTCAGTTTTTCACATAAAAGTGCTACAGTGCTGTTCACCGTTATTGGCACCCCTTTTTCATACACTGTGCTATATCTTCAGAAATAAAAGGAAATTAGTGGTCCAAAGCAATACAATAAAACATTGTTTGTCAACTTACATGTTGCAATTTCAAAGAAGCAACAGAATAAACAGCATGTGCGGCAATAAAACCCCCTAATTAATACTTGGTTGCACACCCTTTGGCATTGATGGCAGCCTCCAAACGCTCCTTGAAGCCATCTATAAGCTTCCTGCACTTCTCAGCTGGTATTTTCTCCCACTTTTCCTTTGCAGTTTATTCAAGCTCTTGAATATTTGCAGGGTTCTTTTTCCCAATGGCAGATTTCAGTTCACCCCAAACATTTTTTACGGGATTGAGGTGAGAACTCATTGCTGCCATTTTATAAAAGTCAAATTTTTTCTTTTTCAAACATTCCTGTGTACTTTTGTATGTGTGCTTTGAGTCATTGTCTTTCTGGAGGACCCATTATCTTCAATTCAAGCTACATTTTCTTACACTGGGTAGGACATTTCGCTCTAAAATGTTTTGATAATTCTCTGATTTTATATTTCCTGTGATACGGTCAAGGCCTCCAGTACCAGTCATAACAAAATAACCCCACAGCGCTATGTATCTTCTACCATGTTTAACCATCGGTAGGGTGTTCTTTACCTTATAAGCTTCATTGCGCCGTCGGTAAACAAACAGTTGCTTTACATTGCCAAAATGGTTCTATTTTTTTGTCATCTGTCCTCAGAACATTTTCTCAGATGGATTGGGGTTTGTCAAGGTACTCTTTGGCAAAGATCAGTTGTTCCATTTTATGTCTTTTTTTCAGCAATGGTTTCTTCCTTGGCTTTCACCTATAAAGCTCTGCTTGGCTTAGTGTGTGGGATATGGTACTTGTTCAAACCATGACACCAGACTGTTCCAGCTTGGCCTTAGGTCTTTGGATGTTTGACGTTATGTTTGTTCCACCATTTGCACCAACCTTTGAAGATATCTATTGTCAACTTTCCTCTTTTGCCCATGTCCAGGGAAGTTCTTGACGGTTCTATGATTTGTAAACTTTTTAATAACATTGTGCACTATTGAAACTGGGATACAAGGGTCTTTGGAGATGGCCTTATGCCCTTTGGAAATCTTATCGTTGCTAATAATAGCAGTTCTGATATCCTCAAACAGCTCCTTTTGTCTTCACTATTGTGTCTAAGGAACAGGACCTAACATGTGGCTTTTTAAAACATTGAAGTCATCATTCATTGGCTAATTCATGACAATTGGGCACCAACAATTTATCACAGGTGATATTCTTATTTGTAATTTACCACAGGTGTGTCAAAATATGTTACCATAATAATTTATTGTAAAGGTTGCCAATTCCAGAGTCACAGCAAGCTTTAGGTTTTTCTATTTTTCCCTCCTATTTTTTTAAATTGCTGTTTATCATTTTTTCTTTTGTATTTAACATGAGTTCTCTATACAAAAGCTGTTTCACCTAATTCATTTTTTTCAGGAGATATTCCACATTATGTACTTCCTTCATGGGTACCAATAACGAGTAGCAGGACTGTATCTGTGAACAACATGTATAGACCTCGTAGCTATTATAGTCTATGGGGCAATTCACTCGTAATGCAGGTCTAAAGGTCTGTGAATACACTGGACACTACCCAAATGCCATCTCTATGCTATACGTGAGCTGGCCAATTATAATGTTCATTTCAGGGAAGCTTTAGAAAACGTCTATGCAAAATAGAAAAGTGGCATAGCTCTTATGGTAAAAAGTGACATAGGGACCAAACACTAAAGAAAATCAGTCAGTTTTCTTTGCATTCAAGAGAAATTGCTGTTCTGAATGAGTCCTTAGCCATTCCACTCTGCCTAGATTATTCTGCCTGAAGAGTAAATTCATCTCTGGCTGTACTAAAATAGGGATACATTTATGTATTCCATTGTTATATTACCAGATAATGCACATTTACTGTCTAATTTATCATTCCTGCTAGTCATAATGCAATAAAAAAATGTTAACTCAGACAGCAGAGAGATCCTAGTGTCACAGGCAAGGCATGACGTGCTGTCAGCCACACTAAACGGAAGATTTCCCCTCCTAGAATGACTCATGGCGCACACAGCCAGCAATCAGATATCCAATAAGTGACTTTTCCTGTCCTTAATTGGAGAAGATATATTTTTCCCACACAAGACAAAATAACAAATCCTGTTGGATCAAGGTACGTTGAGTATTTGGTGAGTTTTAGTGATGGGCGAATCCTAAATTACTTGGAATCGCTTGACTCTAGCGAGTCCGAGCCCAGGACTCGCTACTCGTTGCAAGTCTAGCGAGTCCAATGTTAATGAATGGGGAAGCGAGTAATAGGAGTAGTGTGAGATTTACAAATCACAGATGTGTCTCGGAAGCTTCAGCCTGAAGCAATCCTAGTTTTGTCATTTATTTGCATTGGACTCGTTTACTTTGTAACTGTAATCGCTGGGAAATTCGCACAGATAAGAGAAGAGTCCTGTCTGCTCTGTGCAGCTCCAGGGTCCTAGAGCCCGCCTGCTGCCTGATGTAGCAGTGCTGAGATTGTTCTCAGTCTGCCCCTTCCCTGTGTACAGACATGAATGTCTGTGCACAGAGATGATGTAGCAGTGCTGAGATTGTTCTCAGTCTGCTCATTCCCTGTGCATAGACATCTATATCTATACACAGGGGATGTAGCAGAGAGGACATCGCGTTTTGGACTGCGTCGGACGGAAGAGGATTTTTTTAATTAAAGATGGAGTCCCTAATGGCTTTTTTTTATTTCTAATAAAAAAATTTCTCTGTGTTGTGTTTTTTTTAAAACAATTTAATAGAAATTCATGGCGGTCATGTCTAATATTGGCGTGACCGCCATAAATTTCGGGCTTAGGGCCAGCTGATAATACAAAGCTGGCCCTAACCTCTATTACCCAGCGTGCCACCGCCACCAGGGCCGCTGGAAGAGCGGGGTTCAGCGCCAGAGGATGGCGCTTCAATGAACGCGCCATCTTCTGGGGCGGCTGCGGGCTGCAATTTGCAGCGGGGGGTGCCCAGAAAGCTTGGGCATCCCTGCGCTGCGGATTCCAGCCCCCAGCTGCTTAGCTGTACCTGGCTAGACATAGAAATTGCGCGGAGCCCCACGCATTTTTTTGACTCCGACTCCGAGACGACTCCGACTCCGAGACGACTCCGACTCGACTCCGAGACGACTCCGAGACGACTCCGACTCCGACTCCGAGACGACTCCGACTCCGAGACGACTCCGACTCCGAGACGACTCCAACTCCGACTCCGAGATGACTCCGACTCCAAGACGACTCCGAGACGACTCCGACTCCGAGACGACTCCGACTCCGACTCCAACTCCGAGACGACTCCGACTCCGAGACGACTCCGACTCCGAGACGACTCCGACTCCGAGACGACTCCAACTCAGAGACGACTCCGAGATGACTCCGACTCCGAGACGACTCCGACTCCGAGACGACTCCGACTCCGAGACGACTCCGAGACGACTCCGACTCCGAGACGACTCCGACTCCGAGACGACTCAGACGACTCCGAGACGACTCCGACTCCGAGACGACTCCGACTCCGAGACGACTCCGACTCCGACTCGACTCCGAGACGACTCCGACTCCGAGACGACTCCGACTCCGACTCCGAGACGACTCCGACTCCGACTCGACTCCGAGACGACTCCGAGACGACGACGACTCCGACTCGACTCTGAGACGACTCCGACTCCGAGACGACTCCGACTCCGAGACGACTCCGACTCCGAGACGACTCCGACTCCAAGGCGACTCCGACTCCGAGGCGACTCCGACTCTGAGACTCCGACTCTGAGACTCCGACTCTGAGACTCCGACTCTGAGGAGACTCCGACTCCGAGACTCTGACTCTGAGCCTCTGACTCTGAAATTCATTAAATAATAAAAAAAAAATGTGTGGGGCTCCGCGCAATTTCTATGTCTAGCCAGGTACAGCTAAGCAGCTGGGGGCTGGAATCCGCAGCGCAGGGATGCCCAAGCTTTCTGGGCACCCCCCGCTGCAAATTGCAGCCCGCAGCCGCCCCAGAAGATGGCGCGTTCATTGAAGCGCCATCCTCTGGCGCTTAACCCCGCTCTTCCAGCGGCCCTGGTGGCGGTGGCACGCTGGGTAATAAAGGGGTTAATACCAGCTTTGTTATACAAGCTGGTATTAAGCCCGAGATTCTTAATGTCAGGCCACGTTTGACCCAGCCACTAAGAATCTCCAATAAAGGGTTAAAAAAACACAACACAGAGAAAATTTTTTATTTGAAATAAAAAAAAAAAGCCATTAGGGACTCCATCTTTAATTAAAAAAATCCTCTTCCGTCCGACGCAGTCCAAAACGCGATGTCCTCTCTGCTACATCCCCTGTGCATAAATATAGATGTCTATGCACAGGGAATGAGCAGACTGAGAACAATCTCAGCACTGCTACATCATGTCTGTGCACAGACATTCATGTCTGTACACAGGGAATGAGCAGACTGAGAACAATCTCAGCACTGCTACATCAGGCAGCAGGCGGGCTCTAGGACCCTGGAGCTGCACAGAGAAGACAGCTGGACTCAGCTCGCAATGTAACAGCAGTTATCTGCGAGTTTCCCTGCTATCACTGGCACAGTAGCCAGTGATTACTCCCACGAGTCTAATGCAAACAATGGCAATCCTAGTTTTGTCAGCGTTTCTGACAAAACTAGGATTGATATTGATTTGCATTGGACTCGTGCGAGTAATCACTGGGAAACTCGCAGAGTACCGAGTCCTGCGAGTCCCTTACTACTCGCCGAGTAACGAGTCCTAGCGAGTAGATTCGCCCATCCCTAGTGAGTTTTTTACCTCAGTATTTGTATACAAAACCAGAAGTGGGTGATAAATACAGAAGTGGTGACATGTTTCTATTATACAGGGTGGGCCATTTATAAGGATGCACCTAAATAAAATGGGAAAAGTTGCTGATATCAACTTCCTGTTTGTGGCACATTAGTATATGGGAGGGGGAAAACTTTTCCAGATGGGTGGTGACCATGGCGGCAATATAGAAGTCGCCAATTTGTGGATCCAACTTTAGTTTTTTCAATGGGAAGAGGGTCATGTGACACATCATTGTTTTTCTTATGAAATTCTCAATACGTTTGGTGTGCTTGGTTTTAACGCAACTTGATATTTGAATCATGTAGCAATTTCAGATATCCAGTGGCATTGAGGTTTCCATTGATGAGGAATGAACCCCACTATCTTTGTACCCCATATAACACACCATACTATCATTTTTTGTGTTCCAGCAGTCTTGGAGCGATTTATCCACTGTGGGTTAGTGTGAGACCAATAGCAGTGGTTTTGTTCACCATTCACAAAAAAGTTTGCCTCATCACTCATCTGAAGGCAATTGTCTATGCTGTGAAGATACCAGATGCAAAGCATCTGAAACATCAGATACTGGAAACAAATTTTCTAAGGATCTGATGATCCCCAGTCTTACGCATGCCCAAAGATCGGTGAAAGAGTTATACCTTAGTGGAACAAATCCGTTTCGTTGAGAAAACATCACAACAAAGGCAACAGGCGTGACCAAGGTCCAAGTTGGGTCGAAACGCATTGCTGCAGGTTTCTCTTTAAATAAAATCATTTTGCATCATTTGATATAGAGAGTGTGCGATTATCAATTCTCTTCAGTACCAGACGTGGGTCCCCCCAGACTTCTCAATCAGCACCTCTGCCTATGAAATATATCTCGGTGTGCACGCCATCTGCTTTTTTCTAATGGTACCTTCACACGCCGCAATATCGGCTGGCGATATGAGGCGACCTAACGTGCGCGTGCACATTTTTCATGCTCGTCTCAGATCTCTGATGGAGGCATTACACGCCGCAATCTCGCCCTGAAAGCAAGGGGATGTGTCGCTCCGGAAATCGCCTCACCTACAGCGGAAACAATCTTGCCTCATTCCATCGCCGCTTCACACGCTGCAATTCCAAAGGCAATGTGGGCGTACATGTTCAGCGGTGCAAGGAGATAGGCATGCCACAGTGGTTTACACCGTGCCCCATACACGCTCATTGGACAACGCAACAGCGTTACGATTTGTCAGCCTGCTCTGGAAGGCTGGCTAATACATGACGCAATTGAAGATGTGTGTTGCTGAAAGGACAGCTCTTCAAATATGGTGCCCTATCAACGGTCAGCCAATGGGAGCACAGTAGCCAACACTAATCATCGCAGGTGGGGCGTAGACTACAGAACGGTTGAGGCACGCCTACGGGAAATCCTAGGCAATGCTGTTCCCATCACTATTGCCGGTTCACACGCCACAACACAACACGCCTTCATGATTGAGGCTGATTTCATAGCAGTGCTCAGGAATCAGGCGTCAGGCGAGAGGCGATTTATCGCCGCAAAGTTCCCCAAACACACGCCGCAACTGTGAGGCAATTTCACGGCAATTGCTCCGGGGCGACGTATTGCCTTTAGGATTCCCAGCCGATATTGCAACGTGGGAAGGTACCATTAGAATTTATTTCGATTAAAGCCACAAGTATAAGTTGCGTACCAATGTCTTGTGGCTCTAGGTCATGTGCACATGTTGAGTATTTTGTGAGTTTTTTACCTCAGTATTTGTATCTAAAACCAGGAAAGGGTATAAAATACAGAAGTGGAGATGTGTTCTTATTATACTTTTCCTCTGACTGTTCCACTCCTGGTTTTGGCTGCAAATACTGAGGTAAAAAACTCACCAAATACTCAACATGTGCATGTGTTCTAAGGGTTTATTCCGATTTAGGCCACAAGCACATGTTGAGTATTTAGTGAGTTTTTTAGCTCAGAATTTCTAAGCCAAAACCAGGATGGGGAAAATTACAGAAGTGGTGACGTGTTTCTATTACTTTTTTCTTCTGATCCACTCCTGGTTTGGCCAAACACTGAGGTAAAAAACTCACCAAATGCTCAACATAAGCACGAGGCCTAAGGCTATATTCACACACATACCTTTTTTGTTCTGTTTTTTCTGGTGTGTTTTTCTCTTTTTTTTCTGGTGCAAATGACACGCCTCTCCTGGGCCTTAGGATACTCGGAACCGGGCTGTTTTGAGGCTTCATCACCGGGATCACAGGGACCGAGACCAGGCTCCGTGACCCTGGTGGTGTCGTTAAAATTTCGGTGTGGGTGGCTCTCTCTCCTAGGGATAGGGATCTGGCATGAAGGCTTCATTCTGGGCAGGGGTGACTGGACCTGGGAATACTTGTTAATTTACACGTGACACCACCCGCAGGCTGCGGCTATAGCTGGTCGCCGCTGCTTGACAGTTTTACTAGGGGCCAATGGTTGGGAGGTAGCAATGTTCTTAAGCCCTCTATGGGTAGGGCTGACCCTAGGGTGGCCAACGGTACCTAAGTGAGTTGGTAGTGGTGTTTCTGGTGCTCTTGACGCGTTAAGAAAGTTCAAAGATACAGCGGATTGAAGTCTTCAGTTCTTTTTCTCACAGTCTTTGTCTAACAGCCCGCTGAGCCCTGGGTTCTCAGAGGCAGGGATTCAGCTACTCACTGGTAGTAGGATGGTACATAACCGACACCCCTTCTCTGCCCTTTCCAGGTCATCTCACACAGCGCTTGCCTCTCCCATCCTGCCTTGCACGTCACCACAAAGAGCTCTGAACAGTGACTGTGGGCTTTTTCTAGGGGTTCCCCTGCAGTGTTTCCCCTTAGCCCTATGGTTGCCACCTTTTCAGTAAATGTGAGCGGCTGTCGACCGTGTCACCATGAAAGTGTCACACAGTCTCCAGGTTGCTAGCTGAGCCTGGTCTTCTCCACTAGTCTTTTGGGTTCCCGGTGCTCCTTGCAGCCTAGCCCCTCCACTTGCCTGCGCTTGACAATGGATACAAGACCCACGGGTGGGTCCCGTGCCTCTGGGACTCCCCTCTTCCTCCTGGAGCCACTTGGGTGATGTTCTGCTCTAGGGTTCGGCCTTAGGATGAGCTCCCACTTGCTCCAGTCCTCTGGACACTTCTCAGGCTGACGTTCTCTAGCTGCCCTCCAACTCGACCTTGGTGTTCAATGGCCTCTCCTCAGCTGTTCTACCACCTCTCCTCAGCTGGTCACTCTCTCTGTTAACTGTCTTCTCACTGTCATCTCCTATGTTCTAGATGTTTCTCCCCCTTTTTATACCCTTTGTAATGTGTCCCACATCATCTACGTGTGTTCTTCCTGACCTCACTTGTCCCCAAGTGCTCCCTCTAACTACTTCCTTCACCATCCAACCCCACTACAATTGTTCCTAGTGTGATCTGGGTATCCCGGTACCGGTCTGTACCCCTCTTACCAATGAGTGAAATACTACACCCTAACAGGGATGCAGTACTGGATCCGCAGGGGTGCCGCACAAAACTGAAACAACTTTTCAAAAAAGCGCGCAAGAAAATGGATCATCGGTGTCTGATCTGCTCTTGTGGTGCATTTCTTTTTCTTCATTTAGAATGGTTACCTATGGAAAAAGCGGATCAGAAAAATGCCACAGAAACTGACATGCTCATTCTTTTGATGGAGCACTTTTCAAGGGAAAAAAAACAGATCTGATCAGATTTTCCCTGTCTGAACAGCAAAAAAAATGAAAACCCATTGACTTTGCTGGGATTCCACTTCAGTGATCCGTTCACTGCATTTTCACTGCAAAAACGGATGCAAAAAAAGTATCAAAAACAGTGTGTGTGATTATAGCCTAAGAGTTTATGTCGATTTAGGCAAAAGGACAAGTTGAGTATTTAGTGAGTTTTTTACCTCAGTATTTCTAAACCAAAACCAGGAATGGGTGCTAAATACAAAAGTGGTGATGTGTTTCATTTAAACTTTAGTTCAGATTGTTCCAATCCTGGTTTTGGCTACAAATCCTGAGGTAAAAAAAACTGACCAAATACTCACCATCCGTACATGGCCTAAGAGGTCAGCTGCCATTATGTGAATAAGAGCAGCAAGATTTATGTGGCGCTCCTGCGGTCCTCCACAGAGGTACTGTACCTAAGCCGTAGGTGTGGTATCCCACTCCCAGGTAAGGAGGAGACACAAATCTGAGACACACGAACACCTGCACCCAACACCCATCCTAAACCCAGGCCAGGGATCTTCAGCGGATCCTATTGAGGAAGGGCCCCATCGTCTGGCTGGGGGAAGGAGTAGATAGAGGGGGTGGGAGAGAACAGTTCAGAGGGAGAGAGAGGAAGAGAAAGAGCAAGACGGTGGAGTGGAGGAGTAGAGAGAGGGAGTCCTGGGGACACGGGAGTGAAGGATCCACATGTGGGGCCCCGAATCCGGACTCAACATGAGTCGGGAGGAGGGACTGGTTGCATGAGGGGACCGGCCCGATCTGGTGAGAATGCTGCAAGGTTCCAACAGGAAACTGAAGGCCACTACACCTGCATGGGCAGTGGCTACTGACTGTGCATACTAGCTAAAATAGTGGCTAGACCTAGGGTCAGGGGATGGGTCGCCCATTGCTTGACAAGGTCAACAGCCACCTGCTTGGAACACTGTGCATAAAGACACAGGGCAGGAGAGGCGAGTAGCCAGTGTGGGAGAGTCAACATGGAGAGGCTTACAGAGGGGTGCCTCAGAGAAGTGGATCCAAGATGCCTGGGAGTTGGTTGGATCGCAGACCTGGAGGACACGATGCCCCTGCTGGGCTGGACTGCTGTACTGAATTGTGAGTAAACACTTGAAAACTGCAATCCCGGTGTCCTCCAGTTATTCCCTGCGCCCTTATGCACCACTGCACAGACACCATCACTGTCCCAATAGACTTTCTCACTAACCCTGGGGCCCCACTCCACCTGTGGGGAGCGTTACCATTCAAGCTGCCATTCTAACCACCCCAAAGGTCCACAGCAGCAGCGCTGGTCACCTATGACCAGGTCCACAGGTGGCATCACGATAGACTTCTAATTCCCCTGTAAATACCCCCTTATTACTGCACGGCCAGGGCCACAGAGCCGGGTCACAGCCACTGTGACCTCCCCAAGACAGTCAACCGGCCCGGCTACTGAGTAACCCTCGGCCCTTACGGCCGTTGCATTTACATGCCTGAATGTTCTTGTTCTGTGTGGTACCTTATTTGATTCAAGGGAGATTTATACAAAGTTATCATTTTACACTGACACAAATGTTTTAAGAAGTGAAGTTGATTACATATTTACCTATATATATACCATACATGACTACACATATCATTGCTCATCCCTCTATTCCCATAAACAAATTTACTGGATTTGACACCGTCAAATTCTGAAACTAATTCTGTACTGTCATCACTTGTATGAATGGACTGAAAATCCTCTCAGATGCCAACAGCCCGGCAGACAGGGCTTGACAGATCTAAATTTAGGAGCTGAAGGTGGATGGTGAAAATGCCCCCGCTGTTATTTGCAAGGTGGCCATCCCCCTCTTCCAAGCGGGGGGTGCAGGTGATTGACAGATCCTCTCTCTGCCTACACATGAGGGCATCATAACGTTACGGCATATCTTTTTTGTGTGCACTAATATTATAATACAGCCAGTGGCGTATGTTGAAGCTCATGGGCCCTGATGAAAAAGCTCCAATGGGCCCATGAGCCCCCAATTATTGCAAATCTTTATTAGCGTTAGTCTTTTTCTATGGACCAGAGGGACATTTGGAGTCTTGTAGGCTCCAGGGCCCGGGTACGATTGCAACCCCTGCACGTATTGTAGTTATGTCCCTGAATACAGGATAACACTTAACATTTTTGTAAGGAGATTACCCAAATATCATAGGTGAGAATGTTTTTATTTTACATAGAGCTCTGCTTCGTTTAAAATTTGATTAAAACGCAATCCTCAATCTTTTAAAATTAATGGATCAAATATTCAATTCTTTTACTAAAATAAACTAAATAATTGTTTCTTCCTGGTTGTTTTGTGAACAATTACGGTATATTATGTGTATGAACAGATGACCCTTGTCTGAGATTTGTTTTCCCTAGAATCTGTGCCATTTGTGTCCATTGAATCTTTACATAGGATGTTTAATACTAGAAAACCCCTTAAAAATGGGCCCATGGAGGCGAAGAAAAATAAATATCAGTACTCTCTTTCCAGACCAGCTTTCTCAGTACTCAGCTGGATGCTGATACCAGGAAAGCCCAGTGTGGATTATGGTGGCATGGATTATGGTGGCGTGGATTATGGTGGCGTGGATTATGGTGGCGTGGATTATGGTGGCGTGGATTATGGTGGCGTGGCACCCAGTAAGGAGGACTGCATTGTTTTTTCTTTTTCAGCCATCTGGACTCAGTATTGAAGTGAACAAACTAAAATAGAGAGGGGTTGCAGTCCTGGACACAATCCAAACTGTGGCAATGTTTCTAGAATGGGAGCATATTGTATAATCTGAGACAACCCCATTTAGAAACCTGTGAAAAACTATATTGAGTTATGACTATCTGAGCTCTGGAGGTGTTGATGGGCGACACATGGATTTTAAGGGGCAGTCCGCCACTATGATACTGATGACCTATCCCGTTATAGGTCATTAATTTTAGATCAATGGAGTTCTTACACCCTGCCCCCTCTGCATCAGCTGATCTGCAGTATAGTGGAGTGGCCAATACTTAGTATACGTCTTTATGCTTTGTTTACATGCGGATGCTGCTGGAGCTGATGACAGCTGATCGGTGGGGTGCCATGTGTTGGACCCCACTGATCTGATATTGTTATCCTGTTCTAAACATAAGTAATCAATATCATAATAGCAAAAGAAAACGAAAGTAAGAATCCCTCTAAGGGTGCCGTCACACCTGTCGACGGAACTGAGATGTCGGCGGCAACTGGCGGGAGCGCGCACATTTTTGGCGCTCCGCCAGCGTCGCCGTCCTACATTTACATGGGGCGACACCTCCAGCGACGCGCTGGCGATCTGACAGGCGGCATCGCCGCCAGTGTCTCTCAAAACCCCAGTGGTGATGCAGTACAATGGGAGCCTATGGCTCACATCGCCTGTCAGGTCGCCGGCAGCCATTTACATGGGGCGATGTGTACACATCGCCCCAGATCGGCCGCCTGGTTTCACATCACTGATGTGAAACCAGGCGACCACTCAGAGGCGCCGACATCGCCCCTTTACATTAGGCGACGCAGGGGCGATGTCGCCGCCGATAGGCCAGGCCCCTACATCGCATATGTAATCGGCGGCGATGTCAACAGGTGTGACGGTACCCTAAGGCTGGGGACACACTAGCGTATGGCATCCGATGAGATGTACTAATGTCCCTCAACTCCGGCTCTGCTGCAAATGTGAGCCGAGTGTTATATTGAGCTCCGATCCTGCAATCAGATCACAGCTGTGGAGGAAAGAGATTAATCTTTCCATCTGCTCTATTGTCGGCCTTGGCATACATCGTGCTGCTCTTGCATGTCTGCTGAGTACAGCGCGATATTTCACTCGCACTCATAGACTTATATGGGTGCGAGTTATTCGAGACTCGTAGACAATCGCAGCATGCTGTCACTTTCCGCAGCCTGTATAGGACCAAGGAAAAGCTAGTGTGACTCTACCTTAATACAGGGTCTCCTAAAGTCTAGGAGAGGGTAAAAGACAGTGTAAAGGTTTTGCCCATAGTGATCCTTTAGGTAACAATTAAGCCATTTGAAGCTGCTATCATCAGAACATTTCAGTCTGGTAAGGTAGCCACTAATAGATGTATGGTATATGTGATGGATGAGTTGTCCTCTTCATATAGAGCTGGAAATAAAATAATAAAAAACAGATGTATTTTAGAAAAACTTAATTTATTGCCAAAGAACATCTTTATGGTACAGTGACAAACCGTTACAGTGTATATACACAGTACATACTTGACGACCATTCACCATCACATTGCTTATCATCCATCGACTCTTTGTAATATAAAAATAGGTTCAGCTTCTCTCGTATAAAGTGACATCTGTGTTAAAAACTCGTGTGCATTTACTAACGTTTCCCTGACATGTACAGACACTGGAAATGGCCATTATTCCCAGCGAATATCACAGTTCATTTCCCCAGAATCTGACATCCAAGCCCAAATCACAATAAAGGGGCCCTGCCGAATTCTTTAGCCTCCCCCCAAAAAGTGCACAGAATGAAAAAAATTAACTCTTCACTGCTCATTCAAAAAGCATACAATTACATGAAAAGCAGAGGTGTAACTTGAAGCTCCTGGGCTCCTCTGACCCATTGAGAACAGGGTCCCCGGCTACCACGTGCCATTATTATACTGGTGTCTTCTTCAATGGCGCAGGGGTCTTTGGCCCCCTCAGGCACTATGGCCAAGGTACAGCTTCCATGTCTGCACCCCCTACAACTATGCCCCTGAGGAAAAAGATATCATCCATCAAACTAGAATAAATCTGACAATGTCTTTAAGTAGTTATCTTGATAAAACGCAAACAATTACATTCTTGAGGAAAATTACGTCTTAAGGGATTGCCTACGCATGTGCAAAACATCACTACAATCAGCCCATCCTTTATTTAAGGAATTTACAACTCTATTAAATACCAATATTCACAAAAAGGTGCAGATTCTTGCCTTCAATATGAAGGATTTGGATTTTCATAACTTCTGTAAATGTGTCATATACAGACTGGGTACACTATATGTTTTTTAATACTAATTCCCAAATTATGTGCCAATTTAACACCGATTTCCAATTTTTCATTGAAAAAAATAAAATAAAATTGGATGGCTCCTATAAAGCAATTATTACAGAAGTGGCGGCATACCGGTTGGCTTATCTGTATACATTTGTATGGCACAATACCACATAAAAAGTGAAATTCTAGTACACAACCTAAAAGTATGCATAGTGACTTTGGCATAATTTAAAGGCACTTCTACATGGATGTCCTCAAATTTTTCATTGTCTCACAAAAGTGCCACACCTGTTATAGCTTGATGGTATTATGCAGCTCAACCCCATTCAATTCAATGGAACACTGATGCAATAAATCAGATAACCCATTAATAGGTGTGGCATCTTTTCTGGAAAAACCAAACAACAAAAGAACAATGTTTTTCTAGAGTATTAAGCCTTAACTTAGGGGTGGGAACTCCAAGCCTCAAGGGCCGCCGACAGGTCATGTTTTCAGGATTTTCTTAGCATTGCATGGTGATAATTAGTGATGAGCGAGTATGCTCGGCGCGACTCGGTACTCGCACGAGTATCTCGGTACTCGGGGTGCTCGGCGAGCACCGAGTACTGCCGAGATGCTCGGACTGCTCAGTATTAAATAGCGATTTGAGACACATACACTGCTCCCTTCAGTGCACACAGTGAGCTGGCACCACACAGGGAGCAGATTAATTGATAGGATCCCTCTGGGGGCCACAGCAAGGTGTTTATGCTGCGGCGATTTTAAAAAGCCCACCCTCCCACCCTTTTCCGGAATTACTCGTTTTATAACCGGAAGTCTGTGGGCGGAGCCTGTCACTCATTGACTTACATTGGGCTCGGTGCTCTGGCCGAGTACAAGAGTATCTTGAGATGCTCTGCCAGAGCACCGAGCACCCGAGCATTTTAGTGCTCGCTCATCACTAGTGATAATATAATCACCTGAACTGTTAAGGAAATCCTGAGAACATGACCTGTTGGCGGTCCTTGAGACCTGGAGTTCCCCACTCCTGCTTTAAGGATCTCATCAATAAAGTTCTCCCCAAGTGTATGGTGTATAAGATCACATATTCAATCATTTCGTTGGATCTGTAGTGCTTACTGATAGTGCTCTACTCAATAGTCTTAAAGTAAGATATTTCATGGTGACGGTAGTCCTCCATTTAGAAGGATTTAAACTGAACACCTTCCGAGACCATCTGTACTTTTAAAGGACTAGTTTTTGAAACCTAACCTCAACTATTGGACATAAAGTCCCTTTGGTTGAACAATCACGAGGCCCTTCGTACGACCTGCGGACACTGATGGTCTTCTCCTCATCTCAGTAGTCTTTTCTTTAGTCAGCCTATATCACAACATCTCAACGCTCAAAAGTCTTTCCCTTCCCGCTAAATGCCATTATTCATAGACAGTAGTCGGCATACAGAGAGTGATAGCTATTCTAATGCAGGCTGAGCTGGGATTTAAAGGTGCGTTGAACTTTAGCCATTTGCCTAATGACAAAGCTTGTCGCCTCAGTTAAATTCGCACTTGCTAAATAATCGTGTTCTGCCCTGATACTGTTACATAACATGGGATTTGTGTATTTTCAGCCTCAAAGACCTTTAAATCCTTTTTTTACTGATAAAGCCCAAAGCCATGAATCGCGTTCACCAGTATGGGGAGGTGTTCCCTATGCTACCCCAACTTGCCATTCGGGAAATAAACCATGGGATGTTTTAGGGGTCCCAAACTGATCGAAATTATTTTCTGGTTTGATACTTTGGGACTTGTAGGAAGTTATGTCTGTTTTGGTTAAGGTGTTGGTCTGCACCCCGTCAGATTTCCACTCTGCGTGAACAATAGTGTAGTTCTGTCCATCGTTATTGTCCCAGAACAATTGGCCACCGCTCTCATAGCATATGCAGAACTCAATTTTCTCATGACTGGGAATGTTAGGAGGAAGGTCTACAGCAAAGGAGAAAGTGTCAGTGTCGGATCCTCCATAGACGTTATTCAGGTACACACAGTTCAAATCTATGTGGGTTTTCCAGGTGCTGAAGGTGATGCGCACCTTCACTGTTTTCTCAAAGCTGACGTTCTTTACTTTGATGGTCCCGGCGATAGACCTCTCCTGAAGGCTGCAATTCTCCAGACACACAAAGTTCTTTTGGATCTTATTGCGAAACTGTAGATAATCAGCAGACGGCTGGGTGAATCCCAGGATCAAATTCTTCTCTTCATGTAATTTTAGGCTAGCGGTGATATCTTCAAGATCTATAAGATCAAACTGCAGGTCAGCTGCAGGCTCGTCTTTAAACTCTGAAAACACGTGGACCGATGTTAAGGAAAGTCCTTTGGAATCGGCAAAGATGACTTTCTTTTTAGCTCGGGATTTGGATCGGTTCCACTCATTGTTCCTAGAATCAGATTCCTTCTTCAAAGACAGACATGGCCGCAACGGCTTAAATCGGTTCACAAAGTTTCTCCCCCTGCAGTCATCATAGGGGCTGAGAAACTTCTTCAACGGAGGGGAATGCGCTAAGCAAATCCTCACTGCGACATCAACCGGCATGATAGACCGTGGAAGGGAACGTGGTTCCAGTATCTGGATCATTCTGGAGAAAGGAAAGAGACATAGAATAGTGGAAGTTAGCGGAGGTGCTGTGACAATATAAAAGGCTTATGATGAAATTGTATTTAACGGGAATCACATACAGGATGTACATTGAGCAAGGTGCAGAGTTCACCCTCCTCCTGTACATACACGGCTTTCCTCAGCACTTCTACCATAAAGCAAGGAGTCTTGGGATCATTCCAATCATTATAAAATCTAACGCTAACCTCACAATGTAAATGGTAATTCAGTATTATTTCTGCAGACTGCTGCGATTCCTAGATGATGAGCACACACTATTCTTTATTCTACAACTCATTGATCGTTCTGCCTGCAAGACACTTCTGCAGCTCTCAGCCCTGCTCCATCTGTTATCATTGGAAAGCAGTCTCTCCAACCTATGTTAGGGAACTACAACTCCCAGTATGCATGAATGATCACAGGCTGTCTGGGGATGCTGGGAGTTGTAGTCTTACAACATCTGGAGGGTCCAGTGTTGTCCAGGACAATGATGGGAGTTGTAGTCTTACAACATCTAGAGTCCAGTGCTGTCTAGGATAATGCTGGGAGTTGTAGTAGAGAGTCCAGTGCTGTCCAGGACAATGCTGGGAGTTGTAGTAGAGAGTCCAGTGCTGTCCAGGACAATGCTGGGAGTTGTAGTACAGAGTCCAGTGCTGTCCAGGACAATGCTGGGAGTTGTAGTACAGAGTCCAGTACTGTCCAGGACAATGCTGGGAGTTGTAGTACAGAGTCCAGTGCTGTGCAGGACAATGCTGGGAGTTGTAGTACAGAGTCCAGTGCTGTCCAGGACAATGCTGGGAGTTGTAGTACAGAGTCCAGTGCTGTCCAGGACAATGCTGGGAGTTGTAGTACAGAGTCCAGTGCTGTCCAGGACAATGCTGGGAGTTGTAGTACAGAGTCCAGTACTGTCCAGGACAATGCTGGAGTTGTAGTACAGAGTCCAGTGCTGTCCAGGACAATGCTGGGAGTTGTAGTATGGAATCCAGTACTGTCCAGGACAATGCTGGGAGTTGTAGTACAGAGTCCAGTGCTGTCCAGGACAATGCTGGGAGTTGTAGTACAGAGTCCAGTGCTGTCCAGGACAATGCTGGGAGTTGTAGTACAGAGTCCAGTGCTGTCCAGGACAATGCTGGGAGTTGTAGTACAGAGTCCAGTGCTGTCCAGGACAATGCTGGGAGTTGTAGTACAGAGTCCAGTGCTGTCCAGGACAATGCTGGGAGTTGTAGTACAGAGTCCAGTGCTGTCCAGGACAATGCTGGGAGTTGTAGTACAGAGTCCAGTGCTGTCCAGGACAATGCTGGGAGTTGTAGTACAGAGTCCAGTACTGTCCAGGACAATGCTGGGAGTTGTAGTACAGAGTCCAGTGCTGTCCAGGACAATGCTGGGAGTTGTAGTACAGAGTCCAGTGCTGTCCAGGACAATGCTGGGAGTTGTAGTACAGAGTCCAGTGCTGTCCAGGACAATGCTGGGAGTTGTAGTACAGAGTCCAGTGCTGTCCAGGACAATGCTGGGAGTTGTAGTCAAACAAGCTGAAAATCAAGTAAATTTCCATTCAACCAGACAGATTTGTGTCCATCAGAAGTCAGGACCTGCCCCTGAACCCTCAGACATTCAGCCAAATCCTCTGTACAGAACTGCAGAACTCACACTTCCACAAATATTGCAGATCGCTGATCACAATCTATCGGGATAGTAAATCTATAGATCACTGACAACAGCCCCACTAATCTGCACATTCAAGTGTTTAATATAGTTTCATATTATATTTATACTATTTCAGATTTTTTACATTATATTTTGGGCATAAACCATTTTTTTCTATTATTAGTAGAAATATGTAATACTAAAGACAGAATAACAAATCACTGCAATATTAAAAGTGTAATAAAGAAAGTGAAGTCTTATCCTATGGATCAGTGTTTCCCAACTCCAGTCCTCAGGGGCCACCAGCAGTGCTTTCAGGATTTCCTTAGCATTGGGGCTGGACTCATCACCTGTGCAGCACTAGTGACCTCCTGCACTGCTGGTGGCTGAGGACTGGAGTTGGGGACACCGCTATAGAGGATTGGGCACATCTCCTGCATGATCAGCGATCAGTATAGACTCCAGGTGAGTGCAGTCAGGCTGATGCCCGGTACACGGTGCACACAGCCGGGCTCTGTACCTGCAGCTGCTCCCGGGCTCCGCTCTCTGCCGCCTCCTCTGCTCTGGTGACGAGCGGCATCTGCGCTGCCTGGATATCAGCACGGGGACAGTCCCCTTCACGTGATGGAACCTCGGCGGCCAATCACAGCGCAGCTCACGTCCTCTCTGACCAATCAGCGCAGCGCCGAACTGACAGTGCGAACGTGATCCCTGGCCGGCGCCTGCCCGCACTCTGTGACACCGAGACCCAGCGAGAAGGCGGCAGGTCATCCGGGGGACCGGGCGGCAGAGGGGCCCGGGGAGGGGACCAGGGGCACCTACCCAATCCGTCCATGGGCAGGGGCTGCCTCTATACACTGTGCTGTGAGGGCTGGATGCAGGAAAACTCATCACTCCCTGCTAGGACAGAGTCATCTAGGACCAGTGCGGTCCATGTGCATGCTGGGACTTGTAGTCCTTCCTTCTGTGTATGAGGCTGTCAGCAGTGATTGTCCATCAGTCAGGATTCATCATTATCTGCTCTGAGGCTCTTTCCATTTCTCTCATTTTCTATAGAAATCTTGGTGAAACTGTGGAACAATAAGTGTTTGTATCAGCTGTGAGTGTTCCTGCAGGATGGGCAGTGATGTAACTACAACAGGTGCAGGGGTCGTGATTGCACCCGGGCCCCGGAGCCTTGGGGCCCCAAAAGACCCTTCACCTATAAAAAAAAGACTATTGTTAGTAAAGATTTGCAATAATTGGGGCCCCATTGGAGCTTTCACATCGGGGCCCCTGAAGTTCAAGTTACCTCACTGAGGGGGGGTTGGTGATGGCAGAACTGGGGTGATGGGGGCAGATTTTACACATTGGGCAGATCCGGTTGATTATTCAACAAATCAGCAAAAAATTGGAATCTGAAGCTGAAACGTGAATTTCCGGCTGCGATCATCCATCATCCATAGTGCGCTGAGCTTTGATTTTATTTTTGGGTGATGAATCTGCACCAAAATCAGCTTTGTATTTATATGTCTGTTTCTGTTGCAGATGTGATTCTTGTAATGTGGATTTTACCCCTTTATTTCAGTCTGTAGATAATCTGTGACGCCATCGTAACCACAACAAAAACACCAGAATTCAGGAATAAGGCTGCCTTCATATTTGCGTTTGTTACGCAGCGCACCAGAGGCAGCCAAACGCTTGCGCACTGCGTTCCTATGTTTAACATGGGAACACATGTGCCTGCTTTTGGCTACGTTCGGTTGCGTTTGCGTACAGCTGCGCACAATTTGTGCGGCCTACTCCACAATCAGAACGCAGCATGTTGCATTTTTTGTGCGGGCGCTTGTTTTATCTGCAAGCGCACAAACCATGCATTGAAGTCAGTGGACCCGCAGTGTCCTCCTCATGACAGCGCAGGAGAACGCTGCGAATCTTATTGAAATCTCTCCTGGTGGCCGCCGGTGATCAGCGGCGGCCACCGGGAGATCAGCCACCACTGCACTCCCGCCGGTATCAGCGCGGGAGATTTGAAGCAGCGATCAGCTGTTTCTTATCTCCTGCACCGATATCATCTCTTCAGTGTCGGCGCGGGAAATTTAAACAGCTGTCAGATCAGCTGTTTCTTCAAATCTCCCACGCCGACACCGGCGGGAGATCAGCTGTGGCCGGGAGGAGGAGATCTCTGGCGCTGATCTCCTCCTCCCAGCCGCTCCTGAGACAGCTGCATACTAATGTGAACGCATGCAGACATTCTCTGCTGCATTCACATCAGTATGGGCTGCGTTTGCGTCTGCATGCTATAAGCATGCAGACACAAACGAAAATGTCAAGGCACCCTAAATGAGGAAAATCTGTCTGGATTAGGCTAGGGTCACACCAGTGTTTACCAGTGCATTCAGGGGGGTTTCTATTTAAAACATAGAATTTGTCAGCATTAGCACAGTGTTACCGGAAGGGGTATGGCAGACGGAACCCCGAGAGCAGGTCAAACGCCGGCATGTGGTGTGCTTGGAAATAGCACGAGGTTTCAACCACCGGCACACCGGCGTTTGACCTGCGCTCGGGGTTCCGTCTGCCATAGGAATTCACACAGTTTTTTTTAATGCATTTTTGAGGATCCATTTTTGCAGTGAAACGGATCAATTTCTGAGTTCCCAGCCAAGTCAATGAGTTTTCCAGATTTGTCATTCAGACACCACCTTTTTCAGTGATGCGTTTTTTGGCTCAAACACTGATCCTCACAAAGAATGAGTATATCAATGTGTGTGGTGTTTTTCTGATCCGCTTTTTCCATTGACTCCATTGTCTATGAACTTAAAAAAATGCAACAGTCAAAAACTGATCAAGAACCGATCACCTCTTTTTATGTTGCTTTTTTTTTAAAAAACGTATCAGTTTTGCAGCTGAAAACCGGATCCTCAAAAACATCAAAAACTGTGAATATAGCCTTAGGCTGCGTTCACACATTTGCGTATTTTGCGGCGCTTTTTTACGCGCGCTTTTTGCCGCGTTTTTCGGCCGCGCAAAAAAGCGCAGCAAAATACGCAGGACCATTCACACACTGCGCTTTCTTTCCCCCAGAAAGCGCAGTGATGTCACAGAGAGGAGGAAGACTCCTGCTTCTTCCTCCCCTCTGTGACAGCTGTGGCCGCCCATTAGATTCCACAGTGTGTTAATACACACTGTGAAGTCTAAATTAAACTAAAGCAAGTGTCTGAAAAATAAAAAACAATGAATACTCACCTTCCGACGCCTTCTCCCGGTGTCTGGTCTCCGGTTGTAAGTTAGATCTCGTCTGACAAGACCTGTGGTGATGTCAGAGGGGGGGCGTTCCCGGGCACTCGCGGTCATGTGATACCACATGACCGCGAGCAGCCAATCAGTGATGGGACCGCCCCGGGAACGCCCCCTCTGACATCACCACAGGTCCTGTCAGACGAGATCTGACTTACAACTGGAGACCAGACACCGGGAGAAGGCGTCGGAAGGTGAGTATTCATTGTTTTTTATTTTTCACACACTTGCTTTAGTTTAATTTAGACTTCACAGTGTGTATTAACACTGTGAAGTCTAATGGGGCGGCCACAGCTGTCACAGAGGGGAGGAGGAAGCAGGATTCTTCCTCCCCTCTGGGAAAATACGCAGAAGTAGCTGCGTAAAGAATTGACATATCAATTCTTTACGGAGCTGCGTTTTCTCCCGGAAAACGCACTGCGTATTTTTACGCAATGTCTGCACTACAAAGTGAATTTCCTATTCACTTTGCTGGCAGACAAAAAGCACATTGCGTATTTTGAAAAGCGCGCGTAAAAAAAACGCGGCAAAATACGCAATGTGTGAACGCAGCCTTAGACAAACATCATCCTTCCCGCACAGATCAGCCCTGCTCCTGCAACGTTGGTGCTGTTTCCCCCAGCGGACACGTGACATTATGTTACAAAAGTGCTGCAGACAGTCATCTGATGGGCTGCAGCCTTCAAACTTTCATCCGCTGATGACTGTCCAGGAGGGGAGTACTTACTTTTTATTTTATTGGAGACACTTTTGCATTTTTAAAAGGGAATTGCCAGTTTTAACATATGGCTCAGTTTCCTCATTTAACCCTTAAAAGTGAATTTGTCATTGGGAAAGAATAATTAAAGTAAAGGGGTATTCCCATCGTGTCCAGTTATGGCGTATCCACAGAATGATGTAAACATGCAATGTGCGACCCTCATCTATGTGGAGGACGGAGCTGCCAGTCGCTGCTGTTAGTCCAAATGTGGCTACACATGATCCCTTATATAAATATCTGGGGTCTGATACCAAGCGTTTTTTGAAAAGTTGATCTTTTGCAGATGAAAAAGTGAGAAAAATACCCCCCCCAAAAACAGATCAAAAGTGCAGAGTGAACATAGCCTTAGGGCAGAGGTTCTGAGGGTCCAGGAGCCTCTGCGGGGGAACATCAGTTATTTGCTCTTTGTCCTATTAAGAGATTTTGTCTTTAATAAAACTGTTGTAATCTTGTTTAAAAGAAAAGTAAAACTGGAAATACAGCTCGAGTACGAGGGCTAAATGTGTGCATGTGATCCCAATGGGGAGAGGAGAGTAAGCTGCACCCATAGGACTGTGTTCACCGGACAGAAGGTACGGCCCTTCTGTCCTCATTTGAGATAAGATCCTATTGCGCTCTCTTTCCTTTTTAGCTCTAAGTTGCCATAAGCTGCCTCCAGACACTTCTGACAGCAACTTGTCTCTTGTACCCAACTCTTCTTTTCCCCTATATCTACTATTGGAGGGAGCACCAGGACACACATTAGTTGGAGTTCCTGCATAATCGGTGAGTTCAGATCATATCTGGCACCTAAAGACCTACTATTAGGGTGCGAGTACATGATCAGTGAACGCAGTGTTTTGCATCTTGCCGCTGCATTGCACAGTAGAAGTATAGTGGATGGGATTTCTCCACCCTCACTATGCTGTTCCCGACCGCAGCATTCTTTCAGCTGTGGTGCGGGTGTCCGATCCTGCGTTTCTCTGCAGCATGTTCACTTCATGCTGCAAAGTCAGAAACGACACCCATCAGGTGCATGCAGGTAGAAGCCGCCCTGCACCCACCACAGATGTTGAGTGGCTGCGATCTCCCTGCCACCACCTGCGGGTTCCCTCAGGTCCGGGGGAGCTGCGTCCAAAATGTAGCTCCTCCGGAGCATGGGCACATACCCTTAGGAGGTACATTTTTCTTTTTTTCCTGCACAGCTCTGCTCCTTCCACCCTCCCTTGTGAGGAGACAGTCAGAGGCCATTTATAAAGATGACATATCCTGGTATAATATTGTCACTTCTGGTGGTAAAATTTGTCAACAATCTATCCCGATGTATAGGAGAAAAAAGCCGGGGTTTGTCCGCGCTAGACCACTGGGAAAAAACGAGGATGCAAGCAAACCTTTATTTACACTCAAGCCAATGCGTTTCATGGCCATCTGGCCACTTCATCAAGGCAGCAATGTTCATTGCTGCCCTGATGAAGTGGCCAGGTGGCCACGAAACGCGTTGGCTTGAGTGTAAACCCCATCATCCCCGGAGGACCCGACTACAGCGGGCCACAAACCACTTTATTTCAGCCCTTTTATTGACTTGCCCGGGACCACGGAGCTGGGTCACATCACTGACACCCCGAAGCCCCCAGACAACGTCTAGAGGGCCCAGTCCGAGTACCCCGCAACCCTTGTGGGCGACTCAATTGCACCCGGGCTCTGGAACCTAGGGGGACACAAAACTGCCTTTGGCCTATAGAAAAAAAAACTAATGCTATTAAAAATTTGCAATAATTGGGGGCCCCACTGGATCTTTCACCTTGGGGTCCATGAGCTTCAAATTACGCCACTGCCAGCACTCATGGCAATTTGTTTGAAGGTGGTGATAGAAGCTTTGGGCCGGTGCTGCCATCACTCACATTGCTTCTATCACTGCTTGCTGCTGATTCATTTCAGGGAAAGAGACTGCAGTGTTAGAAACAGTGATAGTGAAGGCGCCAATTGAAGCTACGGTCACTTATCAGTCACCGCTACTGAACCAGGATGTCATCATCGGACGGCGGTAACAGTAGTTGTGGTAAGTCACTGCAGCGCCACCACCTGATGACATCCTTTTTGAGGAGGGTTGATATACGGTCCTGATCCAACTATGCCCCCAACTTTGATTAGCAACTCCCTATCAATAGACAATGTATGCGGTGAGTTGTGATCTTGTTGGGGTTAGCCTTCTGAGCTGTGCTACATCTAATATCTCTGATTGTGTCACAACTGCTGCACCCAGTAAACTAAGTGATGCATTGCTGGAATCGGGGTCTCTTAACCTACATTATGATTAGCAACACCTGGTGACACATTCCTTTTAAAGATAGGTATTTATTAAGGGCTTTTACTTAGTGGACCATCCCTTGAATGGCTCAGTATCCTGTAGTTTTAAGTTCTTTAAAAATAACTATTTTTTTCTTACAATCTGTACTTAATAAACTATAAAGCTTTCAGTCGTGTGTTTCTATATACAATAAAATATGCATTGTACAATAATGCTTGTCTTTCCATTGGAGAATCCCAGAAGTCAGTGGAAATATCTAGCAAATTCTATCCATCTGTACCTGAATTTAGCTGTAACACAAGCGGTGCCTGCTGTAACCGTCATCCAAGATATTTAGGGATGAGTGACAAAAATTGTTATGAAGTGTAGAAAGTTCCATTACGAGCAGGGAAGAGTGGAATGTACAGCGTGTCTGACGGAGAGCAGCGTACAGCATGTATACAGCACATTGCTATAGGACGGTGTTACACACCTGTTACATGTATGTCACGACTTCAAAGTCAGAGGAAATTTATTCCATTCTGTGGTCTCTCGAAAGAATGGATGTAGCCATTTTATTAATATCTTATAGTCATAATTTTTTAACTGAAAATAAATGTTATTATATTAATAGTTATACTATTATCACCAAGTTCAGTGTTAGAACTGTAGCTAAAGATTTAGTAGATATTTAGTTTGTAATAATTATCCCTTTTGATTCTCATAATAACCTTTCATTAGTCACGTGGCGTCCATGGACCCCAGGCAAGTTTATTTTCTACACTAATGGAAGATAGGTAACCGTCCGTTTCGGTAGCTTCCTAGCTCGGTTGTCCCTCCCTCCTCAGTGCAATGCAAGACATAAATAATTACTTGTTTTTTCATAGTACCTAAGTAGATGTGTTAAGCAGGGATGCCACTAGGAATTTCAGGGCCCACAACTAGCAACATTTTGGGCCCCTCCTGAGACTCCACCCATCCTCCACTCAACCTCGGCTTTCACCCAATCATGAGATATACATAATATATACACACACAATAGAGACTGTCGCTGGCTATATACACAATAGAGAATACACAATAGAGACTGCTGCGGGTTGTATACAAAATAAAGACTGCTGCTGGCTATATACACAATAGAGAACACACAAAAGAGACTGCTGTGTGCGTATACACAATATAGACTGCTGCAGGCTGCATACACAATGTAGATGGCTACGGGCTGTATACACAGTAGACGGATGCTGGCCGTATAGAGAACAAATATTTGATGGCCGTATGCACAATAGATGGCTGTTGGCCGTATGCACAGTAGACGGCTGCTGGTTGTATACACCAGAGGTCCCCAACTCCAGTCCTCAAGGCCCACCAACGGCCAAGGTTTTCATTATTTCCTTAGAAATTTGACAGTTGGTAATTCAATCTCCTGCACAGGTGGTGATTCCAATTGTCAAATGCCAAGGAAATCCTGAAAACATGCACTGTTGGTGGACCTTGAGGCCTGGAGTTGGGGACCTCTGGTATACACAATAGATGGCTACGGGCTGTATACACAATAGCCAGCTGCTGTCTCTATATCTTGTGTAGACAGCACTATATTGTAGACACAGGTCCACACCATATACATACAGTATATACAGACACTGTAATACAGGATGTAGTGTGGACCTGTATATATAGTATAGTGCTGTGAACAGACAGGACATCCATCATACACACCAGACGTTTTGACATCCTGTAGGCGCTGTGCGGTGACTCCCTGTTTTCACTGTGTATGGCAGTCTATTACATGCATGCGCAGCACAAACCTGGCCAAGCCTGACGTCACTGAAGATGTCAGACTCGGCCAGCTGGGCCCCCTCTGCATCGGCGTCAGTGGGCAGCGGTGATGATTGACAAGAGAGGAGGCCCTTCCAAGAGGTAAGGGGCCGAGGCCCGCAGGATGGGGTGGGGCCCAGGCATCGGATTAATGAAGCGTTAAGTAATTATCCTTGCGCCCAGGGCCCTCACAGGAGTCAGAGCAGTCATGCCCTGATGGTGGCCTTGAGTGTAAGTATTGAAGTTACTGAAGGTTAATATTCTGTTTTATCAGTATATCATGATAAACAGACACCTGAACACCACAGAGAAAACCTCAAAAAAGTACAAATTAATACAAAGGGAATGTTCATTAATGAATAATAAATTGTTAGATTATATTACATGATATCATTTACTGGGACCAACAAAAATCAGCAGTAATATGTGGCAGTGTTTAGCTTTTCTGCAGCACCACTGCCACGGGAATATGCATGACATAGTTCACATTGACATCAGTGGGCATCATGGATGATGGTTCTGCAGACTCTTTCTTCACTTCATTGACTAAATAGAGGTCTTAAGTGAGAAACTGCTTGAATATCATTAGATGTGGGCCCGATGCTATTGCATCAGGAGGGTGGTGTCTGTGTGCTGTCTCTCTTCTCTGTACCTGTCTCCCTCTGTGCACTGTGTCCCCCGTGTGCGTTGTGTGCCCGTGTCCCCCGTGTGCGGAGTGTGCCCGTGTCCCCCGTGTGCGGTGTGTGCCTGTGTCCCCCGGTGTGCGGTGTGTGCCGTGTCCCCCGTGTGCGGTGTGTGCCCGTGTCCCCCGTGTGTGGTGTGTGTCCGGGTCCCCTGTGTGCGGTGTCACCCCCATGTGCGCCCGTGTCCCCCGTGTGCGTGTGTGACGGTCCCGTGTACGCTGTCACCGCCATGTGCGCTGTCTCTCATGTGTGCGCTGTCTCCCCATGTGCGCTGTATGTCCCTTGTGTGCTGTTTCTGTCTCTCCCGTGTGCGCTGTGTCTGTGGAGCCCACTGGGACGGGGTACTCGGTACCGGACCGGAGTATCACGGGGGGTATCACGGCAGTCTTGGTCCGGACCGTGTCCCGAGCCCACAATAAAGGTTGGGGGGTATTTACAGGGGAGTTTGTCGTGACGCCACCCATGGGTTATGGTCAGGGTGACCACCGCTGCTGCAGAACCTCCGGGGATGATGTTTAGCAGCCGGTGATGTAACGGCTCTCCGCAGGCAGAGCCTGGTTCCCCGGGGCAGTGATGATAATAGTCTATAGATGATGATATGGATGATGCAGGATAGGGGTAGTGGTAGAGGTGATGGCAGTTTGTGAGGGAAAGTAGGGCTTGAGCACAAGGATCACACTGACTCACAGTTTTTTGTAGTTTTCCAAGTCTTTACTACAGATGTTGTTAGCAGAGTACTGTCCACGGAGTCTGTACCGGGGCCGGGTTGCTCCCACCCTGACCGGGTCCTTGGCTTCCCACTCCTGCGCTGTGTGTGTGGCCCTGCTGCCGCTTTAGCTAGGCTGCCGGCCCTGTCTCTCCTCACAGGTACCTCTTTGCTAGGCAACTTGAGTCTTTCCGTGTGTTTCTGACCCCGCGGTGTTGCTTCGCTGAGGTACAGTGTAGATCTATAACCTCCACTAGTCCAGTGTTTACTGTGCTGCTTGTGTCAGTCACAGTTTCAGATCCGGTGTCCGGCTGTGGAGAAGCCTAAGGCAGCTCCTTTACACCACAGTCCCTCTTCCTCAGTTCTCCCAGGAACTGAACTCTTCACAGTACTGCTACGTACTGAACTACTCACTTCCTCTCTACACCAGAATATATAGGGGAGCTGCTTTAGCTCCCCCTTCTGGCCTAGAGGCGCTAGTACAGTGTTACGTGTTGTGTGGGGAGTGAACCCTTGTTGATGTTACTGTGGCACATTAACCCCTGGGGTGCCACATTCCCCCTTAGTGAAAGACAGTACTACGGGCTGTGGAAAAACAAATAGTTAATATATCAGTTAATATTTACAAAGTCTTAAAAAATAAAAAGTACAAAAACCACTAACGCTCAAAAAGAGTCCAAAAGTTCAAAAAGCAGTCTTTCCGGGGGGTTAGTCTATTGCCTCCGGGCTGATAGATATATACAAGTCTTTACCACAACCAGTCCTGTGGTAGTTATGGTCTGTAAATAAATAAAGAAGAAAAGAAGTTCAAGAATATTCAAGAAGTTCATACAGGATAGTCTCTGTAGGTACTGGGCTTTTTAAAGTTGCAAACTATTAACACGTACGGGTATCTCTGGTTTAAGTGCAGTAGGCTCCCAAGCCCTCGGGTCACCGCATAAGAGGCCAAGTTCTTACTCTCCGTGGCTGCCACCTAACACCATGCTACTCTCACCCTTTTTGTACATTCACATCTTACCGGGTTCTATTAAACTTTACAATAACATATTTACATTTCACATTTGATTGCATACTTTAATCTCTGTACCTAGCCGGTAACTGACCCTTGGTACTACGCTCTTATCTGCGTAAAGCTGGTGTACTGGGTGTACTTAGCCTAATGGTGTGGGTGGACGTGTACCTACTTGGAGTATCTGGTAAAATTACAGATGGAGATCTGACAGTAGGACTGGCAAGCTCACTGGGACCAGGAATAGGTTGTTCCTCTTCAGGCTCGACTTTTAGTATGTCATGTCTTGGGAATTCTGGTTGTACGGATTCCAGTGTTGGTTCAACCATTGGAGGGAAAGCAATCATGGGAACAACAACTGCTCCGTAGTAATTTGGCCATGTTTTGGGGAAAGTCTCCTAAGACGGTATGGAAAACTTCATCTTCTTCCTTGACAGGTGGGACCTGTACGGGTACGGTTACTTATGGTGTCTTCAGGGTTTCAGGACACGGTTTGAGATGGTCTCTTGACACAACTGCTTATGTTCTTCCTTCATCCTTGCTGTTTAGACACACTTTGGCATTATCTAAGTTTGATGGTAAGACTGTATATGGGGTGGTTTCCCACTGATTATCCAATTTGTTGGTGCTACAGCAAATCGATTAAATGTTCTCTCTTTGTCTTTCTCTAGCCTGCCGGAAACGTTTCTCTATGCACTCTTTTACTTGGCAATACTGCTGATGACGTAGTGTATCCCAATTGGATTCTTCAACTTCTGCGTCTGGTTTTAGAATTCCCATATCTAAATCAATTGGCAGTTTACCGGGTCTTGCACGCATAAGGTAGGCTGGGGTGCAGTTTGTAGAACTAACCGGGACATGGTTATACAAGTCTACCAAGTCGGGTAATTTCTCTGGCCATTGATTTCTTTCTGACTCTGGTAATGTTTTCAACATGTCAATCATAATATGGTTCATCTTTTCGCATAAGCCATTGGTTTGGGGATGGTAGGCTGTTGTGCGGATCTTCTTACAGCCGTATGTGTTGCAGAATTCCTGGAAAATCTCTGACTCGAAAGCTGGACCTTGATCTGCTAGGACTTGTTCCGGGTAGCCATGAGGTTTACAAAAATCTGTCTGAAATGGTCTTGCAGCTGTCTTCACTGTCAGGTCCTTGACGGGTACCACCACTAAGAAGCGAGAGTAATGATCCACGATGGTTAAGGCATCGATGTAGCCTGACTGGCTTGGTGACAACTTGACATGGTCTAACGCAACTAACTTGAGTGGTTGCTTGGTTACTATGGACTGGAGTGGGGCTCCCTGTTGATCATTTCTTCTGAGGTTGCACGGGCCACATCTTCTACACCAATCTTCAATTGATTTTCTCATGCCAACCTAGTAGAATTTCTCTCTTAAGAGCACTTCCAACTTCTTCCATCCAAAATGACCTGCACCGTCATGGTAGGCTTCTAACACCATTTTGACGTCTCTCTTGAGCACAATAATCTGCCAGACCAACTCATGTGTTTTAGGGTTGGTGTGCCTTCTGCAGAGCTTCCCTTGGTATAGGAACAACTTGCATTTCTCTTTCCAGAGTTGTTGGGTCTCAGCTGGAGCGTTCTGATTAGGGTACGCACCTTGTTGTGTAAGCAGTTTTTTCACTAGCTTCACAGCTGGATCGCTATCTTGGGTTTCAGCCCATCCATGGTGTGGTAACGGGTTAAGATTTGCCTCTTGTTGTCTTTGGTAGATGCCGGGTTGATACTTTTGTACCTTAGAATGGTGAAAGGCCGGTAGTTAAATTTCTTCCAGCTCCTCCGTTCCTCTTCCACGTCTTTCAGGTGTGGCATCCGGACAAGGATCTCCGTTCCCGTTCTTGCGGCCTGCCCTATATTTGATGACAAAATTTGTAGTTAGACAGCCGGGCTGTCCATCGCTGCTCCAGCGCACCTAATTTTGCTGAGTCCAGGTGGGTCAATGGGTTGTTTCCGAGTAGATGGTGAATTCTGCAGATGCCAGGTAGTGCTTGAAACACTCGGTTACAGCCCAAACTACTGCCAGTAGTTGGTTTCTTTCCGTAGGCCAGAGTTTCCTGCTTGCAAAGGCAATAACTCTTTTTTGCCTCCTTGCTTCTGTGACAGTACTGCTCCCAGTCCCACGTTGCTGGCATCCGTGTACAGAATGAAGGGTTGATGGTATTCCGGATATGCCAGGATCTCTTCTCCTGTCAGCACACACTTTAGCTTTTTTAAGGACACTTCCTCCTCATCTCTTCACTGTAAAGGGGATTCCGGGTTGAAGACCTTTTTGACTGTCCTACTAGGATGTCTTGGTTAAATCTTTTTGTAATAGCCTACCAGGCCCAAGAATTGTCTCACTTCTTTCACATTAGTAGGTCTTGGCCAATCCCTTATCACGGTGACTTCATCAGGATCCGTGGCTACTCCCTCTCGAACTCACGACGTGTCCCAGGTACTGTATCTTTGGCTTGAGAAGGTGGCACTTGGATGGCTTGATCTTCATGCCATATCCAGATAAGGCCTCAAACACTTCTGCCAGGTCTTGTAGATGTTGCTCATACGTCTTAGAGTAGACTATGACATCATCTAGGTACAGGAGGACATTCAGTTCTTATGTCCTAGGCAGCTCTCCATCAGGCGTTGGAAGGTGCCGGGTGCATTGCAGAGTCCAAATGACATACAATTAAACTCACAGAGGCTTATCGGCGTAGTAAACGCTGTCTTCTCCTTGTCAGCCTCTGCCACAGGACTTGCCAGTACCCACTAGTCAGATGAAGGGTAGAAAAGTAGTTAGCAGATTTTAATGCGGCTAATGACTCCTCAATCCTAGGTAATGGGTATGCATCCTTGTGTGTAATGCGGTTGATCTGCCGGTAGTCTACACACATTCTCATGGTCTCGTCCTTCTTTTTAACAAACCCACTAAAGGCGCTGCCCAGTGGCTACAACTATCTCTTATTACCCCTGCAGTTTTCATCTCTTTGAGCATGTCTTTGGTGGTTTGGTAGTGAGCGGGTGGTAATGGTATATACCTCTCTTTTATAGGCTGATGGTTACCTGTGGGTATAGCGGCTCTACCCCTTTAATTTGCCCAAAGTCTAACGGGTGTTTGCTGAATATCTGCTCATATTCTTTTACTACCTGGTATACTCCATGCTTTTGATGGGGAGGTGTAGAACTGGTACCCACGTGTAGCTTTTGGCACCAATCCTCCAGCTTTTCCCCTGAGCCATTGTCATCCGCCTGACTTGACGGGTTAAGGGCTCGACGGCTGTGATGGCATTGTTATCAACCGTAAATAATTTAGCCATGGTAACATACTTTGGTAGGGTGACCACATCTTCCCCGGAATTTAGAAGGCGTAATGGCACTCTTCCCCGGTGTACCTCAACCACTCCTCTGGCTGTCAGTATAGTGGGCCTATTATCTGAGCACACGGGTTCTACCAGGGCTTAATAGTCTTGCCCTTTTATGCCTATTGCGGCTCTACACCAGACTAACATTTCAGTTTTGGGAGGTATTACAATGGGTATCGGGTCACATATCTTTACACTGCCAATTTCGCCTCCTGATATGTTTACCTGTTGTTTCAACATCAGGGCTGTTATTTCTTTTTGTAGAAGTCTCTGTTGCCCGGCTCTGGCAGTCTCGGCAATCTGCTGTAAGACAGTAATTACCTCGAAAAACACTTTTCAATTACATTCATTCCTAGTAACATTACTGGTTCACGTTCTCGCCGGTCAACATCTACAATGATAATACCCTGGTTCTGCAATTCTACTTTCCCAATCTGAATGGTCATTTCTCTGAACCCAACTTGTGGTATTAGTTCACCATTGCTAGTCCTTAAGTTCACTGCAATGTCAGTTGGACCACTACTAATGTCTGAATCAGCCAACAAGGTGCTGAAGGGAATGCCATCCAACACGATAGGGATGACTGGACGTCCTCCCACGAACTTGTCATACCAGGCTGAAGGACCTTGAGAGTTCAATCCTGAGGAGTGGTCCACCTTCCTAGGGGATCCTCGTTTAAAGCACATTCCCGGGCAAAGTGGCCTGGCTCCTTGCAACTGCGGCAAATGGGCTGTCCATCCGGCTGATAGTGGTCGCTGGGTCGTCCTCTCGTCGCTTGGTACTTCCTGGGCCTCATCCATGGGACAACCTCCTTGCTGGTCGCCAACTCGATCTTGGGTGTAGGCTTGAATCCACTCAGCTCCTTGATGACTTTAGCCATGGAAATAACAGTAAAAAACAAAAACCAATGCAAAAAACGTATATGGTAAGTGTCACACAAAAGGCGTTCTGCTGTAAAAATAAATAGCAAGTGCCGTAACAAAAACAGGGCCTTTAGACCAGAAGGGGGAGCTAATGCAGTGTTACGTGTTGTGTGGGGGAGTAAACCCTTGTTGATGTTACTGTGGCACATTAACCCCTGGAGTGCCACATGTCTCTCCCGTGTGCGCAGTGTCTCTCCCGTGTGCGCAGTGTCTCTCTCGTGTGCGCTGGGTCTCTCCCGTGTGCGCTGGGTCAATCCCGTGTGCGCTGGGTCAATCCCGTGTGTGCTAGGTCAATCCTATGTGCGCTTGGTCTCTCCCCTGTGTGCGCTGGGTCTCTCTCCCGTGTGCTCTGTCTCAGTCTCCCCTGTATGCATCTCTGTGTCTCTGCCTGTCTCACTGTGTCCCCCTGTACCTGTGTCTATCCCCCTATGTTTCTGTGTCTATGGCTATTCCCCTGCATCTATGACTATCCTCCTGTGTCCCCCTGTGTGTATGGCTCTCCCACTGTGCTGCGTCCTCCCCCCTGGCCCCCCTCTGTTCTCACCCCTGCCTGGCTCCCCACTCTATTCTCACCCTTGCCTGCTCCCCCCTCTTTTTCCACCCTGGCCGCTCCCCCCTCTTTTCTCACCCCTGGCCGGCTCCCCCCTATGTTCTCACCCCTGGCCGGCTTCCCCCTTGCCCCCTCTGATCTCACCCCTGGTCAGCTTCCCCCTCGCCCCCCTCTGTTGTCACTCCTGGGCGGCTCCCCCCTCGCCCCCTCTGTTGTCACCCCTGGGCAGCTCCCCCCTCGCCCCCCCTCTGTTGTCACCCCTGGCCGACTACCCCCTCACCCCCCTCTGTTGTCACCTCTGCCTGGCTCCCCCCTCGCACCCCTCTGTTATCACCCTGGCTGGCTTTACCGATGCCGGCTGCTGAAGGCTTCAGGAACACGCTCTCAGACTGTGGATCGGGTCATGTGACAGGGCGGGCAATGTGACATCACACAGCCCGCCCTGTCAATGGCCGCTGCACAGACTGATAGTGTGTTCCTGAAGCCTTCAGCAGCCGGCATTGGTAAAGCCAGCCAGGGGTGAGAACAGAGGGAGGCGAGGGGGGAGGACGGAAGGGAGTGGACAGTGGTTGGGGGTGCCGGGGTTCCGCTGGCGATAGTGTGTGGCAGGCAGCACTACCGCCAGCGGACGCCATATTGTTACACCCAAGTGGGTGTATAATTGCCTTGTGGCCACCGGAAGTGACATAGCGTTACAACCAGACGGAAGTGGCCACAAGGCAATTATATATAAAATTAGCAGCTTAATCTACCATAATTCCGATCTTTTACCCAGTTGGAAATCTTTATTAATAATGGTCTTTAGCAATAGTAACTCTCAGTCTAGCTAATATATTTGCTTTGACAGAGTTACAACATTTCTTTAGACTCTTGTGTTTGTCCAACCGTGCTATAAATAGCTACAAGTCAAATAATAATTATCCTTACAACTGATATCCAGTCCAATACTGACGAGAGTGTGAAAAATTATTTTCTTAATACCGCATATCCTCGCGTATAAGCCGAGTTTTTCAGCCCAAAAATTGGGCTGAAAAGTGCCCCCCTCGGCTTATACGCGAGTCACTCGGTATACTGTGTGGGGGGGGCTGTGACCGGGTGCTGGAGGAGGCAGGAGGGGGCCGCAGGTGACCGCGGCGGTCACGTGGGGCCGCCTCATTAGTGAATGAATATGCACGGCATCCCCCCGTCCATCAGCGGCGGGGGGATGCCGTGCATATTGCACTACACTCGGCCCCCAGCAGTAACACACAGCCCCCCCTCCTTATTATGTCCCCCCCAGGCTGCGGCACCTGTCAAAATAACAAACACTTTATACATCACCTCTCCGGCGCAGCTCCTCCGCTCCTCCGGTCCCGGCTTCTTCCTTCTTGTGCCGGTGTCATGTGACCGGGCACAGGAGATGACGTCATTTCCTGTGCGCGGTCACAGCACTAGAAGCCGGCACAAGAAGGAAGAAGCTGGGACCGGAGGAGCGGAGGAGCTGCGCCGGAGACGTGATGTATAAAGTGTTTGTTATTTTGACAGGTGCCGCAGGCACTACCACTGGGGAGGCTGCCTGTATACACCACTGGGGATGCTGCCTGTATACTACCACTGGGGAGGCTGCCTGTATACTACCACTGGGGAGGCTGCCTGTATACTACCACTGGGGAGGCTGCTGTATACTACCACTGGGGAGGCTGCTGTATACTACCACTGGGGAGGCTGCTTTATACTACCACTGGGGAGGCTGCTGTATACCACACTGCTGGGGCTGTATACCTGTGCTGGGGTCCACCCTCGGCTTATACACGAGTCAATAGGTTTTCCCAGGTTTTGGGGCAAAAGTAGGGGGTCAGCTTATACACGGTCGGCTTATACACGAGTATATACGGTATATATAATTAGAAGAAGTTAATTTGTCAACCTAATTTGTCATCCTTTTATACATTTTATTGTAAATATCTAAAAATAATAATTATAACAAAGCTGTGTAGTATATTTCCTGTTATATAGCGACCGATTACATTATGAATTGGCGGTATATGTCACAGAGGTGATTGTCTTCTGTGATATATATCTGAAGATTTCAACTTTGTTACCTGTGGTGCCACAAATGTTGGTAAAGTATGCACAGAGCCATGTTTACAGATATCTGGATAGATGGTTGGATCTGGCTATCCACATACCCCCATGAATGGGTGTACCTCATATGTTTTAATGGAGTCTGTGTTTTTGACACATGAGCAGTCAGAAGGCCTCTGAATGAGGTGTAGTTTACTGATAAGAGCCTGACAATTTCCAAGAGATCACGTTAAGAAATGAATAAGTCACCAGACACTAAGGCTATATTCACACGGTGCGTTAGTGCACCGTTATTGCTGCATTTCCTACGGATCCGCTATTTGCAGTGAAATGCAGTGACAGCTGTCCCCGCCAAGTCAATGCATTTCACAATTTGGCATAAGGACGCAGTGTTTTTTTGGGCTCAAGAACGGATCCATAAAAAGAATGAGCATGTCAATTGTTTGACGTTATCTGCTGCACTGTTTATTCACCTATCCGCGCTCCCACAGTGATCTCCAGCGATGTCCTCCCCTTCGCGGAGGCCGAAGGACCTGTGAGAGTGCTCTGTTTGGGGCTTGAGGACCTGGCATTGCACCAAGTGACTGAGTGCCATCCCTTAGTAACATGCGCAGGTCCTAGAGGCACCGAACACTGCAGCCTCCATGAAGAGAACAACGCTGGAGATCACAGAGGAAGCGCAGGGAGGTGAGTAAATAGCGCAGCAGATAACACAACACATTCACACACAAGGCTGCGTTGCGGATCCTCGCAAAACACAGCCAAAATGCTGTGTGTAAATGTAGCCTTAGAGCAGAGGTCCCCAAATCCAGGCCTCAAGGGCCGCCAACAGTGCAGGTTTTCAGGATTTCCTTAGTATTGTACAGGGCTTGGAATCATTACCTGTGCAGATGATCACATTAGCACCTGTGCAATACTAAGGAAATCCTGAAATCCTGCATTGTTGGCGGCCCTTGAGGCCTAGAGTTGGGGACCTCTGCCTTAGAGTGTATGAAGCTGCTGACCGCAGCATATCAAGTAGGGATGGTAGTTAGAAAAGACTTAATAGGGCTCACAATATGTAAACTGAGAAATAATGTTCAGAAAGTCAGGAAAATTCCATTTATCACAGCTATCTAATTCAAAGAAGATTCGGGAACGTTTCGACTTTATGGACCTAGTACGGAAGCAGTTAAGAGATCTTAAAGTTTATTAGAATTTGTAGAAGATGCAGGTACCCAAAAATATGGTCTGGAAAATTATTCGGACAAATTGCAAAGTCATCCAGGAGTTTAGTGATAAATCCAGGGTTGTGAGATTGAGAACTGAAGGTTGTAGTGAAGCCAAGATACCCTGTGGAGGTCACATGGTTCCATTTATCATTGCCAAAATGCCAAAATAAAGGAAAGTATTGAAAATGCTTGGTTTCGTCTACAATATCATGTTGCATACCTAGAAGTATATACAATATATATATTGTGGTGATGCGACCCCGATGTGTCCCCTGACCGGTGTACAGCACATGGGGATTGTATCTTTTGCTCTGTGGCAGCACTCACAGGGTTAACAGTAGTGAGATCTGAGCGGAGTGCTGATTGAAAGCACTCATGCCCACCTGTGATGGGATAGGAGATGATATGAGCTGCCCTGGGCTGAGGAGTGGATCAGAACAGGAGGAACTGCTGTGTGAAGCTAACACAGCCTGGGAGCTCTCTCAGAGAGGATGTTCATGAGACTAGTGAGCGGACGGTGCAGAGAGAGAGTGGTTGTGTGCTGATAACACAGCCTAGCAGTGAGGACCTGGCCCTCACCAGTGGAGCCGGCCAGGACAGAGCCTGTCCTAGGTACAGAGGTACTGTGTGTGTTGGATGAACAGAGTTGTACCAGCTGTGCCCCAGAACCTGGAGGTCTGTAATATACCTGAACTGTACCACTAAACTGTGTGTTGTGTGAACAGTTGCCTGAGTCCCTGCCTTCCGTCGTGCCGATCCTAACCGCTACCTTACACTAATATATATATATATATGTATATAAGTATATATATATAAATATATATATATATATATATATAATATATATATATATATATATATATAAAGAGTAAATATCAGGATATCTTGGTAATCCAGCATAGGCTCCGCAGAGCAATTTTTCTCAAAAAAATTACCGTAACTTTTATTTGTGATTGCAAGGCCCCTTTCACACTAACATTTTGTCAAATTGCGTCAGATCCGGCAGATTTACTGCATCTGCCGCCTAACGGCCACACTTGCGGCAAGCCCCATGCATTGTCTATGGGGCGTGTGTCAAGTGCAGTAAAGCAGCGGTCCCGAAAGTGCGGCTGTTAGGCGGCAGATGCGGTAAATCTGCGGGATCTGCTGCAATTTAGACAAAACGCTAATCTGAAAGGGGCCTAAAATGTCCAATCTCTCCATACAAACTGATTAGTGACGTAGTGATCACAGATTGGGTTGGGGTACACTCATATGGCAGCGATATTTAAGCACACAGCAATGGTTTCTCAATTAGATAAGTCATTTCCACTTTATTACACTTCATAAACCAGACTCCAGAACCACATAACACAATGAGCCTTTCATTGGCTGTTCAGTAATATACACATCATACACAGTCTTTTCACTGCTGGAATTGTCCATAGAGATCCCACTGGCTTTTGCTCAGCCTTCACTCACTGTTTTCATGTCCGTTATCTCTCTGGAGGTTTTGGGTAGCATTCACCACTCCGTCGCTCTCGGTAGCCTCACACAGGTTGAATATCCAGCCGGCATAGTATGTCCTGCTCCATTTGCAGGATATAAGAAGACTGGTTTTACCCAGAACCAGTCACCTGAAAACCCACCTGACACAGTTACAGGTGGGAAGCTGGTCTTAATCAGAAACACACAGAGCTACATGCATTTAACTCTTCCTAGTACTGCTGAAAGACATAGTAAGGGTATGTCCTCACGATCCAGAGGAGCTGCGTGTTGGACGCAGCTCCTCCGGACCTGAGGGAAGCCGCGGTTGCCTGCAGGGAGACCGCAGCCGCCCTGTACTCACCATGTGCGGCGGGTGCGGCCGGCTTCTCCCTGCAGTCACCCGATGGGAGCCGCTTCCGACCCCGCAGCATGAAATAAACATGCTGCGGAGGAGCGGACTCCCGGCAACCCGCACCGCAGCTTCAAAGACGCTGCGGGCGGGTTACGCATAGTGAGGATGGGATTTCTTGAAATCCCATCCACTATGCTACTACTGTACTACGCAGCGTTTTGGACGCAGCGCAAAGACGCTGTGTCCAAAACGCTGCGTCTCCTGATCGTGAGGATGCACCCTAACACATCACATTGCATGAGGCCTCTACCTGTGCAATGTATACCAGACATTCATACCATGGCTGGCCGCCATATCATAATATATATATCTACTGTATAGTGATGTATCAACTGGTTGTATTGAGAGAGAGCAGGTGTGTATCGCACACAGAGGTCTGCTGCGATCTAAGTCCAGGACGGTTTGCTGAGACTTGTTCCATGAGCCTGTACAGTTTGTTTAGGGATGGTCAGAAGTGATGGGAGGGACTGGTTATCCACATAGCGCCTCCCGTGAGTGTGTTCCTGCTGATATAATGTGACTACTTCCTGGTCACATGTCTGTGATGTTAGGGATCAGTCTGAAGCTGATGACACATTCTGTTTGGTGGTTCCAGTTAGGCAGCTGTCCCAGATATCCGAACTGTCAGGAGACAGTTTATGGAGCAGCCATTCACCTGAAAGGTATCCTCAGAGACAGGAGGTTGTATACTGATTGCAATCAATTTCTGGACAATGAAATTACTCCACTGTGTTACCACAACACTGGAGGTATCCAAACACCATTTTGGTGCACCCCACTATTGAGACGAACTGTGTGTCGTGTTATAATGCCAAAGGTCGGCGTATGGTTAATTTGTACAACACGGTTTATGTAAGGTAATAAACCAGGGATTAACTTATTTAAATGAAGAGACTGTTGCTGTGTGTTTGAATATCGCTGCCAAGTGAGTGTACCCTCAACATGCTCAGTGATCGCTACATCACATGTGGTGGAGAATGCGGGTATCCACTGCAGCCTGGTTGCTAGGGACAACAGTCCTGGTGCACATGGGAGGAGTCAAGCAACTGGCTGTGAGTCAGTGGGCTCATGAAAATCTTTTCTGGGTAAGCTGCGCAGAGTGCCTTATGTGGATCGGGGTGCAGTGGCAGGGGTCTGACAACCGGAGGTGCAAGGAGGTCCAGTGACAGTGTTAGGAAGTGAAGCAACTATGAGTGAGGTGGCTTACACGAATGCTTTTCAGGAGTTCTATTACTTTGTGATACATGTGCATCAGCAGGAGCTGGTGGGGTGTCCACGGAAGGTACCCCTATAGACTGGGTTGCCCAAAACGGGGCAGAATCTCAAAAGGGGGTGGTGGACATAAAGGGGATAATGGCTCAAAAGAGGGTGGTGGTCCTAAAGATAATGGCTCAATAAAGGGCAGAGTCTTGAAAAGTGGTGGTCACCCAAAAGGGGGCAGAGCATCCCGAATCCAAAGGGGTGGCACAGATGGACTGTAGCCAGGGACAAGTGTGTTCGTACTGTGTGTGTCCAGTCTGCGATATGGACTACCCTTCCAGCAAAGTTCCACGTGTGTGTTCCATGGAAGTCAATGCGGAATGCGTGACTGGATTTGTAGAATCAGGGAGCTTGTAACCCTATTAAGGGCCACACCTGATGTATACATAATGCCCAGAAAGAAGATTGAAGTCACCTGCATTCATGGGGACACTGAATCCAGTGTCTAGAGAGGTCATTGAGACAGCCAAGGTCATTGGGAGCCACAATGTGGGTGTAGTCCCAGACTTAGTGTGTCCAATGATCATAGGCCAAGACTCTAAATTATTTTTGGACTTGTTGGAGAAGGGGCCGAGTCCAGTTGCTCAGATAAGAGCTGGAACAGTCCTAAGGAAGTCCCACTACAGTAGGAGGCTGAAGAGCTTTCTTGTGGGGGTATTTCATGTATAATAAGAAGTTAACACATACTAAAATTGATGGGTCAGAGTTAGGAGTGGCCAGAGAAAGTTATGCATCTACCCAATTAAAGGTCCCGTTACACGGGGAAACATCTCACGGGAGCGCACACATTTTTGGCCGCTAGCCAAGATCGCTGTGCTGCTGTTACACCGGGAGACATCGCCGGCAACGCAGCAGTGATGTTGAAAGCAACTATCGCTGCCAGGGTTAAATTCAACCTTGGCAGCGATCGTTAACATTGGACTCAATGGGGGAAGTTGCTTTCAACATCACAGTTGCGGTGTCACACTGGGTGCTTCTGCCAGATCGCCTGAGCAACATTGCCTGGTTTCAGCGAGCAACTGTCGCCGTTGATATCACCCTGTTACACGGGGCAATGCTCTGGCGATGTTGCTGCAACTTAGCCACGCCCCTGAGTTGCCGCATGTTGCCGGAGATGTTTGCCCATGTAATGGTACTTTAGTGATCTGATGTCACCTGAAATGCACCACAGTATGACTGATAGTATTATGGTAGCTAAAAAGAAAGGAGCTGACACCAAGTTAGCTAGCGACTGGGGGTTCACCATACCATGTAGAATGATATAGACTCCAGGGGTGACTGCCTCCAAGAAAGAAAGGGAGTACAGTTAGGAAGGGCCAAGCAAGTGCGGCAAATCCTTCCAACACCGAAGGAGCAAGAGCCACAAAGAAGCTGCCCAAGTAACCCTTGCTGACAATATAATGTGTGCTTCTGTTCCAAGTGGGGGTCCTCTTTCTCACTCTGAGGACACCAGAATGGAAGATGAAGAGTGATTGCCAGTAGCAACCACCAGGGCTGAGGCAGATAATAAAATGATGTTGGTGAAATTGTCAGCAGAGGACTTCATAGAAGTGTATGGCACCACGGTCGAGAAGGTTGAAGACTCCAAAGAATCTGAAGGTGTAGAGTTGTAGCATTGAAAACCTCTGAAGGTGACACTATTGAGACCCAAGAGAGGGCTAAAGGGACTGTGCCAAGACCCACAAGAAGGTTAAAGCTGCCACTGCTGAGACCCAGGTGGAGACTGAGGTCACAGAAGTAGAAGAAGCCACAGAAGAAGTGAGGTCTGAAGCAGATACCTCGTTGAGTGATGGAAGCTCACCCAATCCAGAGGATGGAAGACGCAAGATGAGGAGGCTCAAGGAGACAGTATAAGCCCATTGAAAGCAAGAGGGCTTTGAAGACAGGCTGTTGATAGCCGAGTGTGTGCAGTTGGAGTGTGAGATGTCTTGAGAAGATTCTGCTGGTAAGGAAGCAGTTGAAGCAAGAGGAGCTTCAGAGACAGACCGCAGAGAGCCAAATAAGTGCACTGGCGAGAGAGATGTCCAAGCTCAGAGGTCAACTAGCAAAAAGCCAGTTGATTAATAAGGCATAATAATCAAAAGGAGGAAAAATGTGGAGCCATAATTGCTTCAGGAATTTGCAGTAAAATATATATCTTTATTTTGAGACAGTTTTTAACACCAAGGTCAGAAATAATGGTGCAACCATTACAAATACATAGCACTTAATCCATATACAATAAATGGATGCCATAGAAAGTTTCATCATATTGCACAATAGGATATAATACAGAGGCTACTGCATTAGACTGGTGTAGTCAGATGAAACATAATGAGACAGCATAGTAATCACGGTAAAGACTGGCAGCTCATAAGTAAAATATTGCAATACCCCATAAAGTGCAAAGAAGTACATACAGTCAAAGTGCAATCACATATAAAGCATAAGGTGCTAGTGCAGGATGAAGAGATTCAATCCCTCCATATCAGACTCCTTACGTACGTTTCGCTTGCTTTAATTACGCATATGCTTCATCTAGAGGAGTAGTGATACAAGGCAATGGCCCAATCAAGCGTCACATGTTTTACGTGTTGGAATCGGCGCATGCGCTGTCGGCGTCCGACGCCAGTGATGTCACTACCAGCGCGATGCTAAGCCCATCACAATGCGCCCGGCAGTTGCCATGGGAGCATGTAAACAGGCCCAGCGTATCCCTCGCCATCGTGGCAGACCAGCAGGGTGGCAGACCGCGCATGCGCGCACGCAATGATTGTACTTACATTCATTGAGCCTGATGCAAAAAAACACGCATTACAATATAATATAATGACAATCTTGAGTAAGGTTTCTTTCTCCCTTCTTCCAAAGATGGTGGTTATTCAGGCTTAATGATAGATGGTAGACATTTCAGGGTAGGTAACCGCACAGCATGTATAGTGCATCATGGAATATATCCGCTGTAATACAGATAAGACACAATTTAAAAACCAGACCCCACAGATAAAACATCTCACAATGCATTCATAGTGATGAAAAAAATGACAAAAAGACGAAAAAAGAGAAAGAACGTCCAAAAAGTCAATTGATGAATTACTAAATTTATAAGTGAGTCTGATGTTCAAATTATTTTTATTTAATTCGTCCATAAATGATCTGAGTGCTCTGCAGTGCCCTGCCACACAAAAAGAACATCATCAATATAGCGCATCCAGCACTGCACATGGGCAACGGCCCGCACACCCCTGCACGCAAAAATACCCCGCTCCCAGTGTCCTAGGAATAGATTTGCATACGAAGGTGAGGGGGCACAGGCCGTCGAACATCTTTGAAAGTAAAAAAGTTGTGGGACAGGACAAAGCAGAGCAGCTCAATAATCAGCTCACATAAATGCGCATCCCGGTTGGACTCCTCAAGGAAGAAGCGGACCACCTCCACACCTGCATCATGATCGATGCAGGTGTAGAGGGACTCCATGTCGGCAGTGACTATGAACATATTCCTTCTCCACAAAGATCCCGTCAATCCTAGTGAGGGCGTCCGTAGTATCCCGTAGATACGATGGCAATGTTTCAACAAGATTTTAAATAAAAGTCGATAAATCGACATACCGGATCACAAAGACCATCCATGCCTGAAACTATCGGACGGCCCCGGCGAATTGACGGGATCCTTGTGGATTTTGGGAAGCAAGTAGAAGGTGGCACTTTAGGGGCCTTGACCATCAGTCCATCAAGGACTTTTTTAGTGATGATCCCCTCCTCCATTGTACTCACTAAAATCCTTTCCAAATCATAAGAAAAAGAGCTAACAGGATTCTGATCTAGCTTCTGATAGACATTTTTGTCTCTCAGTTGCCTGAAGGCCTCCTTTTCATATAGTTGGCATGGCCAAATAACAATGTGCCCCCTTTGTCGGCCGCCTTAATGACCACATTGTCGAGAGATTTTAACTCGGCAATGGCCTTCCTCTGTTGGTGGGTGAGGTTATCAAACGACCTCCTAGTACTTAGTTTTTTAAAATCATCCACCACCAATCTAGTGAATATATCGATGGCCGGGCAGGCCGACAAAGGGGGGAACCTAGTTGACTTTGGCATTAAATATTGGGGGAACCTACCTGGTTCGTTAGATGGTAATTCATTCTCTAAATCCTCCAAGGCACCAAGGGCTTCTTGTTCTAAAACATCTCCCATCCCTAGAGCACCCTTCATATGCAGTTTCTTCAACAGTACTTTGCGTGCAAATAAATGCACGTCCTTCATGGCTACAAAAAAATTGAATGAGTTAGCCGATACAAAAGTAAGGCCTTTAGAAAGCACATCTATCTGCATAGGAGTTAAAACATGCTCTGAGAGATTAACAACTTGGAGACTGTTATCACAAATTGAAGGCGAGTCACTATTTGGCATGTTTCATCATTCAACCGACCCGATGATCCTGGTATTTCGTCCTCTGAGTCACCCTGAGTTTCATCTCCAGATGTTAAAGAAACCAGGGACGGGGTCCTAGGTAAATCTGGCGCACCAGGTTTAGGTAGGCCAGGTTTAGGTCCATGGGGTGGTTTTTTAGGTTTCCCACGCTTGTTTTTCCACTTATACACTCTGTGATTAGAATAATCACTTTGGTCTCGGTGGAATTTTTTCAACTTGCCTTCCTTGATCTCTTTTTCCCATTTTGTGATATCGCCCTCAATTTCTTTCTCAAATTTGGCCAACGCTTCTTTGGAGAGGCCCTCCTTAATCAAAATCTGTAATTCATCTATTTCATTTTCCAGTAGGGCTATGCTAGACTTGTTGTCATTTGACAGCAAGCCTATGAAACCCCTAGAACAAGTGTCTGCAATGGTCTCCCACTGAGACTTAAAGGCCTCATCCTCTATAGGGTAGGCCGGAAATACTTGGACTCTAAGCCCTCTGGGTATTAGGCCCTTTAGCAGATATTTTTCAAGAAAAGCATGGTTCCACCATAGCCGTGTTCGTTTTCTCATGAGATCCTTGTATCTCACAATCTTGTCATGTAGACCACCGCTGAGATCCTTGCCCAAATTGTCACCATGTTCCTTTAAGGTCTCGTCTAGTTCAAAGAGCCACGTGCGATCACGGGTCCTATAAATCGAGTGATGGCTCCAGGACTTACAAAATAAATCAACACATCTCGTGTAGCAGTACACATGTTGTGTATTTTGCTACATGTGGATGCAACAAAATCTATATTGGGTTAACCACGAGAGAGTTGAGGGTCAGGATTCGTGAACATGTGAGGGACATCTTGCTGCCAAAAAAGCTAAAAAGGAAGAGGTCGCGGCCCTAAAACCTCTACTCCATCACTTTTATCACCATCATGGGTGTAATGTAAAAACTTTAAAGGTGAAGGAGATTGATCAGATACATGGAGGAATTAGGGGAGGGGACTTTCAAAAAATGCTGTCCCAACGGGAAATAAAATGGATAATTACACTTGATACCGTGTCTCCTAGAGGTCTAAATGAAGCCATTAGCTTTGTTCCGTTTCTATGAGATATTAGAGGTGCTTCTGTCTTACAATAATATGTCTGAGATTTCTCTGACGGCCGTTGTGATCTTATGCCCAATCTGATAAGGATGTTCTCTTTTTTAAAAATAACATGTTTCTTTACTTCTTTTCTCTTTTCTCTCTTTTTTGTCTTTTATTCATCCTCTCACTATCAATGCATTGTGAGATGTTTTATCTGTGGGGTCTGGTTTTTAAATTGTGTCTTATCTGTATTACAGCGGATATATTCCATGATGCACTATACATGCTGTGCGGTTACCTACCCTGAAATGTCTACCATCTATCATTAAGCCTGAATAACCACCATCTTTGGAAGAAGGGAGAAAGAAACCTTACTCAAGATTGTCATTATATTATATTGTAATGCATGTTTTTTTGCATCAGGCTCAATGAATGTAAGTACAATGATTGCGTGCGCGCATGCGCGGTCTGTTCCCCCTGCTGGTCTGCCACGATGGCGCGGGATATGCTGGGCCTGTTTACATGCTCCCATGGCAACTGCCGGGCGCATTGTGATGGGCTTAGCGTCGCGCCGGTAGTGACATCACTGGCGTCGGACGCCGACGGCGCATGCGCCGATTCCAACGCTCTGATTGGCCGGGTAAAACATGTGACCGCATGTGTATATGGATATAAAATTCGTCATTGCCTTGTATCACTACTCCTCTAGATGAAGCATATGCGTAATTAAAGCAAGCGAAACGTACGTAAGGAGTCTGATATGGAGGGATTGAATCTCTTCATCCCGCACTAGCACCTTATGCTTTATATGTGATTGCACTTTGACTGTATGTACTTCTTTGCACTTTATGGGGTATTGCAATATTTTACTTATGAGCTGCCAGTCTTTACCGTGATTACTATGGCTGTCTCATTATGTTTCATCTGCCTACACCAGTGTAATGCAGTAGCCTCTGTATTATATCCTATGTCTGTGCAATATGATGAAACTTTCTATGTGCATCCATTTATTGTATATGGATTAAAGGGAACCAACCACCTCAGATGACGACTATAAGCAGTTAATACATGTCCCTGCACCCTACCTACACCGTTCCAGCTATGTTTTTGCTAAGAATATTGATAAATGCAAACCGAAATATACACTTTGTAAACTTACATTCCTGCGTACTTGAGGGCGTCTCCCTGTGTGTGCTGGCACTTGTGAGATGTGCTCGTCATGCCTGCTCTCCCCCTCCCTTATGCACGCCCCCTCTCAGCCTGCTATACTGTGTGAGGCTGATTGCGTCATAAAGGGGCGGGGCTAAATCGCGGCATCCCGGTAGCCCCGCCCCTTTATGACGCAATCAGCCTCACATCACTATAGCAGGCTGAGAGGGGGCGTGCATAAGGGAGGGGGAGAGCAGGCATGATGAGCACAGCCCTCTAGTACGAGAGCCCGAGGGAGACGCCCTCAAGTACGCAGGCATGTAAGTTTACAAAGTGTATATTTCGGTTTGCATTTATCAATATTCTTAGCAAAAACATAGCTGGAACGGTGTAGGTAGGGTGCAGGGACATGTATTAACTGCTTATAGTCGTCATCTGAGGTGGTTGGTTCCCTTTAAGTCCTATGTATTTGTAATGGTTGCACCATTATTTCTGCACCTTGGTGTTAAAAACTGTCTCCAAATAAAGATATATATTTTTACTGCAAATTCCTGAAGCAATTATGGCTCCACATTTTTCCTCCTTTTGATTATTTGTTATATGTGCTGAGCTGCACAGCTAAAACCAGGTATATTTTCTGGGAGCTGTTTAGATGGTACCATATGGAATATTTATGTATGATTAATAAGGCAACCTCGGAGAATATGGAGCAGCAGGTGTCCGTTCTGATAAAATACATCAAAAAAGTTGAAGTCCAGAGAGAGCCAATTCAGGAAACTGAGCAAGGCAATCATCTCGTGGCAGCAGAGAAGGGTGAAACCTCTTTGATCAAGTGCCTGGTAGATGTGCCTGAAGATTTGAGAGAAGAGTGTGCCAGAGAGTCTTTGCAGGACAACTTTGAGAAGGCTGTGGGAGCCTGTAGGGTGTACTAGATCCCAGAAGCTAAACAGCTGCTGGTTCTGTCCACAAGTCACAGTGCAGCGGGTTGCCATCCTAAGTGATGTGCACTTCGTACAAAGTGGTTGCTCTGGTTGAAGAACGAAGAAACCGCTAGGCAGCTAAAGTTTATGAGGAAAGCTTGAAGTCCACTGGAAGATATTGTCCAGGTGCCTAGTGCTCTGCTGAGAGACGTCGTTGGGAAAAATGGACGACCTATTCAGAAAATAGTGGGTAAGTTTGGAGTGACGAGAGTAAGAATTCCCAATGATAGCAAAGAGAAGATACCCAGGAAAGTGGGTATGGTTCCATTCCTCATGGTGGGGACAGTGGAGAGTCTTAGCAATATGCTAATTCTTTTCACAAATAATGTGACTCACCTAAAAGAAGTACAGCAGTTAAGGCTGGAAAGAGTGATACTCAAGAGACAGCGTCGCTGCGGAAGATGGCAGTCATCTTTAAATCATTGTACCCGACAAAGTGGGAGTCCTCCCAGTAATAGAATGGCCACAGCAGAAGCTAGGCACAGTAATGTGATGGTTCTCTAGGCAATGAGGAAAGACACCAACAGAGAGATCTCCAAAGATTTCCTGAGGATAGTGGGTGTAATAAGTCAAACCAATGCTGAGAGTCCTAGACAAGAGACCCAATAGAGCATGTGACAATACCAAGTAAGACTTGACTGTAGATACAAAGGGAAGTTAATCGCACTACTGTAATGACCGCTGGGGGCGGGAAGGTCTAACAAAGTTACGACTCAGGATTGTGAGATGACAAAGTTTGATGCCACATTGGTTGCAAAAAGGAAGTTGGTGACAGTGACAAACTGTAAGTCCCTAAGGGGCCCTTTACACGCCGCTACTGGCGGGTGGATACAACCAGCTACAGGATACAAATGTAGCTTGTAGCGTCAAAATACCTCGTAGTAGCGGCGTGTAAAGACGATAGGAGGCAACCGGCAACAGATACATCTGTTTCCGAGCACTGCCCGGAAACAGGTGGCTACCCAGGCGATTGTAGCGAGCAGTATCGGCGTGTAAAGAAGCAACAGAAAGGATGTGTCGACACCAGGCAATGTACCTGGTATGTAGCTGGGGCGTGACACAGGCTCCGGGATACCGCCCCCATTCAGCGATCATTGGTGGAAGCTCCTGCGTTACGATTGGTAGTCGCTGCATAGGGCGGCATAATTAAGGAGCTGACCAGTCACACTACACAATTGCTCGAGCGTCATGTATTAAACAGCCTCCTGCGATGCCTGGCCAATCATGGGTTTCTTGCTTTGTCCTATCAGCGTACGGACGTCTCGTAATCCACAATTGTGGCACTCCTATGTGCTGTCCCTGCTGCACCAGGTCCGCCCATATTAGCTGGTTGTAGTGGTGTGTAAATGAGGTACGGTGAGCTACAGAAGGTGACTTATGGCACCCAGCGGTGTATCCGGGGATAGATGTAGCGTAGCTTGTGGCGGCGTGTAAAGATGGTGCTGCGTTGACCGTTTGTAACCGTTTGTGCGTGCTCGTGCACGTGAAGTAGCTGGTTGTATCCATCCTCCAGTAGCGGCGTGTAAAGGTACCCTAAGGAATGAGGTGACAATGAGGGATCATGTTCCAGGAGACGACTCTCATAATAGATAGAGACGGTGCTGTGTTTGAATATCGCCACCAAGTGAGTGTAGCCAGCAACACGCTCAGTGATCGCTACATCACTATATATATATGTATATATATATCTATTATAATATTTACCTTGTGGCATTCGTCATCCACTTACGCCATAATCGTGTCTTCCTATCACTCGATTGGCCCGAACAAGTTGCTAGTGTTATATTTGAACACTGTCATGCCACCACAGGCGGAACGGAACAGGCGGACCCTCTAGACCACAGAACACTGGGGATGCTGAACCCAGAGACCAAACCGGACACCAAAGGCAAGTTAAGTAAGGTTTATTTGAACACAGGATCACAAGGGACACAGCCCCTAGAGAGAGCCACAGGACCGGTGATCCCCCAAGGGAGCCCAGCAAGACTGACCCCTATACAGGGATATCATGCAGGGCAGCGATGGAGGGACCAGTGAGCCAGAACCTGCAAACCGACCCAAGGGGTACAGTACCAGAGACACGGGGTAGTGATGAGGAGAGAAGAAGGCAATCTCCAGGAGACCAGGGAACAACGTGGAAGGGTGAGGACCACTGGAACCGGGATGGATCCCACTGAAACAAAGAGAAAAAGACAATGAGAAAACTGGGAGAAACAGAGCACAATATTAAAGCTCCTGGACCTGAGCTGGCAACTCAATACCGGAAGCATAGAAGTTACCCAGGCACTGACTGAAGGCAGTGTGGATCTTTAGTATCCACCTCCTCTCATTGATTGGCTGGGAGACCTCCTCTCATTGATTGGCTGGGAGAGGAGCAGGAAGGAAATGGTGCACTGGCCCTTTTAAGACTGAGCAGCAGTGCGCACGCGTGCCCTATGCGCGCCTCCAGGAGGAGAGGAGGACGCAGGAGCCCGGGACAGCGCCACATAGAGAGGAGAGGGCGTGGGAGCGCGGGTCAGGTGAGCATAGAGACGGGACTGGGAGCGGAGCCCCCGGAGAGGTCGGCGACCCACAAGGACCTGTCCCCCCTGCCTCATGACAGGCGGCAGCAGCGGGGTGGCAGGCTGCGAGGTGACAGCAGGTACAGGCCAGATGGGAGCAGGCACAAGCCGGGTGGTGACAAACACCTAAGTGATGGGAGTTCAAATATGGTGGGTACAACTGATGCCTGCTTCATTGACCCCTGCACTTGTCGCCACAGCCCAATCACCCCTGCCCTGTCCCCTCACCCCGCATTCCCCCGCAAGCTATCCGCCCCCGCAAACACCCTACATTACCCAGTGGTGATCTTACAAGACCTTTGGTGACATCACTGTCATGGGCGGAAAAAGATCACATGACTGTGATGTCACCAAAAGTTCTTAAGTCGACACGAAGTGGGGAGCACAGAGGAGAGCAGCCAGGTACTGCAGCCTGCGCTCACCACACTCAGCCCACTCCCACCATTCTCAGCCCGCTCACTCAGCCCACACTGTCAGCCCGCACTCTCACCCTACTCTCAGCCAGCACTCAGCTCAGACTCAGCCCACACTCAACCCGCTCAGCCCACACTCTTACCCCACTCTCAGCCCATGCTCTCAGCCCACACTCACAGCCCACATTCACTTCACTCTCACCCCACTCTAACCCCACACTCAGCCACACCAACCCACTCTCTCAGCCCACATTCCCTTCTTCCACTGCACTCACCCTGCTTCCGCCCACACTCAGCTCACACTCCCTGCTCTCACCCCACTCACCCTGCTTCCCGCTATGCAGCCCACATTCAGCCCAAACTCAGACCACACTCTCTGCCCTCATGCCACACTCAATGCCCTCACCCCACACTCACCTCACTCTCAGCCCACACTCCCTGCCCTCACCTCACCTCACACATCTCACTCTCAGCCCACTCAGCCCACACTCATCCCACTTCCACCCCATTCAGCCCACACTCAGCCCACACTCCCTGCCCTCACCCCACACTCCCCGATCTCAGCCTACTCAGCCCACACTCACCACACTTCCACCCAACTCAGTCCACACTCACCCCTTTCAGCCCATACTCACCCCACTTCCACCCCATTCAGCCCACACTCAGCCCACACTCCTGCCCTCACCCACACTCCCCGATCTCAGCCTACTCAGCCCACACTCACCACACTTCCACCCAACTCAGTCCACACTCACCCCTTTCAGCCCATACTCACCCCACTCTCAGCCCACACTCACCTTGCTTTCACTCCATTTAGCCCAAACTCACCTCACTCTCAGCCCACACTCCTGACCTCACCCACACTCTCCACTCTCAGCCCACTTAGCCAAACTTACCCTGCTTCCACCCACTCAGCCCACACTGACCCCTTTTAGCCCACACTCACCCCACACTCACCTCACTCTCAGCCCACACTCACGCCGCTTCACCCAACTCAGCCCACACATACCCTGCTCTCAGCCCACTCAGCCTACACTCACCCCACTCTCACCCCATTTAGCTCACACTCAGCCCGCACTCACCCTGCTCTCACCTCACACAGCCCACTCTCATCCCCACAGCCCACTCTCAGCCCACAGTCACTCTGCTTCCACCCCACTCAGCCCCCACTCACCCTGTTCTTACCCTACTCAGCCCACACTCACCCTACTTTCACCATTCTCAACTCACATGCACCCTGTTCTCAGCCCACTCAGCCTACACTCACCACACTTAGCCCACACTCAGCCCACACCCACCCTGCTCTCACCCCACTTAGCCCACCTCACCCACTCTCTCCGCACTCAGCCTGTACTCACCCCATACTCACCCCACTCAGTCCACACTCACTGTGCTCTCCCTCACACAGCGCACGCTCACCCCACACAGCCCGCTTTCTGTCTGCAGTACTTTTAGTTAAGAGATATAAAAATAGGGGTATTTTATATTTTATATGATAAAAAAAGAGGTTAAATATGAATACTTAGTATTCTAGTTGAAAAAGAAAAAAACTTAGTACTTAAAATATATAAGGATCAGTATTTAAACAATAAATACTGAAACTTCAATCATATGTGCAACAATAAAAATTTAATTTATGGAAAAATAATAATCACATCAAAAATTAAATAAAATAAAAAAATAAATATAAATATAGATTTAAAAAAATTATCTTTATTAAAATAAAAATTATAATAAAGAAAAGTAATAAAATAAGTGAAATAAGTAATTGAATTGCTAGAAAAATTAAAAATTTATACATTATACATTATTCCTGTTCAAAAACCTCCATTTACCTATATTTTCTTCATATATAATAGAAGAAAAAATTCTTCAAAAAAATTTTTTGTTAAAGTGCTTCAGTGATAATTTATATTGCACATCAGTATAATTGCAAATAACTAAGTTCTTCACTATTCCCTCTTCATAGTTCCTTGAACCTAAAATTAAAAGACATAAAATGAATAAAACATCCTTAAAAATAATAAAAGCATACCTTTCTCTTCATAAATACGGTGCAAAGCTAAGAACATCGTTCAATCCGGCAGGTTTGAGACTCCCCATCTTATATATCCATCTTGTCTCCAGTTGGGCTAGTTTAGTTTTCAGATTGCCTCCTCTTTCATCACATGGAATGCAATCTATAGTGTATAGCTCAACTCTTTAAGGGCATGATCTTTCTGCATACTGTGGTTCAGTGTGGCGGTGTACTGTGAAAGGGCAGTGACATCCATAGACATTTATGGTGTTTGTATGGAGGAGATATTGATATTTAACATCTTTGAGTGAATATCTTACTCCCCTACACCTATCTATAAACTGATATACTGCACACCTAAGACTATAGTATCTATACAAGTGCAGTTAGTTTATCCCTGGCCCTGAATAAGAGTTGAGGTGTATCTGAGGACATTATCTCTTGTAACAAGGTGGCCTCTCCCACCCCCCAAGGTGGTTAATATCAATCTCCTCAAGTGAATGATTTTGGTGTTATAAATTACAACACAGTTTACACTGCACTTTTTTATTGTTCACGTTAGTGGTATATAACCTTGGCAGCGGTGTAACTAGGTTTCAAGGCACCCGGGGCAAAGATCTATTTTGGCGCCCCCACCCACCCCCCAGAGTAAGTGAGGAGCGGGGGGGTGCTGTCAGCTTTCAACCCCCGCCGCCCCTGCAGCCTTGGTTGAGGAGCGGGGGGGGGGGTGCTGTCAGCTATCAGCCCCGCCGCCCCTGCAGCCTTGGTTAAGGAGCGGGGGGGGGTTGGGCTTGGCGCTGCCGGCGCCTCCCTCTGAGTTGCGCCCGGGGCAAAGGATCCGGCTGCACCCCCCTAGATACACCCCTGAACCTTGGTTATGCACATAAATTTTGTTTTTTGTAGCACTTATTTAATTTTTTCTGCACAGTGAATATAGCAGGCACAGTGGGCTTTCTTAGCCTGCATTATTGTTATATGTGTATTGCACTTCATAAGTTATATAAGTTTAACGTAATTTTACTTAATTTAACTTCTTTGAAGTGTTTTGATTTCACTTTTCAGCACTAGTCTTTTGCACAGTCACACACAGTACTTTATTTTTTTTTATTCTATTTGGTGGTCTTGGTATCCACAAAGGGGTAATGTTGATGTTCCAATTGTATGTCATGAAATCTGTAGACAGAAAATAAAGAAATCTCTGAAAAAATATTTGAGAAATAGCATGTATATTTGGTAATAAAATTATGGGGTGTCTTGGTCTCTGGTGGGATCTAATATGAGTAATTTTCATCTTATGTATTAATGTATTAAAAATATATGTATTATCCCAATAAAGTGATGTTTTATACCTTACATTTGGCTCTCAAACTCATTTGATACATAGGTAATTTATTCTACCATTAGGTCAAAGGCCTGGAGTACAGAGGGTGGAGCAAAAGTCCCAGTTCCGGGCAGTGTGATAGCATAGCGATAAAAAGCTGGGTAGTGTCCCTTTTCCGGAAAAAGGCCCTTGAAGTTTAGGAGTGTTAGAGTGATTACAAGCCAAGTGTAAGCCGTGGGTCAGGGTGACCTGAAGAGTGGCAGAGCGTGCTCAGGCATGCCTGAATATCTAGAATGTCAGATTCTGTATTATTCGTTTAAACTTGCTCCTGTTGTACTACGCCCCAGGTACAACTGCTTTCATATTGGAAGTCTGCAATAAAGAGGCATTAGATCTCTACATGCCGGGTCGGTTTCTTGTTGAGAAGAAAAGTTTATGGCTGCTGAGTTCACAGGTTTCCAGTCCTGCCGTTTATAGCTTTAAAAATAGTATAACAAATTATTATGGTTTTTAAGGCTGAAGGTAGACTTTAAGCCCATCTAGTTACTCCATATTTCAATGACCCAAAGAGATGGGTATGTGCCAAATCCAGACTATACAGTGGATGGAGTAGGGCAGTCCAACCAAAATTTGCAATGTGCTTGATGGTCTTGACAATGGTATGGGACCTAACATTGATATTAACCCCTCCCCTTGAGCCCTGCACATAAAAAGCCGCCATCTGCATTCAGTCCAAGTCAGACATTGGACCTGTCTGGATCCTGCTCATTTAGGTACAATACACATGGTCAGGTTTTAAATACATCAGATAGGGACTGCTCTGACAAGGGTTGCCGTGGAGAGGTAGAGCGGCTTAGTATACATTTTTTGCAAAAAACATATCAACTAAATACCCTGTATTTTACTATTTTTTTCAGCAGCACTTGCTTTTTACTGTGTTTTTTTACAACAGAGTATTTTTACACGTTGTTTGACTGTTTTATGTGATTCAGTCTTTTGGTGGTGTGAACACTGTCATACAGACGTGTTCACTGTGTGCATGGCTCATTTGTTTTTGTCTAACATTGACATGTTGTAAGCGAAAAATTGTTTTTATTTCTCTGCCATGACTCTGGAAATTCAAGTGTCCAGCTTAATTAGCTATATCAGTCATGAAATCCAGAAGAATCACACCTTTCTTATCCCAAAAGAGCATGGACATCTCTTTGCCTGCAGTTGCGTCTGTCTCAAACTTCTTAATACCCAGAACATGGCTTATTTTTTACTTCATCTTGACCCACCTCTTCACTGTGCTCACGTTCATTGTATTGTCTCCTTAAACCTTCAAGCTCTGAAGGATGTTAGTGAGTGCAATTATTTTGGCATGGAATAATTCAATGGCGCACCTGGGTTTTGAATGTGCATCTATGTCAGGCACCATTTTGATAGACTCCTTAAAGGGAACCAACCACCCCAAATGACCCCCCCGAACTGTTAATATGTGTCCCTACACCCAGCACACACATTTGGGGCAATCGTTTTTGCTAAAAAAACTGTTTAGTAGAAGCTAAGATATAGCTTTATAAACTTTAATAAATCATGATGACTGGGTGTTACCTAGCTTGTCCTCGTGCAGTGTTCTATGTGCCTGTCAGCCTCCTCTCCCCCCCTCCCTTCAGTAAAGCCCTGCCCTTTCAGCCTCTCAGGTTTCAGCCAGAAACTGACCCCCCCCGTATCTTTAGACCTGTCCCTGCACCCCCTCTTATCATTCCTAGCCATCCCTTTTGCAGAAAAAAATCGCTTTTGTAAAGTAAGAGAAAAGGTTATATTACTTTGTCCTGTTTTCTGTGGAGGCCGCAAATGCCCCGCCTGTCTGCTGCTGCCTGGTAAATTATGCACGCCCCTCTCTGCTGCTAAGAGCCTGGCCGCGTCATGAAAGCAGGCGGGGCTCCGGCATGACGCGATTTAGCCACGCCCCTTTCATGACGCGGCCAGGCTCTTAGCAGCAGAGAGGGGCGTGCATAATTTACCAGGCAGCAGCAGACAGGCGGGGCATTTGCGGCTTGCACAGAAAGAGAGAACTCACACAGGAATAAGTATTATAACCTTTTCTCTTACTTTACAAAAGCGATTTTTTTCTGCAAAAGGGATGGCTAGGAATGATAAGAAGGGGTGCAGGGACAGGTCTAAAGATAAGGGGGGTCAGTTTCTGGGTTTAGGATCAGTTGAAAGGCTGAAACCTGAGAGGCTGAAAGGGCAGGGCTTTACTGAAGGGAGGGGGGGAGAGGAGGCTGACAGGCACATGGAACACTGCACGAGGACAAGCTAGGTAACACCCAGTCGTCACAATTTATTAAAGTTTATATTGCTATATCTTAGCTTCTACTAAACAGTTTTTTTTAGCAAAAACGATTGCCCCAAATGTGTGTGCTGGATGTAGGGACACATATTAACAGTCCGGGGGGGGTCATTTGGGGTGGTTGGTTCCCTTTAAGATGTTATCTGCCAGATGACAAGTAAATTAACAGTATTTTTGTGAGTAGCACGACATAGGAGAGCAGATCTGAGTGGGGGAAACGTAGGAATGCTTGGATCTGCCTCGGCGTGATTTTTGTGGAAAAGCTTTGACAGTAATTATACCTGTAATGGGGGCTCTGGGTGTCACTATGTTAAGGGGCTGGCTGTACGGGGCATCAATATTCGCGGGTGAGTCAGGGTCTCGGCTGCAGAGCAGCCCTGGTTTTGCAGCACATGCCCCAGCCAGCTCCTCAGTGCAGGAGACATATTGATTGGTTTCCTTGCACCTTTGTGTTGTACTTTGATGGGGGTCCTGCTTGTGTGCCTGCTAGTAACATCTTTGCTGTGAGCTGATATATGTTATCAATAAAGTTGTTTTGATTATACAATATTTCGGCCTTACTCCTGGTCTTTTTCTATGAAGTTTCCTCAGTGCAAGGGATGATTTTTGGGATCTTGTAATGTGCGGTACTCACATGTGGGCCAGCAGATTCCATTGTCTCAATTTCGTTAGCCATGTGCGTGCAGGCTGCTGGCTGCAACTCTCTCCAGTAGAAAGCACACATAAGTCAGCTGACATCAGACACTTCTCTACAACAATAACTTTACTTAACATTCCTGCTTCATCATATATCTCTAGTCTACAGTATATGAGGCATAACATCTTCCATCCACAAAGTTCATGACAGAGTTTACATTCATATTGTCTTTCCTCACCACCTAGACTATTCCTGCTTGCTGTTTTAGGAATCCCCATCTCAGTCTCTCTGCATCTTCAGACTCCATGGCTCTCATAACCAATGACTTCTTGTCTCACTTTCCCTTTCGGAAGGGGTTTTTCCGGTGCTGTACTAACACCATCCCCAAGCCTTAAGCTCCAGACACCGGACGTCCTCACACTGGGATTATAAGGGTGCTGTTCCCCAGGAGCGGACATACCAGGCCGACAATCTTGTCTCTATCTTCTCCTCAATGTGTCCGCACACTTTACTACTCCTGACTGAAAATGAAACTAAGCTGGCCTCACACTAGACTGGCCCCTACCCCTGTGACTCACCCAAATTTAACCCTTTTATTTCTTGCCATAGGTTCTGCTGGATTTAACCTTTCACCTACATAACCGTCTGATCTCTTCCTTACAGTTTACTGAACTATACTATGTACTCACAACTAGCTCTGCTGTATCTGCACCCCACTATACCTAGAATTAGTGCAACATAACACTACATAACATTTCTTATCACTACAATACAGTATGCTTAATACACTCTATAATGAAATTACATATAATACAATGTGTTGTGTCCCACGAATGGCAACAACCTATAATGTTTATTCTTTGCATTGTTAATTTTTCCTCCAATCAGTAATTCTCCTTGTTGTTACCAGGTAGATTAGACTGTGCATTAAAATTGTCCCTCCCTCCCTTACACCAGAGGGAGCCCTTGAACAATTGTACTCCGTATACCAGTCATACAAAGACACTTGCAAAAAATACATCTTTACCCTACAGAAATTAAGTTCGCAAGAGTCTCTAAAGGAACTCCAGGACTTCCAACAACTCAATGCTGAATGAGACTACACCATGCGTGACATCGTGGACAAAATAGAAGCAAAAGCTGCGCAAATGTCAGAAGTGGCATCGCACAGATCCAGGTCTGCTAAGAGTTCAAAACACTTAATTAAATCGAGCTCATTAAGGCACTCAAACCCCAGTGAGCTGTTCATAAGAGCACGGGCCGAACAGATACCATGAAAGTATAAGCCATCTTTGCTCAAAGGAAAGCAGAGATAGAAACGAATGCAGTAGTCAATCCATGTGCAAGAAAGCAGAGACTGCACTCAAGAAGGCAGACATTGAAGAGAGGAAGTGGAGATGAAGCAGAGACTGCACGTAAAAAGGCGGAAGTTTAGTCCTGCAGAGGGAATGTGAACACGCGGCAGCCATGGTAAGGCTAAAGGTCTTCAAACAAGCTCTAGTTGGGTCAAGGAGGCAGCAGTAGTGTGTATGAACTTGAAACGGAAGACCCCCTTAAGCGCACAAGAGACTACTTCCTGAGCCAAGCCAACAAACCGCCGATCGACACTAACATTCCTGTCAGCACCAACACTTCTCCAGAGCTTCAGGACGCCGATCCTGCAGCTTGAGCTTACATGTCATCCATGCACTCAAACATTCAAACCTGAACCTGCTTCATACTCCAATGCACAGCCAGACCTTGCACCTCAAAAACCACCGTATGCCAGTGTCCACATGCAACCCAACATGCCGGTAAGGCACTACACTCCTGATAACTGTGTAGTTCCGGCCCTGCGTGAACAGAGATGTTCACATGAAACCAGTTACTGTTCTGAATGCCTACACCACTCCATACCTTCCCACTTTCCTGAAATAAGAAGCTACGAACTACTCAACCAGCGTCGCTCATCAGCGAATATGCCCCCAAGGTCAGAAATAACAGACATGTCCAACTTTGTGAGGTACATGATACACCGAGAACTGACCAACACAGGTCTCACAAGATTTGATGACCAGCCCGAAAACTACAGAGGGTGGAAGTGTGCCTTCAAAACTGCATAGAGTGACCCCGGCATTACCGCTGCTGAAGAGTTGGACCTGCTAATCAGGTGGCTAGGTCCACAGTCTACGGAGAGAATCAAGAGACTCAGATTTGTTTACATCAGCAACCCAACAACTGGTCTCGCAACCGCATGGGACAGAATAGGAAAGGTTTCGGCAGTCTGAAGCAATTAAAGACACATTGCTTAAACAACTATATGACTTTCCTAAAATTTCCGGCAAGGAAGCTTCAAAGTACCAGGAGCCCAGCGACCTGCTGTTAGAGCTCCAGCTGCAAAGACAGACACACATCTACTTGGCCTTAGCTACCTGGACACCGCTCTTGGGGTGAAACCCATTGTTGCCAAGTTGCCATATGACGTCCAAGAAAAGTGGACCACACGAGGGTCAAACTACAAGAGAAAATACCAAGTCTCCTTCCCTCCATTCTCATTCTTCTGTCACTTCATCAAGGAGATTGCAGAGTGCAAAAACGACCCCAGCTTCTGCTATGAAGAACCCAGTGGCTCTGCGTCATCTCAAGAGTTCACGCTCTCACAACAGAAACCGCAGCGGTCCATTGTCTACAAGAAAAAACGTGGTTCTGCTTTCACCAACATTGTCACCAGACAGAAACCGTAGCGGTCCGGTGTCAACGAAAAGGGTCTGAAGTTCTGCCTACGCCGACGTCAGCACTAGACAAGGCCAATGAAAATGAGAAGGTAGAAAATCCGAACCGCCAGTGTCCTATTCATAAATTGCCACATGCCCTGAAAATTGCATCGGCTTCAGGAAGAAATCCCTTCAAGAACAGAAGGAACTCTTGAAGAAGTTTGGAGTATGCTTCTGGTGCTGTGCCTCCACCGAACATATTGCTAAGGACTGTGCCATCATCAAGTGTATAGAGTGTGACAGCAAAGACCACAAACTAGCGCTCCATCCCTCACAACCTGACTCAACGTCTGCATCTTCTCCACCACAAGTCATGGCAGGGGAGAGTACAGGCCAATCTGCAAACCATCTCAAGTATCTTTCTCATGCACCAAGGTCTGTGGAGAAAGTCTTTATGATAAGTCCCGCGCAAAGATTTGCCTGGCAAGGGTGTATCCCAAAGTCATTCAGAGAAGGCAGTCAAGGTGTACGTCAGTCTGGACGACCAAAGCAACAAATCTCTGGGTAGGTCAGAAGCTCTTCGACTTCTCATCTTAAAGGGAAACAACTATACCTACACCTTGGGCACCTGCAGTGGTGTAACAGAAGCCACTGGAAGAAGGGCCAGTGGCCTCACAATAACTTCTCTCTTCAGCTCCAAGGAGATACCACTTCCACACTCATAGAGTGCCACCAAATACCCTTCAACACAGAAGTAATCCCAACACCAGAAGCGGCTCTTCAGTTACCTCACCTCAAAGACATAGCCAGCAAGATAATGGCCCTGGACAACAAGGCAGACATCTTGATTCTCCTTGGCAGAGATATCATAAGACTGCACAGGGCATATCTACAAATCTTTGGTCAACTTGATGAACCATACGCTCAGTGTCAAGCTAGGCTGGGTCATCATCAGTGACGTCGTAGTGATCAGACAAAGAATCCAAGCAACCTCACTTCTTACAAAACTATCATCAAGTCAGACGACCACGACGTGTCTCTCCTGCTATACCCACATCACCAGGGGCGTAACTACAATAGGTGCAGGGGTTGCGATCGCACCCGGGCCCTGCAGCCTAGGGGCCCCCGAAAGTCCCTTTGGCCTATAGAAAAAGACTATTACTATTAAAGATTTGCAATAATTGGGGGCCCCGTTGGAGCTTTCGCATCGGGGCCTCTGGGCCTGAAGTTACCCACTGCACATCACTACCGGGTAAAGAGAAGTCAAGCAACACCAAGTGGTAAAAACAATTACCTGACAATTCAAATCTGCTTCATTTTCAAGATGGCAACCTCGAGTCAACAGCACTCTACCTTGCAAACCAGGTAAAGTCTCGCCACCTACAGTGGAAGACCAGGTGATCATCAGGGTCATGAGCATCAAACCCACTGAAGACTACTACAACAGCTGGGTAGCTCCCTCACACTCTCTTCCTGCAAAGACTGAGTTGCCAAGGGATTCGCAGCAAACAAGTACTAAGCTCCCAACCTGTGACACCTTTCTCCATCACAAATATGGCCAAGCCGAAGCCGTGCTAGACTTCAGTGCTCAAAGTAAGAGCCCCTCTCTGAACGGCCTACCTCTTACTGAAGGTGCTAGCGTTATCCCCACACAACGCAACCTCAGCATACCAATGGATATCGAACAAGACCTCCAGGGTGTTGGTATGGCTGCCTGATGTTGTCGCTCCCCTAGGTGGAGCAGTACCCCGGGGCAGAGTGTTTAGTTGAAAGAGTGTGTAAGGCCGTGATTATGCTGGGCCTTCGTATCTCATGTACTGTGGCAGTCGGCGACTCCGCAAGTGGGGAAAAACACAGTCTCACACAGCATTAGAATTCTGTACCTGGTTTACTCACTTCAGTTGCAATTGGCCACCGGGCGCTTCTCTCTACCAAGTCCAGTCTGGTCTTTCGACAAGGACTCGGGATAGTTTGCCTAGGACCCCTCTCCGTTCTCTGGTCACTCTCCCAGCGCTACTTCTTTGCCCTCCTGTCAGCGACCTCCGCACGCAGTGCCCCGATCTAGCAGCCACGGGTCCAGTCGGGAGACTTGTATCTGTCCCCTGACCCTAGTTCAGCTGCCTTCTCAGCGGGTGCGTCGGGTTACGGCCACCACTCCTGGAGATTGCATGGACTCCGTCTGGGCTTACAGCGTCCGCGGCACGCTGAGGGCCGGTTCCATGGTTCTTGACCAACCCCTCCGTCCGACTATCTTAGTCCCGGATCTGGGTGCCTAGGCTGTTCTCGCTCCACCTCTGCCCCTGAGGTTCTCTCTGTTCTCACCTGCAAACTTAGCTTCAGCAGCTCCTCACTCACCAACTTACTTCTCACTTCCCAACTAACTACACACTGATCCTGACTGACTACTGACTTTGCTTCCCTTGTCCCCTTTTGACTGGGTCTTTCCCCCGGGTTTGCCCATGGTCCCCTGCGTCCTAGGGTGTGTGGGTATGTTTGTGGAGGCCTTGGTTTACCATCCCATTTTCTTTAGGACTGAGACACCACACCCTTTCAGTGAGTGCAGTACCCCTTTGCTGCGACCAGACCAGTGGGGCGCCACATTTGTCTTACAGACTCCACAGCCCTGCCTGTCATAGTGTAAACATATTTTACCTTTTGATATTTAGTTTTGTTTAAAATAATACCCATGTAATCCTTCAAATGTTGCTTTTTTGAAGTGTTTTTGGAGTGTACCATGAATTTAGCAATATTAACCCACTTTAGATTATGTTAACTCTACACCTTAAAGGGGTTGTCCAGTCTTTACCATTAATGACCTTTCCTTTTGGTGGGTCATCAATGTCTGAGTGGTAGGTGTATGACATTCGCGCCCCTGCCAAACAGCTGTTCCCGTTGTCAGCGCCATGAAATACTGAGTTGCAGAGCTGCATAGCACAGCTCCGTCAACAGAATATTGACCGTGGCCAGGTACTGTGCATTCACTTAATATTCACATCAATAGGGCAGATGTGTAGTATGCAGCAGCCACTATACAGTTGATGGAGCTTTGCTGTTCAACTTCGCAAACCATGCAGTTCCAGCTTGCGTCAGCACCAGGAACAGCTGATCAGCGGGAGTGCCGGGTGTCACACCTCTGATCAGAGATTGATGACCCTTCCTAAAGATAGGTCTTATTAAAGTCCAGAGTACCTCTTCAAAACAGCCGCCACTAATGTAACGAAGTTGATAATTACTTTTAAGAGTGAAAAAAAAAAAACTTAACAGCAAACGGATATTCCATAAAACTGTTTTAAATGAAAGGAAGGAAATAATTTCTTCATTTTAATCAATTTTTGCAAATGAATAGGAGTGAAGAGGTCAAAAAGAAATGGATATAGGAAAGAATTAATCATTGCAGCCAATGTGTTACGTGCTAACCACAAACACTGACAATGTATTGTGAAAATCGGATATTTCATCATGAATTCATCCCTTAAAAGGATATTTCATCAGCCAAGTATTAAATGTTTAACCATGAAACATCACCAGATAAATATTACGAAAGGTTTTAGTCTGTATTACTAAAGAAAAGTAATAGATAGAATACATGAAACTTCAGTCTACACCTCTGCTATGTCTCCATCGTCTTTTTAAATTGAAATAATCATTTTGTGATGCCTGGACTCAAGAATGTTATAAAAATAATTTATAGTTTATCCATAATATCACCGATAATTTACATATACCGGTTTTAAAGAGGACCTGTACACCCCCCCAAGGATTTCAATCTAAATGCAGCAGTGAATGCAGAATGTCTGCTGCATTCAGGCAAGGGGCACCCCATGTGTGTGTGGTGTGTACCCCGAGATATAGCGTTATAAAAAGTCACTGCAAAAGGTCAGGAGGGCATTCCTTGTTGCTGGAGGCAGGTGACTCATGGGGTCTATTCCCACCCCTGCCTCATGTGTGTGGATCAATCCTTGCCTGTCCGCCTCCTGCTCTGATGTCAGCACCAGATTCCCACCCTGCCCGTGTTATGCTGTATAATTACTGCAGGATGGGAATCTGGTGCTGCAGCCATCTGTGCCCTGTTTCCCCCTCACTCATTGCTGTTCTCCCCTGGTCCCTTGGCCCCCCGTGGCTGTGATCGCAGCGGGGTTCAGCTGTAACAGCGTGGCTCCGCTCTGAGCAGCAGCCGCTATGTTAGTGAAACAGCGTACATTCGGCTGTATTGCGGCTGTACGCTTTTAGCTATGTGAATCTCGCTACGTAGTTTGCGTAGCTGAAGTTTACAACATCACTAAGCATTCGGCCGGCGGTTTAAACCCTTTAAAAACTAGACATGGAGAGCTTTGTCCTGCCTTGTGGAGTACTTAATTTCAGTATTAATTTCTTCCATTAAAGTGTTCTTATAGGAGCCAGAGAAGTAAAAGATGCCATAAAACATGCAAAAACGTGCAAATACCTTAAGTCTGGATACACCTGCAGGCAGAAAAGTGAGACATCACAAGGTTTTTACAACCAGTCGTTATCTAGATGCAGTAGACAGTGACTTGTAGGGAGATGACGTACAAACGAAAGGAAATTCTCATGAGCAATATCCTTTTCATGCATTTATATTGTAGAAGTTGCTTACAGACTTACCAACCTATTTATTGCAAGCCTTGTTATTGTACAGATATATAGATTTTTTTTTTTTTTTTTCAAAAACACTGAAAATCATGTCGATGAGAATTAATTTGGTGGGAGTGTGCCCTTTACATATATAAGGATATTTTGGTGCTGTTCCCCTTTAAAAGTGTGCTTACAATGGCCTTGGGGTAAGGTTTTTCACCACCAAGAGTGGTAGAGGGAATGCAGAAGACTTTTCAAGAACAGCTTTAATCACTGAGAATCCATGAATTTCAGTGATTACAGAGTCTTACAAGGGGCCATGTGCTTACTTGTTTTAGCGATCTTACAGTAAGCAATGGCTGGTTTGAACAGATCAGATAGCAATTGTAAGATGGTTGTAAAAGGTTCTGACTCACCGTTGCCAGGTTCTCAGGTCTCAGGTGATGCTTCACGTGTCACGTTCCGCCCTGAGGCTGTGGGGCCCGGTGGTCAAATGGAAGGGATAAGGATTGGGATAAAGTCTTGGTTGTCGTGACGCCACCTGTGGGTGTCCGTGATGGCACCGGCGCTGCTTGGGCCTCCGGGGGATGAGCGGCAGCTAGATGGGATGCTCCCCACAGGATGAGCAGTAATCCCCGGGGCCAGGAGCTGCACTAGATGGAATACAGCAGCTCGGTTGTTGATGAGCGCAAGGGTCAAAAACAGTTCTGGAAGAAATGCACTGACACACTGCTCCTCTGTAACGGGTCTTTACTGAAGTGGTAACGGTACACGGTAACACAGTTCTTTAGGTAACGGACCGGGTGGTCCCAGTGGCGATCAGTCTCTGTCCAGAGCTGCACAGTGTTCCTTCTGTTACTCTCTGTCCTAGTTGCCGTTGCTGCCTTGTTGCACCGGGTCAGGGTACTGGGAGGACCTCTCTTGGATTACCTTAGCCGGGTTTCCAACCTGGGCTGTAGAGGGTCCTGAGCCCCAATAGTGGGTACCCTGCTGGTAAGACTGCTGGGATCGTGGCTGTAGTGAGGCGCTCCTATAAAGCTTCTCTGTCACTCCGGTTTTGCAGGACAGCGGTAGACGACTGACTGCCTCGGAACCGATGCCCGGTAGGACTTGGCATGGGTGTCTTTGGACCCGTTGCTTAGTTGCTATTTGCCCGCTTTCTGGTCTGGGTCACCATTTGGTGGTGCCCTCCCGGTTAGATTGGGCTGGACCTCCGTCCTTGAGCCTGTCTGACGTCCTACCACGTTCTTCCTCCAACTTTTCTAACTTCCCCCACACTACACCTTACACTCCTCCCACCAGGACCTGGTTGGTCCTCTACCTTGCGTGGTGCATGTGGTACATGGAGCTCTGGAAATTTAACGATCTCATCACTGAGATGGAAGATATTACATCTTCAGTCAGGATGCAATACCTTCCTGTGACGCACTCGTTGCGGGACGCCACAGTTCCTTTCTGGCAACCTCTTTAGCAGCTCTTCCTTCACTCTGCACAGCTGTTGTGTCACAGTGCAGCATACAATCAGAGTACTTATCATAGCCCCTTCTCAGCAACCTCTCTCTAGTGGTGTGCCCCTTGCAACGGCCAGGTTACTCAGTAGCTGGACCAGAGTTTGGGTCTCGGTAGCCATGCCCAGTAACTGTTGTACTAACCGCACATGTAAAAGGTAAAGTAGTAGGGATAAAGTTTGTTTGTGACGCCAGTTGGGATGATCAGCCAGATATGGTAGCTGGCACTGCAGTGGATCCCTGGGGGATAGGTGGTGACAGCAGTGGTTATCTCTTCCCAACCAGGGATGGCTCTCATGGAGATTATAAGGGTAGCAGTAAAAGGTGTAGTGGAGAAAATAGAAAGCCGGAGACAGTCTTTGCTTTACCTTTTAACTGAAGGTTCTGCAGCAGGTGTAGGGTTGTACATCCACCACCAGGCAAGTGATCTAGCCATTCTGGTGAGAACTGTGGTCCTTTTTGCTGGTTGAGTATGATGGCCTTCCTGCTGACTTGTCTGAGCTTTCTGGGTTTCTTGGTGCATGTTGCTCTCCAGTACTCCCTCTTGGTTGCTGTGTGTTACTTCCTACCAGGCTAGTAGTGCAGGTCCCATACCCACATCCATGCTTATAGCAGTTACCTGACCCCATATACTACTGAAGCCCCGGAGAACTCCACTCAAGTTGCTGCTGAGCTGGAAACTCACACAGCATCTAGTTCTGCCACCAGCACCCTAAGCCTGGATGACCTAGAGACTGGTACCTTCCTGCAGCTAGTCCCTTCAGAGCAGCTCCTGCTGCCCCCTCTCCTTCACCTATTCTGTCCTACTACACCCAAACTAACCCCTCCCTCTCATCTGGGAGTGTGTCACATGCCCAAATCAGACATGAAGTGCAGAGTTTTCTAATGAGGGATCAGGCAGTGTGTGTTCAATTCAGACATCCAGCAGAGGAACCACAATTATCTTTAGACATAGCATTACATGATGTTTACTGGAAATATCATTTTGTGGTAGCCAGAGGCAGGAGGCTACTACTTGTCTAGCAGTTTTGCAGACTTAGGCATCACACTAAGGCATCATGTGTTTGCCATCTCTAGTGTGCCTCACCTCTTCACAGTTAGGCATCTGCATACAAAATCCTTTGATTTGGCTATCTATCCTTTTCTTCCTTGTGGGTGCCTAAACTTTGACTAACTGGCAAATTGGGTTTAATTTTTTTCCA